>JAOTOM010004796.1:5000-476878 GCA_034440615.1 Ashinkailepas kermadecensis | reverse complement strand
CTTTGCCAGGGGTGCATCTGCAGAGGTGTATTGGCAACTGTGTCAGTGGTTCATCTGCAGAGGTGTATTTTCAACTGTGCCAGGGGTGCATCTGCAGAGGTGTATTGGCAACTGTGTCAGGGGTGCATCTGCAGATATGTATCGTCAACTGTGTCAGTGGTTCATCTGCAGATATGTATTGTCAACTGTGTCAGTGGTTCATCTGCAGAGGTGTGTTGTCAACTGTGTCAGGGGTGCATCTGCAGAGGTGCATTATCAACTGAACCAGGGGTGCAACTGCAGAGGTGTATCGCCAACTCTGTCAGGGATGCGCCTGCGGAGGTATAGTGTCAACTGTGTCAGGGGTGCATCTGCAGAGGTATAGTGTCAACTGTGTCAGGGGTGCATCAGCAGAGGTGTATTGTCAACTGTGTCAGTGGTGCATCTGCAGAGGTGCATTATCAACTGAACCAGGGGTGCAACTGCAGAGGTGTATTGCCAACTCTGTCTTGTTTGTTATTTGGGTTTAAAGGGCGCATCGACTGCAATGGTCATATAGCGCCCATTGCCAACTCTGTCAGGGATGCACCTGCAGAGGTATAGTGTCAACTGTGTCAGGGGTGCATCTGCAGAGGTATAGTGTCAACTGTGTCAGGGGTGCATCTGCAGAGGTATAGTGTCAACAGTGTCAGGGGTGCATCTGCAGAGGTGCAGGTTGTCAACTATGCCAGACGGCCGCACTGCCGTTGACCGCCTTCAAATGGTCACAACGAAACCACTCTCGAGGCGGCGCCAGGCCATGGACGGCGAGACTACGTTCTCCCAGTGTCTGATTCTGCTGATGTTACCCAATTTCGGAACGACGTCAATTTATATTGGATGACATTTCAACTGCGATTTGCTGAATAGTCGGCACTTAATTTGTGTGGCGTGACAGGCAACCGGGCGGCGCCCTTCATCTTGACGGATATGTTGACAGTCTGACAGCTGATGCAGTTCAGCGGCTACATCGACTGTCTGACAGTCACTGCCCTGTTGTGGCAGGCGGCTGGCGTCGGCAGTGTGGCAGTCACGGTCCTGTTGTCACAGGCGGCTGGCGTCGGCAGTGTGGCAGTCACGGCCCTGTTGTCACAGGCGGCTGGCGTCGGCAGTGTGGCAGTCACGGCCCTGTTGTCACAGGCGGCTGGCGTCGGCAGTGTGGCAGTCACGGTCCTGTTGTCACAGGCGGCTGGCGTCGGCAGTGTGGCAGTCACGGCCCTGTTGTCACAGGCGGCTGGCGTCGGCAGTGTGGCAGTCACGGTCCTGTTGTCACAGGCGGCTGGCGTCGGCAGTGTGGCAGTCACGGCTGTTGTCACAGGCGGCTGGCGTCGGGAGTGTGCAGTCACGGCCCTGTTGTCACAGGCGGCTGGCGTCGGCAGTGTGGCAGTCACGGTCCTGTTGTCACAGGCAGCCGGCGTCGGCAGTGTGGCAGTCACGGTCCTGTTGTCACAGGCGGCTGGCGTCGGCAGTGTGGCAGTCACGGTCCTGTTGTCACAGGCGGCTGGCGTCGGTAGTGTGGCAGTCACGGTCCTGTTGTCACAGGCGGCTGGCGTCGGTAGTGTGGCAGTCACGGCCCTGTTGTCACAGGCGGCTGGCGTCGGCAGTGTGGCAGTCACGGTCCTGTTGTCACAGGCAGCCGGCGTCGGCAGTGTCCTGTCGCAGGCGGCTGGTGGCAGTCACGGTCCTGTTGTCACAGGCGGCTGGCGTCGGCAGTGTGGCAGTCACGGTCCTGTTGTCACAGGCGGCTGGCGTCGGTAGTGTGGCAGTCACGGCCCTGTTGTCACAGGCGGCTGGCGTCGGCAGTGTGGCAGTCACGGTCCTGTTGTCACAGGCAGCCGGCGTCGGCAGTGTGGCAGTCACGGTCCTGTTGTCACAGGCGGCTGGCGTCGGTAGTGTGGCAGTCACGGTCCTGTTGTCACAGGCGGCTGGCGTCGGTAGTGTGGCAGTCACGGTCCTGTTGTGGCAGACGCCTTGGCATGCCGCCAGTTGTGCGGCGAAGTGGTGGTCGGATGCTTCTCGCAGCGGAGGAACATGCGCATACCTGTTAACCCACCCTAAGACCACAGAGTTAGAGACTGCATAAAGGGGCCCGAGGTGCAGTCAATGTTCAGCCGTAGAGCTCCAACGGATATGCGCTACATGTTTTATGTTTACTGTCCCGACTATCCGTCCTCGGCATGTGTGGAGGAACAACTTCGCTGAGTCAAGCAATTTTTCTGGAAATAATGCGATTCATCGAATTGATCGCAATCGTGACCTGCTCTGCATTGTGTTCGCTGACATCGACACGTTTTAGAGATACTCCAGCTTTAGTCATATTTGTTATAGTATGATTACAAGGGAGGGCGAATGCATTGCAGCAACACATTGCGGACACATGCTTTTTTTCATTGCGAAGAGATGCGTTCAAGGCAATGAGATATTTCAGCAGCTATGCAATTATCTGTCCGAAAACCACTTTCTCCAACTCAACACGGTTCCCGTCCTCGTTACCCGACGAAAATCACCCTGACCTCCATATCTGACCAGGTCATATCCGCATGTGACCACGGAGAAGCGCCCCATATCCGCCCGCCGGATTTGAGCGAATATTTTGATGTAATGGACCAACTACTCAAAACTCCTGTCAAACTTAAGTCTCCACAGCATCGACACACCCTGGTTTTCGGCTTATCTTCATAACCACACCCAGAGTGTCAGCCCCACTGACAGTCTGGGTGTCATCCAAAAATTTTCCCCGCTGCCCAACAGCATCGGCGATTTTTCAAGGATCATCTCCCGAACCTCTGCTCTACTGCGTGTTCGCCAAGGACCTCAGCCTGTTCGCCGAAGACGCAGTGTTTATCCAATAAGCCGACGACACCCAAATTTTGGTTGGTTGTAAAATCTGAACTTCAAAACGTCATCACTCACATGAAAACAGTTGCGTCCTCCCTCGACATCTGGTTTCAAGGAAATGGAGTGAAAATTAACGCTGCTAAGACTCAGCTGATGCGTTTGGGCAGCCCACAAAATCTGCTTACCTTCCCGCATGCCACGGTTAAATTTCGCGATCACGATCTACCCACCATTTCGGAATGCACGAACCTCGGACTTGCTTTCAATTACTCGCTCATCTGGGACTCGCACGTCTTAGAAATGACTGGGCATTGTTTTGGAGCTCTGGGTGGTCTATCGCATCTGAGGGGGCACCTTCCACCTGCTGTCATCTCTGCGCTGGTCAATACCCCTGTTTTCTCGCAGATTCGCTTCTGTATTTCTGTGTACGGGAACTGAACCAAAAAGAACCTACCTCGCATTAAAAAAAAATCATGAACTACGCAGCAAAAGTAATTTTCGGTCGCAAAAAGCTTGACCATGTTTCTGTTCTGCTGAGGAAACTGGGCTGGCTCAGTGCGGAGAACTTAGCCAGGTATGTACCACACCCTGTGC
The DNA here is from genome assembly GCA_034440615.1 of Ashinkailepas kermadecensis. NCBI lineage: Eukaryota > Metazoa > Arthropoda > Thecostraca > Neolepadidae > Ashinkailepas > Ashinkailepas kermadecensis. The sequence goes on along the minus strand of JAOTOM010004796.1, from coordinate 473,428 downwards.
CTCACGCACAAGGTGCGCCGCCACGGAGAACCGGGACCACTGGCTAAATGGTCTCACCACCGTGGCGGAGATTCATGACCGAACCACCCGTCAGGACCATCACCTGCATGTCCCCCGCTCCCGTACTGAGATGCGGATGAGGCGATGTGACTGCAGAGCACCACTGCTGTACATCTCGTTGCCACCCAAGCTGATGCGGCTTCCCGTGCCGATTTTCGGTCGCCACCTACAGCGGCACCTGTCTGACGCGCCGCCCGAGCCGGACTGATTTGCTGCTCATCTTGCTGTATTTTATGATGACATGCATGACCACCGGTGTAACTGGTCTGTGATTTTGACATTTTATGACCTGATGTCTTATCATATCAACGCGAGGTTGTGATAACCATAAGTTCATTGTGGATTACCTCAATACAAGACTGCGTCTGCGTCTGTATACGTATCTTTATTGGTTGGTTATTGGTTTTACGACACGTCGACCGTTGAGTCATATAGCGTCGCCAATCTCTCACGCCGATTGGTCGCGGGCGAAGAGTAGCGACAGGTGAGATTCGAACCCACAATCTTTCGATTGCGAGACGAGCATCTACCCCTAGACCACTCGTCCCCTACGTATCTTTATTAGCGGATGATTGCACCTAGTAAATACTTAAATATTCAAGCTAAGCCTCTCCAACGGCATCGTTTCTCCAGAAATGCTTGTAACCTTCACCAACGAGTAAAGACTATGGCAGTGCCGGCCAGACCCACACCAGACCCACACCAGACCCACACCAGACCCACACGGCACGCCGGGCGCAATCACCTAATGGCCCGACGTTTGTCTTCACTACCAGGTGAGGCCAGTCGCGATGGACCAGCAAGCCATCCGCCGACGATGGGACACTGCCAGATCTCACGGGTGATAAGGGAGGCCAGTTGTGATGGGTCAGCAAGTCATCAGCTGGCGATGATAAATTGCGTTCTGCTAGTCTGCCTGTAATAACCGTGTCGACCGAGGCGACCGTTATCACAGCACGGAGCCCGCCTTATCCCCATGCCCACTGACGACGTCTGCCCCCCCCAGTGCCGACAGAGGCGACCGTGTTCCTGGGAGCGGTGGCGGTGCTGCTCGTGCTGCTGCTGCTCGCGTTCCTCTACATGAACAAGCGGATCTGCCTGTACGACATCGGCGGCCCCTGCTGCGAGGAGCTGCTGGCCAAGCCGGCCCACCTCGACGTGCGCGCCAGCCTTCGTGAGTGAGCGGTGTGGGCGGGTGCCGTGACTGGTCGACGGCGGGTGTGATGGCGGCCAACTCAAACACCGGCTGGTGTGCCTCGGCACACGCTCCCGACCATCTGACACGCGACCGGCCGAACACGGCGCCGTCAAAATGACACACACTAAAGTTTAAATGGCATCGGCAACTTTGCGAACAGACTGCCCGAACATGTGTCTTGGGTGCTCATGTGTAGATGGCCGACGGCTCTGAGATGTGCGGAGTGTCCGCAAAGTACTGCCGGAGAAGAGCTGCACAGCTTGTCAGTTTCTGTTGCTCCTTTTTTCCAATGCAATTTTTCGTGGGCAGTGGCGGAGGCACGTGCATTTTAATATTGCCGGTGCAACACCAATCACAATATTGGTGTTGCCATGCAGCACCAATATTGCGATTTTCCTTCTAATGTTCACCAAATGCTGGCATTCATTCTCTGAATTTGGATGTGACACCAAACTCATCTTAAAGAAGTCGACAAATATTACTCAACAGATGAAAATACGACAGGCCGTCTTCAATGATACAAATGCATATATGTATATGTATATATATATATATATATATATATATATATATATATATATATATATATGTATGTATGTATGTATGTATGTATGTATGTATGTATGTATGTATGTATGTGTACCATTTTTCGAGGCAACACTAATCCTTTTCACGACTTAGCATTCGGTCTACGCCGGAAGATGAAAGCAACGTGGTTGAATCACATGTTGGCAACACCAAACATTATGGGAACAATCCACCTGTGTCGGTGGGCAATTACACTTGTTTGAGCACAGGTCAGTCTATTTGGATACAGTCGGACACGTCTCACGCTGGCCAATTTAGCGGCGCGCAAGCGCATCGATTGATACATCGAAATGCTTGGCACAACATTGGCACACTCTGCAATTAGTGGTGAACAGGACGTGCCGTTTCATTATAGCCGTGTTCCAGTGGTCAAGTTCTCCGGCGACCGGCCAGACCTGACCAAAGCTTGGCCGCTGCGTGCATTCCGCGTTTTGACACGCCTAGTTCGCCACACCGACATCACCACATGCCAGTGTGGTGACCTCATCATGGTGGCATCAGCACCGCCCGACAACACACCGATGAGTAAACTCTTGCCAGTTGACACGACGCCGGTTGACACGACAGTAAACTCTTGCCAGTTGACACGACGCCCTCTTTTGTCATGGAAACGTGCGGTGTTGTCGGGGCGCGCGATGCTTCCGCGAAGGTTAACTGATGTCCGCATGTCTTGCGGCTCGATGCCTGGCTGACCAATGGGCACTTGCGCTCCAGTGACCGCGTGTTGTTTCTTGTAACCATGGCGATGCGACTCCATGGCTTGCCTTGTTCAATGCCTCCGTGGTCGGAACGTTCGCCGGTCGGTTCATAAAGCTTCGCAAAACTAAATAAAACGGTAGTGGTAGAAGCCTTACTGTGCACTCTGACACTTGCATGTAGTATAACTTTGAAGAACGCCTGAAATTACTACCAATAAATGTCAGCAGCGCACCCATAATATACACTTAACTCTTCCGTTCCTCATCTATTATGGGGGGATAGCTGTTGCAGGGATCCAACCGTTATTCAGGACAGTATCGGCAAACTTTGATGGCACAAACGGCGAAAACCCTGCTCTAGATCAGGGATCCACCTTTTTCTCTATTTTAGTCTTGCTGTGAAATTGCACATGATGTGCATGCAAATTGTGTGCTCTGTTTCACGAACTTCCTTTTTGTTTTGCTTTCGATAAGTCCAGGCAAAATTATTGTTTCAAGTACATCTTACCCATTCATTTGCATGTATGGAATTTACACGATTGGCAAGCGTTTAGGTGATCATTTTCAAAACTAGGTTGAATAGACTAATGGACTTCAATGTTTCGCTCTACCTAGGTTGTTTTCGTTTCCTTGGAATCAACACTGTGGCACTACGTCGCAGGTTCTCTGAGAGGGACCCTTGCTCGTAGCACTGCCGCATGACTAAGTAAACTAGACTACCTAATTATGTTCAAGAGTACTCATAGGGCACCGTAAAGACATCTCTTCCAGGACTAATTGAACTATTATTTGAGAAAAGTGCGAACGTTAGCTTGTCTAGATATACATCGTTACATCAAGCTCCCGATATTGCTTTAGCGTCAGTGTCATAATGTTGACATCCTCCATTAAATTAGTTTTAGACACTCCAGCTACATGAATGTATCAACTCTGAAAGAAGGCTATGCATTTGTTCAGCATATCAAAGTGCCACCTGAATTTTCATAGGAAGCTGAATGAACACGGGACATACGCACGTCAAGGGAGCTCGACCTGGATGACGATTGGTTGAACCATGACAATATGACGTACCTCGCTCAGCACAGTGTCGCCAGCGAACCCCACGTCGTGTTATGCTACGATTGAGGTTTTTCCCAGCAGCTCGTCTCAGGCCGTGATCAGTTGTCGAAATCTACTGCCATGGAGGCCGAGGTACCCGATTCCGAGATATAATGGTGCATGCGGGTGTGGTCTATCTAGCTGTGTCCGGGCGTCCTCCTGCTTTCGAGCGCCAGCAGCGTATACTCTATCACCATGCCCCCAAACACGCACGAGACAATCATCTGCCAGAGGAGGACATGGAACATGGCAGGTGTAATGGGAGTTGCCATGTATTATCGTTCTGAGTTGTTCTTTGGCCTGCGCCACACATATGTCGTCGGTCAGCAGGGAGTTGGTGAATCTCGAACACGATATTCCAGCGTCTGGCTGACGCACGACCACATCGGTTGTGACAATTTCGTGATCAGTTAGATCGTCGGCGGTATCCATTTTGTTCTGTTCTATCTGGTGTAGATAGGATTCGCTAACAACGAAGAAATATACTCGGAACTTGCTCATTGAACAACTTGCTGATGACAGTATTATCTGCGTGCAAATGCAGCGCAACCTGGACGGCGTCGGTCAACAAACAAAGCCCGGGGAGCGTGCTGGTTGGCATTCGGATTGTTTTGGTTTCGATATTTTCCATAGATTCGCGGGGTTCGAAGTCATTGCACATTAGAATAAGACTACGGAATCGCCCGTTGGTGTCAAGTGACCCAAGCTGACCACAAAGCGCTACGCTTTCGGTTTGGGTACGCGTAACTCACCTTTTCAGCTCAGCAACTTCGGTGCGCTCCTCGAACTAGGCATGTGTCAACACCTACACATGCGTCTCTCCATCGGTGCCCAGTTGCGTTCAAAGGAGTCCTTCATCTGGGAGTTGCTCGGCGTGGATGAGGCTGCAGATCTGCTCCGGAGTCTGTTCACTGACGTCGCCGTCCACCTTGGCGGGCTGACGTCGCCGTCCACCTGTGGCGGGCTGACGTCGCCGCCCACCTGTGGTGGGCTGACGTCGCCGCCCACCTGTGGCGGGCTGACGTCGCCGCCCACCTGTGGCGGGCTGACGTCGCCGCCCATCTGTGGCTGGCTGACGTCGCCGCCCATCTGTGGCGGACTGACGTCGCCGCCCACCCGTGGCGGGCTGACGTCGCCGCCCACCTGTGGCGGGCTGACGTCGCCGCCCATCTGGGGCGGACTGATTTGGCGACCCTTCTCCAAGCCCCTGCCGTCGAGTGCGCGGACCGTCTCCCTCATCGACGGCGGGCACGTTCTGCTGTCGCCGCGGTGCGCGGCAGTGTCTTCGCTGACGTGACGCAATCGTTGTCCGACTGCATTACAGCAGTCCTGCAACACCAGTGACACCAACAAACAAAACAAAAACACTGCCGCACTCGGATGAAGACCTGACGCTATTCACCGGCCCTGCCGACCGCCGCGCTCCCGCCGCGTCACACTGTCCCTCTCACCACTGGCCGCTCACTGGGCCATGCCTGCCCCGCGAGCGAAGCGCGGACCTTCCCGCCGCGGTCAAGGTCACAGACCCGACATGTGGAACAGTGACGTGATACATGCCTTGAGGCAAGATTTGTCGGTGTCTCGAAGCTGAATAAGAGAATAGCAATACATTAATTTCATCAATATTGTAGCTACGCGTTGTTATATGTCAACATCAAGGAGTAGTCGAATTCTTCGGACATGTATCAGTGCATACCTACAACCAAGAACTAGTAAAGCTGATAATATGCACAGCAAGGCCGCATGGCATGCTTCATTATGTCTTTATGTCATTATGTCATGTCATTATCTCATAATCTGACCGCGTCTCGCGGAGCGGTTCTGGGCAACTTCACAAACGGTCAAGATATCGCTTCTCTAATTACCCCCAGCTTTCAATGACTGATGCACGACAGGATGCTTCAAGTGGAGTTCCCGTCTACCAAGGCACCGGCGTTGGAGCAGGTTAAATTCAAGTCACGTCCTCGTCTAAACGCTTTTTTGAACAAGAAGCTAAGTCCGCATGCTTCCTGGGCTGGCTTTATGGATCAAGGCACAATGCCAAACAAGGCTTGTTGCGTGAACTCTGGGCCCACCACCCATCTGGATATCTCAATTTACCGGCAAGCTTACCAGTTTTTAGCTAACAAGTTTTTTTACCGGATGTTTAGCGTGCTACCAATTTATCGATACCGTCACACCGCTTCCCCCTTTCCCGGGCTTTACCGAGCCAGTTGCCTGCTGACCCTCCCAGCCGGGGCTGTGCGGGAGCGTTGAGCGACTGGAACCCTGTTATTCCAGGACGGGAGAGACCATTTTTGGCTAAATTGTCCATGCCGCCAATGCAGCGACGAGGCCGTTCCCCCCCCCCCCCCCGCCCACGGGTTTATTGGGCCAGTTGTTAACTGACCCTTTTAGCCGGGGGTTGTGCGCGTGCGGGAAGCCAGCCCCTGTCTTGCTATGACAGGAGTAACCAATGCAGGTCGCCGATCTAACCAGCTGAGCTGTCGGGGCGGCAAACATTTTAGTTCTTCATTTATACATTTTTCATGAACACCGTAGCAGATGTATAAACATAGAAGATAAGCTGTCAACAGCAGATCGTGTGTGCATAGACAAATGTTGGCGAAAATAAATGCACACAGTTTACCTCAGACCAGATCACCGGGTCACACAAGGCTTTAAACCGGATAAACGTGTTTTTTTTTGTTCATACTGTTGTGAGCAATCAACATTTAAAAAAGAAGAATACATGTAGCGTTGCATACATGCATTGCGCTCTGATAGCAGTCTAAGTTTCATGTCAATGTCATGTCAGGTCACTGAGGAAAGCGTATAACTGTACTATCGGGACCTGAAACCTTCCCAGAATGCAAGTATCGCAGGCGGTCTGGAGGCTAGAATACGGCCCACTGGGAAGCAAAAATAGCTAAACCAAGGCAATCGTGCACGTCGATTTCGTTTCTGATACGATTATGGTCATACAATTTGACCGGATGGTTTGAAGAATTTTTGGCACGTGCCGGTAATTTTTGAAGAAAAATGTTACAAATTGTTTTCATTTTCTAACAATTGTAAACGATGGGGGAGCATTTGGCTGTCCTTTACTGACACCCATTACCTTTTGCTGACCACAATTTGTTTCGAAAATCGTCAGTTTCAACCCTTCATCACATATTCCAAGGTACTTGACTTTGGCCTGATTGGCGCTTCTGACCCTTGCACATTCCAGTGTCAGCCTTAATTCTCTGTTTGCCTACGATCGATATTGAAGCAAGACACCTCATGTGCTTTACTGTCAGAGTCCAACAACTACATCGAGACCGTGGCATTGACCTGTTTGACCTGACCTGAAAGGTAAACCAAATGAAATGGGGAAAATTACTGCCGTTAACCCCCAAGCTTAAAGGAAGGAGCCACATTGCGCCGATGACCACATCTGGCGATCGAGCTTGGAGCACAAGTTGACGGAGAGATCACATCTGGCTATCGAGCTTGGAGCACAAGTTGACGGAGAGATCACATCGACACTCCGCACTGTGATGGATATGGCATTCTGCCCCAAGGCGACGATGTGCTATGTATCTTCGTGTGGCTGAATCCACGAGCTTAGCGTCATGGAGTCATCATCTGAACACTAGAGTCGTCTGGCTTGTGCAATGTACGCACGTGAGCCGGACATTACTGGCAAGAAAACGTGCATTACGTTTGGAAAACATGCGCACATTTGGTGGACGCGCCACAGAAACCATTGGCAACAGCCATGGAAAGCAAGCGAGAAACCATTGGGAAACCATCGAGAAACCGCATAGAAAAGCCACGGAAAACAAAGCAAGAAACATCGGGAACAGCTGTCGAAACCAAGCGACAAAGAGCACCGTGATGACGTCAGTATGTTACACGTATGCGCCGTCATAATGTCATCAATAAATAAATCGATCTGGGTGACCTTGTGCACTCACAGAGGTCCAGCCAACATGCGCCCAGCATCAACTTCATAGCTGTCCTCAGGGCATGCATGAAAACGTAGGTTTGTTTCTCTTCGGACAACGACTGTCTGAGAGCCCGATCGGATATGCATCACATCCACACACAGGGGAGATGCAGACGCAGAGTGGTGCGCAAATGTCCTGTATCACCATCATACGCTCATCTGTATCAGATATGCTTCCCGCGCAAACATTGCTCTACTTCGTGTCCACGCAAGCTCGGGCGTCGGCCACCAGCAGAGGGCTCCTCAGCCAGAGGCTGCCACCACAATAGGTTTTCCAGCCAGGGGCTGTCACCGCAGCGCGCTATCTGGTATGCTGTTGGAGCGCCAACATTTGTCTGTCCTGGCAAAACGAGTGTAGAAGCGTGGTCTGATAAATCACCGCGGACGTGGTAGCACAGCTCAGCGGTTTTCTTCGGACGGCACACTCCAGCGCTGGCGTTCAGAGATATGAAGCTTTGTGTGGTTTCTAGCTGTATTAGATGTGCAAATGGCACCGACTGTCGCGTTCTAGCTTACCGTGGATATTATTCATATAATTGATGGATAACTAGAGCACTTCATGGGACATTTTGGCTTTAATTTCAGTGAATATACATTCATGCGAAGCTTGTATCTTGCCGACTTATTTCTTGCTTTCAATCACTTTTCTTCGCGTCCTCTCTTATCTCTTAATTGTCTCATTTTGTAATATATCTTTATTTCTCTCTCACTGTGTATTCCTGTCTTTGTATCCGTCTATATCCTTATGCATTTGTCTTTGGCTCTTTGTCACCCAGCGTTCCCTTTCGCTCTGTTTCGCTATCTCTGCATCTATGAGCACTGCAATCTGCAATAGCACCATTGGGGTCAAGCATATCGTCCGTGTAGTACTAAAAGCACCGAGGCTCACTCGCTAAATTGTGCTCCAAAAGTAACTCAAGTGTGATAACAAGCACGCAATCCTCCACAAAGGTCGGAAATGTTCTGTCTTGAAATGTACCGAGGGCGTAACGGAACGGAACAGAGCACGTAGCGTGGGATCCCGAGGGAGTATCGTGGGTTTCCGAGGGCTTAGCGTCGGCTACCGGTGGCGTAACGTCGGCTACCGAGGGAGTAACGTCTGACTGTCGCCGCAGACGACCACCGGGATGGCGAGGACAGCTGCTCCGAGCCGGACGAGCAGCTGGTGCGCAAGCTGCAGGCGGCGGCGCCGCTGGCTCGGCCGGCGCCGCGCCTCGCCCGACTGCCGGCCGGCGCCGGCCGAGCCGAGCCCGGCCCGCCCGACGGCGGCATCGGCTACGAGCCGCCCAGCCTGTTCCGCCAGTTCAGCCTGCAGCCGATGGCGACCGGCACGCCTGACAGGCTGCAGTGCAAAGGTGAGCGCGGCGCGAGCCGCAGGCGCGACTGCCGCCGCCGCCCGCTTCGCAGGCCCCGCAACTCCTCGCGGCACATGTCAACGGAGGTGCATTTCGGCCGGCCGTGGACATGCACGAGGCTCGGGTCGGGAAAAGTCGGGTGCCGTTCCCTGTGGGCTCGGCAACAATGCAGAGAGAACAGTTCTTGACATTTTCGTGCGAACGCTGAAGCAAATCTGCATGATATTGCTGTGCCACTTCCAGGTTTGTAAGCAGCACAGAAGCGCCGTTGCGTTGGAAAATGTACTGAAGCTGGTGCTAATGAATCCGTTTTCTAGTTCGCATGCCAGTTACATCAGCTATCATCATAAATTGCATCAGCTACGCCTTTCTGAGGTATCATCAGCAGTCAGGTTGTGGCGTTGTCTGCTGTCGGCGCCGCCAGACACTTGTGCATGCTGCTGCCGTGCCTGCTGCAGTAATCACATTACCTCTGGAGTCGGTTCTCGACTGGCTCTCCCCTGGGGTGGAGCAAATGAGACTCTTAAGGATTCCGCTGAGTGGGCATTCGTGGAGCCGCAGAGAGACGACCCAGGTTTCACGGAAGGACGATCAGTGTCCAGTCAGAGGATCAACACTGCAGATGTATTTAGGATTCTCTCCAATAGCACTCACTGCCAGCCCCACATTTGCTTTCTTGTTGTTGTTGGATCGCTACGTTATGTGAGAGTTCTCTTATGGCCAGAGGAATATTTGGGTCAATTTATATCAACGCATCTTGAATGGGTCGTTTTTTACTCTGCCCTCCCTCACAAATAAATTTCCTTACTTCTGCAAGTATTGCAACCATGTGTGCGGGACCCATGCTTCCTCAATCCAACCCTGGCTATCCTCTTTTCCCAGCCGAATGGATGGAACACGACCATTTCGCCCCAAATTCAGATGAAGCGACGGAGTGAATTGCATTGGCGCGCCAGCGGCCGGGTGGCGGGGGCGCTTGACAGCGACCCCCGGCCGCTTGACAGCGACCCCCGGCCGCTCCACACTGTTTCATAGATTTCGCCGGAGTAAGAGAGCATCGCTGTGCCATAGTGTGCTTACATAAATCCGAACATCTAACGGTGAACGTGTGACGCCGCCGAAAACTGTGGGTGTCTTAACCATCTGAAAACCGATATATTAAGTTTGAATACTTCAACGGATACTGATGCTTGTAATGTGTGAGAGCGAGCCACATTATCTGAGAAAACCCTCTGAAGCGTGAGACAAGATTCGTAATTAAGCCAAGTTCCCGATCCAGTCATCGAAATTTCATCATCAATGCAAGTACATGAGAAATCAGCAAAACATACAGAACTATCGCCATGTACACCAGCCGCCGAACAGCCACCAGTCGGAAACGCGCAGGCACACCACCATCAATCGTTTCGCACCTCTCCACCCCCGTCAACCCCGCCCCCCAGGACAGCCGCCGCAGATGTCTGCGTATCCGGAAGTCCGGACCGACCCCGGTCAGCCGAGCCCGGCCGCGGCCGGCGCTAAAGACAACATCGTCGAGCCTTCCCCTGGCTTGGTCCGCCCCGCCGAATCGGTCCCGGTCGGACGCCGGCGACGGCTGAGGAGGCGAGGAGGCGAGGATGCCGGGGCGGACAACAGGTGAAGAGAAGAGCCAGGCAACGAGCAATAACATCAGCTCAAAGGAGTGCTGCTCTGCAGACTACTCCCGGCACTGGGGAAGGCCCCCCCCCCATCGTGTAGAGTGCCGCCCAACTCCCTCAGCTGTACAAAGCACAGCGAGTGCAATGCCACCTCCACGGCGAACATTCAGCCGATGTCTCTTGCAGCCTCCGCGATTGACGCTCGTCAAACGCAGAACGTCGGTAAAGTCCAGCAACAGAGACGTTGTCGTCGACTCAAAATCGGCCACGGGAATGTCAGCTCGCTGACCAAACACCTAGACGACACCAACCAACTGTTATCGACTGAGCAATTTGACATATTCTGTGCCACCGAGACACTGCTCTCCGTAGATATGGACGACAGCACCCTCATCTTACCTGGTTTCAACATCAGGCGGAGGGAAGTGTCGCACGGGCGTGGAGTCGCTATTATCTCCCGTAATCGCCTCACTGTCGAGCCACTGTGGGTGCCTACACCGAACTCATCTCTAGAGTCACTGTGGATCACTGTGACTGATCTAACAACAGTTGTCATTGGAGCTGTCTACCGTTCCCCAAATAGGTCATTGCTGCATCTATCACAATTGACAGGCGTCGCCCTCAGCCCACCGTCATTACCATCCGATCGACAAGACGCTTAGATCAAAATGCTTTGTGCCTAGATCTGCTGTTGGCCGACTGGTCCGCCGTTTATCAAGCGACCACCACCTCGGACAAATGGGACGCATGGATGGCTGCATGGCAGCCAATAATCGACCATCACATGCCCCTTCGTCAAATCAAGCTGAAGCACCGGTCGCCGCCTTGGTTGCAGCATGAAGACGTTCATACAGCAAGGGCAGCACTGAAACAGGCGCGCGAGCACAGAGATGCAGCACGAAGCGAAGAAGCCCAGCGGAATTACCGTGAGCACAAGGGCGCACTCCGAATGGCTCAACATCACGCATGCGCAGAATACTTTCATACTGCTGGTACCCGCACACCGTGGAAGAACATCCGCAAGTTCAGAACCCTTCGCTTCGCTTTTCGCACGCACGTCTCACCACTGCAGCAAGCTGACGCCGATACGCCGACACTTCAGAGATTGTTGCCGGCACGACGCCAGAGGCCGCGGGATCAAGACGCCGCGGACGCTACCAAGCAGCCTTGGACTAGGAGCCACGAGCCACCAGCCACCAGCCTGTCACCACACACACAAAGCACCAGCCAACAGCCAACATACACACAGACAAGCACACCAAACCACACCTCACTGCGCCACTGATCTATCCCCCCTCTCAAGCATACAGTACTACCAACCTATTTTCCCTGAACTTCAACTCTATCCAAACCCCTCAAACCTTCAACCGCCCTCTCAAGCTCACCTGCTACATCTGCTGAACCGTCGACGTCTACGCTACCCTTCACGATCTTCAAGACCTACTTCACCTCTACTCACCCTCCCGTCAAGTCTACTCACCACTCTACTTCATCTACTCTAGTGCTCAGTGCCAGTGCTCTTCTCTTCTCTGCCTCTACGACTACATCTACACTTCAGGTCAGTCCGGCGGTGCAGCCAGCCCTCCCGCCCCGGGTTCCCTCCACACCACCACCCCCTATTTTCCCTCTCGTGCCCTCCGCACGATCTTTATCTGATCTTTCTGACCGTGCTCTCTTCACGCACAGTTTCTGATTTCTTTGTATTTTCTTGATCTTTATCTGCCCCTCTTTTACAATCTGTCGGGCTTCCTTCACGCCCCTCCGGACCCTCCGCCAAAAACTGTACTGTGATTGTCTGTACCACACACCTGCCACTGAACACCCTGTCTTCAACACCACAGATCACTCGAACGCAAACATCACCACCAACATGCACTCCTCAGCACAGCCATACGGCGATTTCTTCCTCTGCCGCCGGGGTGACGGGGTGCCCATGGGCACCCTCGACCCCTGGGTGGTGGAGGAGGAGATCGCCAGTAAACAGGAGAGCCCCTACACGCCAAACAGATACGCTCAGGGGCTCTCCTGATTCAAGCCAACTCGGACATAGACAGCAAAATTCTCCCCACCATACATATCATCGGCACAACACCCATCACCATCGTCCCTGCCACCAAGATGAACACCTCACAGGGCACAATACACGCTAGGGAGCTGGCCGGGATAGCGGTGGAGACCCTGGTCTCCCGACTAGAGAACCAGGGGTTACCGCCGCGTTCCGGCCGGCTCAGCAACCCGGACGACCACAAACACATATCATCATACTCACATTTCGTACACGGATACCACCCAAACACATCAAAGCAGGATACCTCCGCTACACCGTCACGCCACGCGCACCCCTCCCTCGACGCTGCAAAAATGTCAGCGGTACGGCCACTCCGGGGGGGGTGCCACTCCACCACATACACCTGCGGTAAATGCGCATGCCAACACGACACCACAACATGCCCAGGCGGCGAGGTCTGCTGCGCCGCCTGCGGGGGGACCGCACGAGGCCGGGAGCAGCTCCTGCCCTCGGTGGATGGCGGAGAAAGAAATTCTCCGCCTGGTCCACCTAGAGGGCATGGAGCTGTCCTGGCCAGGATGGCGGTGGACGGCCCGCCGGCGGCGTGGCCGACCCGCCGCGCAGAGCCGGGTCCCAGATCACCGCCACCACCACGAAACCACACAGAGTACCCGGCTCTGTACACATCCACCACCACCCAATACGACCACAACAGAAACACTTACCCACAAACAAATCACACGCGACCACAACCCACCACCAGCACACGCAAAACACGAGCACCAACACCAGCATACACATCAGTACAGCGCCCGGCACACCAACCACCACCACCACCAATCCGCCAACCGCCACGGACACCGACACCGGCACCCCCACCACCACCCCAACACCAACCGCCACCACCCCAACGGCCAACAGCCTCACCATACCCACAGACCTCCCCCTCAACAGACCAATCCCCAACACACACAGCCCGCACATACACAGATCAGGACACAGACACCGAGGACCATACTGACATAGAACACTCTTCCACAGACACAGATCGGACACTCCCCACACAACAGAGACCACCCCCCGCCCACAAACCACCGAAGACACCAAAACACATACCAAGACAGACCTCACCTAACAGACCACTTACGCGCGCCAACACCCAAAGACCATGAACACAATCATACAATGGAATACACACGGCCTCATCAGACACTGGAACGAATTCAAACATTACGCACTACAATCAAATCACACAGCACTATGCATACAGGAAACACACTTTAAACCTCACGACCCATATCAATTTAACATCTCACAATACACACTACACAGACAAGACACACACAACACACACACATACAGATCAGGCGGAGTATGCACATACATTAGGAACACAACCCCGCACCGCCTGATACAATTCAACACTACAGCAGATATCTTACTCACTGAAATCCACGTACACAACATAGCTTACACACTCATTAACGTATATGACCCCCCTCGCAAAACACAGAAACCCTCTCGGAATTAAATAAGGCACTTGATCAAATTAACACCCCGGTCATACTCGTAGGTGACTTTAACTCACATCACCCACTATGGGATACACGCACAATACGACCCGATCACAGAGCACTCACACTCATCACACTGGCTACACAACATAACCTCACAGTACTCAACACCGGATCACCAACATACCTCGTACCAATTAGTTCACACCTCCCTACCACCCCAGACGTAACACTCGCTTCCTCTCGCATAGCCCTCACCCTATCCTGGATAGCCGACTCCGATCCACACTTTAGTGACCACGCCCCCATCACCATAACCTTCGACCAAATCCCGACCACCGGCCCACCCAACACCCCGACGGGCCGGTGGAACCTTAAAAACGCATCCTGGACCCCATTCTCAGAATCCTTAGCAGCACAGACGTCCAATAACCCACAATACACACCAGGACAATACGCAGACATGCTACTCACCACCGCACATCAACACATACCACAAACAAAACCACGACACCAACACAAACCTCGCGCGGCTCCCTGGTGGAACGAGGAGTGCCACCGGGCGATCCGCGCGAGGAACCACGCACGACACAGATACGAACGACACCGCACACCGGAAACACTCACAGCATACAAACTGAACAGAGCACTATGCAAACGCACCATCAAACAAGCCAAAAAGACCTCCTGGAATAAATTTTGCTCTCAATTTAATAGATTCACACCTCTCGGCGAAATCTGGACACTACTCAAAACATTTCAACACCGACAACGACCCCCAGCTAAAGCCATCACACTTATACACAACAACATCACCATCACAGACCCACAAACCATAGCAAACATTTTTGCAGACAACTATCACACTAGGTCAGGCACACTCCCACGACACCCCCCACCCCCAATCAGACACACACGGCCACACCTTTACAACACTAGGTTTACACTCACAGAATTACAAATAGCAATAGCACAAACAGGAAACACAAGCGTAGGACCAGACAACATACACTACTCATTCTTCAAACATCTACCAATACAAGCATTACAAGCATTACTCGACACATACAACACCGCATGGACAACACATACATATCCACAGTCTTGGTTACACGCTCTTCTCATCCCTATCCCTAAACCAAGTACTGACTTAACCCTATGCGACTCTTACCGCCCTATATCACTAACCAGCTGTTTTCACAAACTCTTCGAACGACTAGTAAAAAAACGCCTTCTTTATATTCTTCAAACACAAAAACTAATCTCTCCTATACAATCAGGCTTCCTTCCTAATCGCTCATGTCTAGACAACCTCACCTATCTCACCACACACATCCAGGAAGCGGCGGCCAGGAAATGCTCCACCGTCGCCGTCTTCCTGGATCTCAAACAAGCATATGACACTATCAGCATCACAGCACTACTAGAACACTTACACAACATAGACATACAGGGCAGACTTATACACTACCTTCATTTCTATCTACTAAACCGCTCTTTCCAAGTAAAAATAGGACAACACACTTCAGACACTAAATTCCCCACAACCGGCCTAATGCAAGGTTCGGTTCTTAGCCCCCTTCTCTTTATTTTAGGTCTAAATTCAGTCATCACCGACAACCTTCCGGCCAAAATTGCAATCTACGCAGACGACATCGTAATCTGGACTTCACAAAAATCACCAAACCACGCACTAGCAATACTACAGAACACACTAACAGAACTACACAACAAACTCGCCCTACTAAATCTACACATCGCACCACACAAATCTAAATGTATGTTTTTCGGTTACCACAAACACACAGACGAACAACCACTAAAAATAGACCAGACACCCATACCATTTGTCACCAGTGCAAAGTTCCTCGGCATCACATTTGATCGCCTACTCACCTTTCGGTTACACATCTTAGACATTCACAAACGCGCATCAAAAAGAATCAACCTACTACGAGCACTTTCTGGCACACACTGGGGATCCGATAGAAACACACTTCTCACCCTCTACAAATCACTCATTCGGCCAATTTTGGAATACGGATCCCCACTCTTCGAAAACGCTGCAAAAACAAACCTCAAACGTCTAGATAGCCTCCAACGCCAATGCATAACTATAACCACAGGAGCATATATCACCTCACCTTACCTTGCACTACATATATACAACCACATACCAGAACTACAGCACAGACGCACACAAGCACTATTAAGATACCACTACAAAACGCAACTCATACCACAACACCCATGTACACAGGCCCTCAAACTTCGCACCACACGTGTCCATCAACTCATGACAACATCACGACTCAAAACCACAATAGGCTGCCGCATCCACCAACACACAAACAGACTACACATTACCCTACCCACAGCCAAACCATTACCAACACCCACAGCATGGTGGAAACACGAAACACTCGCAACACACTTCCTCATAGACCATCCAAAACACACATACACCGACGCAGAAATACACCAACTCTTCTTCCAATTCACAGCACAACATGCAAATTACAACATCATATACACTGACGGCTCGAAATCACATACACAGCAGACGGGCACAGCGGCGGTGCTGTACCACAATGCAGCACCGCCGCGGGTTATCCTTCGTGCCCGTCTGCACGACACAGCATCAACCTACACAGCAGAATTATACGCAATCTTCTCGGCTTACTCTACCATTTATAACACCAAAATTGAACACAACATCATAGCTACTGACGCCAAATCAGCATTACAAAGCATCACACCATACACCAAACACAAACACCCACTCATCCCGAAAATACTCAACATACACCGAAACCTCACCGCACGACAAAGACCACTTCTTCTATGGATACCAAGTCACACAAACATACACGGCAACGAACACGCAGACACGGAAGCGAACATAGCCACAACACTACCACAAATCACACCATGCCCACTCTCACAATCTGACTACTATCCCACAATACAACAGGCACTTAACAAACACATACAACAAACATGGGACACAGCACTAACGCAACTTCATGAAATACACCCCATATACAAACCTTGGCACACCATCAACCAACACACCAGACTCAAGGAACGCACTCTGACACGATTACGCCTCGGACACACAGCACTTACACACTCCTACCTCTTACTACAACGCCCACGACCACAATGCACAACATGTCAACGAACACTCACTATCAAACACATACTCATCTATTGCACCAAATACAACACCGACAGGCAACACATCACAGATTACTGCAACACACACAACATTCCACTGAACATCACTACACTTCTCAACGACGACTATCCAGCATTACACGAACTTCTCTTCCACTTTCTTTCTACGACACGCCTAATCGATCAACTGTGAAAAAAAAAAAAAAAAATGTATATATAGCCCGGGCAAAAGACTGACAATCGGGCAATCGAAAAATCGAGCAAAAAAGAAGAAAAAAAAAAAAGAAACAAACAAAACAAACATAACTACAAAACAAAAAACAAAACAAAACAACGTGTTCTTGCAATGTTCATTTATGGCGAGGACCCAACCCCAACCCACCCACTACACCCCATACCCCAATCTAGCACCGTCCGGACTGACAGCTTCTTTCGACTACTTCATCTCCGGCTCTCAAACGACTCTTCTCTGCCATCTCTACCTCTTCAAACTCCAAGATCAACTCAACTCAACTCTTCAAGACGACTCCGACTCTACTCGAAAATCTATCCACCACCCGGTAACTAATCCTCCTATCATTCTCACACTCAACCACAGGAAACAGCCGATATCACCCACAGGTGGCAGGCTGGACAAACACAACTTCTCTCTCTCTCTCTCTCGCAAGTTCATTATTGCCTCCAGCAAGTCAACGATAGAAGAGCCTGGCACAACCATTCAACCGCCTGATTGGCATGAACGGCTCAACCGGCATTTTACCGGCGTCGGTGCCGCGGTAGCTGCTGATTTAGCGATGGCGCCGCCCGGAGAGCCCCTCTGGCCAAGACCCCCACGTGTCTGTAGCGGCGCATTCACACCGTATCCTGTGACGATGCCAGAGCTGTCAAAAGCGTTGCAGCGCATGGGTGGCTCACGAGCGTCCGGAGCTGATGGCATCACCATCCAGATGCTCAAGATGACGTTTAGCGTGGTGGGTCCGCATCTGTTAAACATTATCAACTCATGCATCACAAGCTGTGAACTGCCACCGTGATGGAAAACGGCGATGGTAACATCCCTGCACAAAAGTGGTAACGCAAACGACCCACACAACTACAGGCCAATATCGATATTGCCAGTGGTCGAAAAACTCTGTGAGCGTGTCGTGTGTACACAACTGATAGACTATCTGACTAGTCATCATCTACTGTGCCCAGAACAGTACGGTTTCCGGCCCGGCCTGTCTACCGAGATGGCTCTGCTAGACACGGTCATCCACGCTACCCTCAAAATCGACCAAGGCGAGATCACTCCACTGGTTACAGCTGACACCTCAAAGGCGTTCGACAGCGTGGAGCATAGTCGCCCCATGGACAAGCTCGGATGGTACGGCGTCAACTCCGAATGGTTCCGAGCGTGGCTTGAGGGCCGTTCGCAAACAGTGAAGGATTCTAGCCCTCTGTCGGTAACACATGGTGTGGTGCAGGGCTCGATCTTGGGCCCGGTTATGTTCCTAATATTCTCCAATGACCTCCCACAACATATCCCACACGGCAAGATTGTTATGTATGCCGATGATGTCCAGTTCCTCGACTCCGGGAAGCGAAACGAAATCATACCCATTAGCCAACGATTGAATAAATCACTGTCAGTCGCCTTTAACTGGTTCATCCAGAATCGACTAAAAGTAAATCCCTCCAAAACTGAGATGGTTGTTCTCCAATCTTCTAGACATCATACACCTGTGAAATTATCTGTTCGTCTGGGCCAGTTGGAAATAGTACCCACGACGTCTGTGAAATTACTTGGCGTGAAAATTGACTCACACCTGTCCTGGGATATGTATGTATCTACTGTTGTGCGTCTGTGTAACTGTATGCTCATTGGACTCGCTAGACTGCGTCATAAGTTTTCTCACATTACGAGACGGGTTCTAATTGAGGCACTCGTATTCCCCCACATAAGATACTGTGTGTCTGTCTGGAGAAGCTGTAGCAGAGCCCAGAAACGACGCATTCAAAAATGCATCAACTTTTGGTGCAAGGATTGTCGCCGGCTTGTACTACCGGGATCATGTGTCGCCCACGTTGAAAGAACTAGGATGGTTCAAATTCGAGGATTTCATATCCGAGGCAGATGCTCACTCAGTTTTCAAAATTATGAACGAGTTCACTGGCCCAGAACTCATTCGCGGTCAACTAAACTGTCGCTCAACTGTGTCGCAACGGAGCACCAGGGCCACGGCTAACGGTGAGCTCCAGGTACCACGATGCCGCACAGAATTCGCGCGCCGCTCCTTCATACCGAGAGCTTGCCGGACGTGGAACAATCTGCCTCCAGATATGAGGAACTCAGGTGGCTACAATGTTTTCAAACGGAGACTTTCGGCCATGCTGCGCATGTCCGGGCTCTAACCTCCGGCCTCCGGAACATCGCTTACATCAGCACTGTGATGCCACTCGTTGTTATCGTGTATGCTCGTGATGATGGTTTGTGCTGCACATTAGTGCACTTCTGTGACGGAAACAGAAAAACCCTGCTCGGGAGGATCCGAAATACATTACATTACATTACATTACATTACCTGCGCATTGGCCGCGGGTGTATTTGATGGCGGTGATGTTCATGCTCTCGGCCAGCAGGTCACCAGCAGGCCAGCAGGTCACCTCTGATGGGAGACACGGGGTGAAAATGTCTCGAAGCGTCTGGCATTGGCAACTCTAAGTTGGCTGTGCACATAATTTGTTTGAGATGGAAGCGCAGGCGAAGCGCTGGTGTTAAATCACGTTGGCGAAAATATATCTGTCCTGAATTTGACCTCGTAGCCATTCTGGCCCAGTGGCCATGAGCTACACTCTCGTACTTCAAACCCAGCGTAATATATTGTGACTTGTACGAGCTTGCAATTGGCTTCTTAGTAGTTCGAAAGGGAGTGCGAATGGCCACTGGGCTCAGATTCAGGGCGTACATTCTCTAGATGCGACCTTTGATGAACGTCATCCGAAGTCAATGAATATCAGCTGTTTCAAGTGACCCTGCCAAGGTCACCGGAGAGACAATCTGGTGGGAAAATATCCAAAGCCATCAGAAGCCAGCAACCTGAGAATATTTATTTCGGTAGAACAGGCAACAGCCACGATGTCAACACACATACACCAAGCATACGTCTGGAAATGGCCCCATGGCTTGGTGACCCGCCACGATCTGGAGCAATGTTTTGCTTACCAAAGGCTCCAGGAATGGTGCAACATCACGGCCGTGATACACCGCGGCAGGACACCGAACGCCGCCCTCCAAGAGAGATAGAGCAAAGAGATACGGGGTGGGGAGTGATTGACTACACATTCAATATTCAGACCCGTCTGTTGGGATTCCGTTTTTTTTAAAGTTTAAAACATAGTGAAGCATAACGCTGGGAATGAAAGACGACATCCAGCAAAAATTACTCCACTTCGTCAATAGTGTCTAACTGCGTTCCTGCCAAGCTGGAATCCAATCACGATATAAGCGTCGCGAGATAATCGAGATGGCTACTGACGTCTTGCCCTGTGCCATTTCCCGATGAATTGAATCTAGACAGCCTGGCAACAACGAACCGTCACATCGGGTGGGATGATCAACAACGCCTATACAATGATGCGACAAAACGTTTCGCCTTGCGCTAAGTATTTAGAGGTACTGAATTGTAGATGTTAATCATGCAAATGGCAAGTGGATATATACATACACACACACACACACACACACACACATAGAGATATATATATATATAGATATATATATATAGATATATACATAAAAAATATAATATATAAAAAATATAATATATATATATATATATATATATATATATTATATATATATGTATTTATATAATATATATATAGATATATATATATATATATATATATATATATATATATATATATATATATATATATAATATATATATACTTCACTGAACAAATTCAATGGATTATTCCATGGCGGAACACTATGAGCTTTTTGTTGGATGTAATAACTTAAAGTGATCTGATTTTCTAGTCCCTGGACCATTCTTCTCGATGTGACTTTTTCTCTGAGACAATTTTCCTCGTCTATAGGACGAATGATGGCAGGCACACATGACCAAATTCCACATGCGGAACAACAATATTCAGCGAAAAACAACTCTGTGTAACGCTTACGAGCGAGCGAGGCCACCCCGTGGTATACGACAGGAGTTCACATCTGAGCGACCAGACCCGAACCGGCCCGGTCTGACCAGATCCGACCGTCATTGAATTTAATACCTTCATTACTTTTCCTTGTCGTGGTGTTTCAAGCCCTAATTGCTTCGCCGATAATTAGTTGTGTTTTTTAATTGGATTTGTATCAGCTTACGTCGCAGCATCTTAACTGACTTACTGGTAATACCAATTACCAAGGAATTACCAAAGGAAGGATTGTGTGGGTGCACGCTTACATACAGACATACTTCCCGCGTGAGTGATCGGGTCGCGCCGTGTGACCAGCGTGCCGCGGAGCCGACGGGCCAGCCTAAGCGGTGACAACGCAGCAGCACATGTTGCCCTGACCTGCTGGATGGTACGTATTGAGCCGCAGAGCTACGACACAGAAGGAGCCATGACACTCCGGGAGACCTATGTCGCGACAGTTCGGTACGGAGAGCCGCGACACAGAAGGGACCATGACACTCCGGGAGACCTATGACATGTCGCGACAGTTCGGTACGGAGAGCCGCGACACAGAAGGGACCATGACACACCGGGTGACCTATGCCATGCCGCGTCAGTTCGGTACGGGGAGCTGCGACACAGAAGGGACCATGACACACCGGGTGACCTATGCCATGCCACGTCAGTTCGGCACAGTGAACTAACTCATTTGTGAGACACGTCCACAGTTGTCGTCGGCAAGTGTGATTTCGGAAGAGAACTTCGAATGTCAGCCAGTTCCGACCGAGGCGGATTGACGTTCACTGCGCATACACTGGCGCTACAAAAACCGCGTCCGAAATCGGGCTCACTCTGACGATTATGAAATGTACGTCTAAAATGTTGATGCTAGGTGCCGATGTCGGTTTCATTGGTTTTCAATTGCCCTCACTTGCGTCGATATTCGACAGAATAAGTCAATGCATTAATAAGTCACAACATGACACGAAAAGGATTGCACCGTCAGACGGCCAAGAGAGTCCAGTTCCCGTTCACCGGTATCCTGCCCGCCGTGGTCCCAGAGCGCGTGCTCGCGGCCCTGAGGTCGCATAGTCAGTCTCGTGCCTGCGCTCCTCCAGCTCCCTCAATGGCACATCTCGAGCCCGTGGCCGCGGCCATGAGGTCGTGCATTCACCACTCAGTATCGTGCTTTCTCTCCTCTAGCACACTCAATGGCACATTTGCTGTGAATATCAGGTGAAAATGCTTTCGTCCTATAGTGCTTGCGGATCAGAGCTCTGAGATGAAGGCTCGGAGCCATTGGATGAATACTGCCGGGGTCTTAATATCGTCCAACGCTGAGGTCAAACCCTAGACTATCCACGTGCCAGTAAAGTTTTGCCCCATCAGAGAGGGGGAGAAAAAGGCTTCTCTACAACTGGCGCTAGTGACCCGGAAGTCACCACAATTGGGTGACCTGACCCAGGATGACAGAAGTAAATGCCTGAAAAGATTGCCAATAATTCAGGATTGAATCTAATCATGGTGCCTGAGTCAAAAACAGGAAGCCATCGTCAGAGAGAAGCCCGAGGAGACCGCGGGAGGGAGCCAGCGCGTCTTTGCGATCTCGAGGCGGACTGGCGTTTGCCTGTCGCGACCCAAGGTGTTGGTAACGGAGAACTAAAATTAGTTGCCAGCCCTCTTAAGCTTTCGGCCCCGGCGCTTATTCGTCGTTGGGAGTTTACAAGCGAGCTGTCCGCTTATTTATTCCGGGGGTATAGCGTTCGCGTTGGTCTATCCCTAAGACTTCCCACGGCCAGGGAAAAGTCTACCCTACAGAAGCCTACCAGGTTCACTTCCTAGCAATACGCTTTACCACGGTAATGTTGTTCCTACCATAACCCATGCCTTTAAATTGTAATATATGTACCCGATTTCTTCAATTATGGTCTTGTCCAATGTTGCATGCATGTCATAGTCGCGTATTGCCTCTAGGAAAAATGATTCATTAAAGCCTTGTTGATTGGTACATTTAAAGTGAGAATGTGCTGCGTGATGAAAATTTGCTTACTCAGGAATAACTCATCCTTTTTCTCTCGCTTTGTGACGGCTGGCTCATCTGAATTCTGACCTCTGTACTCGGCTATGCTCGGCTAGTGTGACCACCGTACTCGAGAATGTACTCGGCTATGCTCGGGCTGATTCGTGGGCGACTCGGGCCAGATTACAAAAAGTAGACGGAAACCTGGACCCCTTGACATCCAAAACTGACAGCCACAACTTGACACCGACAACTGACACACACAAATAACATCTACAACTGACACCCACAACTGACACTCACAACTGACACCGACAACTGACACCCACAACTGACACCCACAACTGACACCGACAACTGACACCCACAACTGACACCGACAACTGACACCCACAACTGACATCTACAACTGACACCCACAACTGACACCCACAACTGACACCCACAACTGACACCGACAACTGACACCCACAACTAACACCCACAACTGACACCCACAACTGACACCGACAACTGACACCCACAACTGACACCGACAACTGACACCGACAACTGACACTCACAACTGACACCGACGACTGACACCGACAACTGACACCGACAACTGACACCCACATCTGACACCCACAACTGACACCCACAACTGACACTCACAACTGACACCGACAACTGACACCCACAACTGACACCCACAACTGACACCCACAACTGACACCCACAACTGACACCGACAACGGACACCCACAACTGACACCGACAACTGACACCCACAACTGACACCGACAACTGACACCCACAACTGACACGTACAACTTGACATCCGCACCCTGTCGGAATGCGAACGCTGTAATCTTTCATATTTGTGCCCATCTACATAAAAGAAATGCAAAAATAGGAAATGGGATCAGCATTTCGCGTTCGTTTTCACATGTACGTCTAATAACAACAATGAAATGCTCGTGCAATTTACATCAGCGCCCACACAAATGGGACTGCATTAATTAAGCCAAAACAGTTCAGCGGGTCGCTTTCCAGAACAGGTCCAGGCTCCGAATGTCAAGCAAACGAAGGACCGACCATGCGACAACAAAGTGGCCTTGACAGCACGTGGAATGTGCTTCAGCTCAAGTCGCAAAGCAATCACCACCTGTGATCGCGACTTGCGACCACAGGTGGTGATTGATCACAGGTGGTGATTGATCACAGGTGGCGATGGGTTCGTGTGATCGCGACTTGCGATCACACGAGCCCATCAGCATCGCACGCGACGACACCGTCGATGTGCATGGCTCACGGAACAAAGAGATTCCAACCACTTGCAACCCACATTAATTTGATGTAAGATGGCCAATAAGAGCATGCAACCGATCACCTCACACGTCACTGCAGGGGGTGTGAAGTAGCACCATGAGGACGTAAATCTAATCGGAGGCAGGTTCATCTCCCTTACTAGGAGAACCACTAATGATACAGCTTCATGCCTACACCATGTACCGTAGCATGGGACCAAGAGATCACAGATTCCCTTCGCGTATACCAAAAGGTTTTCATCCAATGGAACAGCCAATGTGGGTATGGTAGCAGGAGTGAGCACGCCTCTGAACTACTATTCTAGCGGTAGCTCCCGTTGGCATGGTGACCATTCACCAGAGCACGTTGCATGAGAAGATCGGTTGCCTCTCCGGCTGATCGAGATGAGTCTCCGCTGCTGTCGCTTCCGGTCAGAATGCAGTCCACCTCCCGCATTGCTCCACATGTTCATTCAGGGCTTCTGCGTGGCGCCCGACTCAATGAGACCAGTGCGGAAACAGTCGGTATCCGTCACATTCAGAAGCGGATCCAGAGGAAGGTCACGGTGCGATAACGTATGCATTGAGAAATCCGGGTCCGGAACGGCTTCTGACGCCAAGACTCACTCGGCCCCCAGCAGCAGCGTGGTTTCAGCGTAATTGTCACTCAACTGGACGGCTGCATTGTCAACGTGCGAAAACAGAGGCGTTTCAGCTTCGGAACTGTACTTGGGCGGGCGATAGCCGCACCCAATCGGGGGCCCGAAGCAGCAGTGCCCGTGCACGGGCTGTCGGCGCCCCCCGACCGACCCTGGCTCCGCCCCTGCCCGGCCGCAGTCGCGGCCGGCGGACGTCAGCGTAGCTCTCGGCGTGATGTGCGGCGCCGGCGGCGGCGGGCGGGCGGCATACGTCTCGGCGCGGCCACTTTAATCAGAGCGACTGATTAATTGATGAGGTCGGGAGCCGGCGCGGCGAGACGCGAGAGCCCGGTCGATGGTGCCGTGCGACGGCCACGTCTAAGTATGTGAGCCGCCGACCAAAGCCGAGGCAGCGGCCGGCCGACGCACCAGCGCGCGCCCGGTCACAACGCCCGGCGAAATTCGATACCGCGGCCCTGCACGCGGCTGGCCGACGTGGAGCCGTCGGTGCAGGGCCGCCGACGTGCTGCGCACACCGGCCAACTACCCCGACGAGTGTCTCTAGCGATGCTCCACCACGTCGCCCACGTCGGAGCGCAGCGAACTTCTCTCCAATCTCAAGCAATTGTAGCCGTGTAATGTTTTCTGCTAATGACGATGTCTGGTGCCGTCGCCACTTACGCTTTCTTGTTCAACACTGCGTGATTGTTCTACAACAAGGCGAACAGGTACCGAACGTAGTATCGTACAGAACGACTGGTTCCTCGGTGAGCAACCCTGACATGGCCGGGCGGGTTCCATTCCGCGAATCGTACAAGTGCAAAACAAGCTGGCTTCTCCTGGTCCCGCAACGTGCATGCCGGGGTTCATCAACGGACAAGGCTGATCTCTGTCACCGAGAAAACATCATAACGTTGGCCGAGTCCTTGGTGACATGAACCAGCCTTCAGTGACATGACCCGGCCTTTGGTGACATGAACCGGCCTTCGGTGACGTGAGTCGGCCTTCGGTGACATGACCCGGCCTTCGGTAACATGATCCAGCCTTCGGTGATATGACTCGGCCTTCAGTTATATGCCCTGGCCTTCAGTGACATGATCCTGCCTTCAGTGACGTGACTCGGCCTTCAGTAACGTGATCCGGCCTTCAGTGACGTGACCCGGCATTTGGTGATATGATCCGGCCTTCGGTGACATGTCCCGGCTTTCAGGACGTGACCAGACCTTCAGTGACGTGATCCGGCCTTCAGTGACGTGACCCGGCATTCGGTGACATGGTCCGGCCTTCGGTGACATGACCCGGCCTTCGGTGACATGATCCGGCCTTCGGTGACATGATCCGGCCTTCGGCGCTCTTATGTACTACTAGTGCCGCTTAGTTTGCATGCGGATACAATTGCACTGCATTTAAACGCATTTGCACATTGTGAACCTATCGGTGCTGTTCAGAGGAAACCACTCACTGGCACCTCAGGTGCAATGTAGTGTGAATGACCGACTATAAGAACTGACGTTTGGGGACGAGTGGTCTAGGGGTAAGATGCTCGTCTCACGATCGAAAGATTGTGGGTTCGAGTCTCACCTGTCGCTACTCTTCGCCCGCGACCAATCGGCGTGAGAGATTGGCGACGCTGCATGGCTCAACGGTCGACGTGTCGTAAAAACCAATAACCAACCAAGAACTGACGTTTGCTTTCCGACTCTCGCAATAAAGCTGTATTCTACACTGCCTATGGGCCTACAAATTTGGGAAACTGTAGAAGGCTGACCACTCTTACCCAGGGATGAAACTTGAAAGATTGGGAGGGTGTAGCAACGCTAAAGCTGGAGTTCAAACACATCGGAAGGGCTGGCTCACAAGGGTTCATGGTAAAATGTTTTAATAATAGGATGGAGGCTCAACCAAGCTCCGGAGGAGCTTGAACAGCTCTAAATAGATTGGAAGCTTCACTTACGCTCGAATGTTGCAAATTCAGGCCGCCACTGCCTTGCCCGTTAGCAAAGAAATCACTGAGCCGCGAATATTGCCATGAATGAACATGTAATTAGGGGCTGCAGGGTCGGCTAACTGATCTCTTAAGCTCCCTCCCACTCTCGCTTTTCCGCTGACCACATCATCTGGGAAGTGGGACAGGGTAATTGAGGTGACGCCTCCCGACCGCATTGTGGCAGCCAACACCGAGACACATCATCGCACCAGCATGATGCTCCACTTGACACAGAGTTTCCACTTGACATCATCCCAATGCCACCTGCACTGAACATTACCCGCTACTTCGCGCGCAAGATGGTCACCGGCAAACTGGAAAACTACGACGGTCAACACGAGAAGACCCAATTGGATAGGCGAACTCTTGCCTTGAAACAGCTCTCACGCTGAGTGGTCTGATGATGTCTGGAGGAGACCAGGCACACTCGTTTGACAGCGACTCGACTGAACTCTTCCCCGAGCGTGGGCGAGCGCGGACGCTAGCGCGCCAGTACAGGGCGGCCGCAAGCTGTGAACTTTGAGCTGGCGACAGGTAAAGGTTGTGCCCTTAGCGCCTCCGACTCTATAAAGAGATCGGCGTTCAGAAAGCTTGTAGCCACAGCCCACGTCCAGCTAATGTGATTAATTATGGTAAAGACCGTGCCCGCGCCGACCGAAACCAGTCGCTGAGAACTGGTTTTCGATTGTTCACGACATTCGCAATGACCGAAAAAGGCCCTTTTCATTCACCTACAGACGTGGCAAACGGATAGAGCGAGTAAGTGAACGTTGGTATCCCACAAAGCTGCGAGTCGAACGGTGATTAAGAAGTCCTTGCTACCTTGAAATAGCTGACACTTATCGTATTATGAAATACATCTGTGTGTGAATTGAGTTTGATATGCTCGATAAGACTTAACTGCGCTAAGCAGATGAAGCGTTTTCACTGCTTAGCTATGAATGACTCGAAATTGAAGAAATTAATGGGGAAAAACTACTAGAAGTGTTCGGAAAGGCTTCTATCTGTTGGGGTGCGGGAGCGCCAGGAACCCCGGCGGAGCATCCGGCAACACTTTCTAACAGCACCGCGTGGGTGTGACGCGACAGATACAGAACATCTGGTTCACTGGCGGGCGTAAAAAGAAGATGTCACGACGGAAAAATGTAATTTCTATTTCCCTGATGATGACAACAAGGATTCTGCAAGTTGGTAAGGTTCACCCCTTGGGCACGCACTGCACCAGGGTCGCCCGTGAGCCGCACCTCACAGTCCTGACTCTAAAAGAAGAAAAGCAAGACTTCCACGTCATAGAGCTCACGTCCAGCTTCAGTGGGTGCACACGAAGACCAACACATTCAACTAACCAGGATATGAAGAGCTACGTTCCGGGAAGCCAAAGCCTACGGCTTCCACACGCTCACGACAACTGGCAAGCGAAGGTGGAGGGCTATGACATTTAGACGGAGTAAGCGGGTGAGGTCACTGGTAGACATTTGAAATCAAATATTTGAGCGAGCAATGTTGAAGTCGGTGACCCAAGATCGACTTGATTTGAGTGGAACTTTCCAGAGCATGTCATGTCAAGGTCCGAAATTATGGAGGGATGGGTGTAACTGGTAAATATTAGCTCAAGTGTCTCCAATGAGATGGTGAGATCCGCCGATTGGTGATGCGAGACAAATTGACAAACCGCGGCTAGTAGAGCCTGACCAAGGCGCGATCGCAAGTCACGGATTCTGATCTTGGGTAGAATCCGCCACTGGTAAGCACAGCTCGCACGATTGATGAAACTGGTCCGCTCACATCACTTCCTGATGGGTCTCGCACGCGCAGGTCACACGCTCATTCACGCGAGTGTACTTATGATTGCTATGACACAGACTCGCCCATAGACACACACACACACACACACACACACACACACACACACACACACACACACACACACACACACACAAACACAAACACAAACACACACACATACACACACACACACACACACATACGGGCACACACATGTGAACATGGGTGGAGAACGCCACGGACTTTATGCCACACCAATGTTGCAGTATATTTAATATGGTGCCTATGGGCATTCACTGGAAAGAATGACATAAAAACGTCACTTGTCCCACGAACTTTGATTGCGATCCTCAACCGATGCATGTGAATGTAGAGCCTTGCTCTCTTCCCGCTCTCTCTCTCCCGCTCGCACTTGCTACGGCTCTATGTCCGCTTCCCTCCTATCTCTCTCCATTTGCCGCTGTACCTATTTTTCTCTCACATCGCTCTACATTTATCTCCCTTATTGCCCTGAGAGCTTTTCGTTCTTGCTTTCACTCTTCCTCTTTTCCTCGTATCCATCTCTTTCTCCGTACCTCTCTCCCCATCCATCGACATCAATCGTCCCATACGCAGCTACATATCAATGTCATGGATCCCTAATGCCCTGAGTTTCGAAAGTGATGACTATGCTGAAGAGGAGCAAGCTTCAGCGATTCCTTCGCTGTTGGTGTTAAACCGTCACGTCCCGCTGTCACGATTCCTTCGCTGTTGGTGTTACACCGTCACGTCCCGCTGTCACGATTCCTTCGCTGTTGGTGTTACACCGTCACGTCCCACTGTCACGATTCCTTCGCTGTTGGTGTTACACCGTCACGTCCCGCTGTCACGATTCCTTCGCTGTTCGTGTTACACCGTCACGTCCCGCTTTGCAGCGCTAATCAGACGCGGGGATGTGATAATTTGTCTTTCTTTCCCGTTTCGCGAAGCATCTCCAGGCCACGCTGGTCCTGCGGTACGCTGTCGGTTCAGTTCATACTGTCTGGTCCCCTGGTGTGTCGCTGCGCCATTTCTTCGCCGGCTAGCCGGCTCCCACCCCCCCCCCCCGTTTGGTCGGCCCCTGCCGCTTGGCCGACTCTTCACCGTCTGGCCGGCTCCCCACCGTCTGGCCAGCCCCCACCGTCTGGCCGGCTCCCCACCTGCAGGCCGGCTCCCCACCGTCTGGTCGGCTCCCCACCTTCAGGCCGGCTCCCCGCCGTCTGGCGAGCTGGTCGAATGTCGATTGTCGATTGCGACTCCATCGACATTCCGCGCAATAGACAATCGATGCCGACGTAGCGACGCCGTCGGACCTGGCCGTCGGGCTCGACGCGATGCCGTCGGTTCTGCGGCGGCCGCGTTTCGAGCGGTGCCCTCCATCGACCGCTCCAGGGAGCGGCTCACTCCGGGTCGACGCGTTGTGGCTCGAGAAGCCACTCCAATGGCATATCGCAAAAGCTGAATGGTGGAGATACTAGCCGCGGTCACGAAGCGCGCTGGGACAATGCACTCGTTTGATTCATTTGCGGATTCTTTAGAAGTTTGACAGAAATTTGGTCGATGTAATGAAATTATATCAATGCCTCACGCTCGAGTACACTTGATCATCGTTTGTTAGTTTCTTTTACACGTCGGTACGCTATCTAGCTTAATTCAGATAATCTACGTAGACGTACACATCGCGCACTCCAATACATCGTGCATGTTACACAGCTTAGCGATCGGAAACCTCAAAGGAGCAGGAAACTCTGCCTCTCCAAATCGATTGAAGAAGAACATAATGAATTTGGCTCAGCTCTGATATCTGAGATGACAATTGGAGTTCGTGAGATTGGGAAATCAGAGATGGCCGAACTGGTACCTCAACACTTTAAGGATACGTTTCAGAGAGGATGATTTCTTTCGTCATTCTGAAATCTCGTGTTCGAAACTCACGTCGATGATCTTGATATATGGCTATTGGCTATTCTGGCTGGTCGACGGCCATTGATATAATTGTTCGGCGTCTACAAACTGATGCTAAGGCTGCACGTAGAAGACAAGGTCGCTGGGTGAATAGCCGCCCGGTCCATGACGTTACGTTGACGTCAATTTGGCCGCATTCAATGTGCGTGCGTACGTATGTATTACCTCATTTAACTGTGCAGCTAAACCTCCTGATACGATGCGAATAGAGAAACTTGCAAAAATAGTGCTCTTGCAAATGGGTTTCTGACGTCCGAAAAGATTAGCAATATTTTCCTAAGATTTCCTAATCGCACCGTATTCGAAACTTCGCTCCTCGTGTAAGCGGGGCATACTGGTGGGGATATTCGAGGCGGTTAAAACGGAAAACAATGCCGAACTGGTGCAATTACCGGTCCACCGCACGAGCCCACTTGAAGCTTGCGCCGAGGTAGGCAGCGCCAGTCAGGTGGCGTCTCGGGCACCGACACAGCCGCTTTGGAACCAGACATTGCAAACTGCCGTGCTGCTACGGCTCGGATTGTCCAGAATGTTCTGGCCATACGGTGACTGCCGTCTCGGGGCCATACGGCCATGCGGTGACTGCCGTCTCGGGGCCATACGGCCACGCGGTGGCTGCCGTCTCGGGGCCATACGGCCATGCGGTGACTGACGTCTCGGGGCCATACTGTCATGCGGTGACTGCCGTCTCGGGGCCATACGGTCATGCGGTGGCTGCTGTCTCGGGGCCATACGGCCACGTGGTGACTGACGTCTCGGGGCCATACGGTCATGCGGTGACTGCCGTCTCGGGGCCATACGGCCATGCGGTGACTGCCGTCTCGGGGCCATACGGCCATGCGGTGACTGCCGTCTCGGGGCCATACGGCCATGCGGTGACTGCCGTCTCTGGGCCATACGGCCACGCGGTGGCTGCTGTCTCGGGGCCATACGGCCACGCGGTGGCTGCCGTCTCGGGGCCATACGGCCATGCGGTGACTGCCGTCTCGGGGCCATACGGTCATGCGGTGACTGCCGTCTCTGGGCCATACGGCCACGCGGTGACTCTCGGGGCCATACGGTCATGCGGTGACTGCCGTCTCGGGGCCATACGGCCATGCGGTGACTGCCGTCTCGGGGCCATACGGCCATGCGGTGACTGCCGTCTCGGGACCATACGGTCATGCGGTGACTGCCGTCTCGGGGCCATACGGCCACGCGGTGGCTGCCGTCTCGGGGCCATACGGCCACGCGGTGGCTGCCGTCTCGGGGCCATACGGTCATGCGGTGACTGCCGTCTCGGGACCATACGGTCATGCGGTGACTGCCGTCTCGGGGCCATACGGCCATGCGGTGACTGCCGTCTCGGGTTCGGCAGACTGACTGACAGGGTTGAAACATGAGATAGGTGTATAATTAGAACTCAAATGAACTTTCGAAACGTGTACAAAATCCTGATATATGTTCATAAGATATCGATTTTTTTCCATTGAAGCACTGCCAACATCACACGAAATCCAAGAAATGAACGAAAAAGAACTAAGTGTTCGGAAAGGCTACATGGAAACGTCTACTTCTATCTGTTGGGATGCGGAAGTGCCAGGAACCCCAGCGGAGCATCCGACAACACTTCCGAACAGCACCAAGTGGGTGTGTGACGCGACATATACAGAACGTTTGCTTCACTGGTGGGCGTAAACAGAGAAGGTCACGACGGAGAAATGCGATTCCTGTTTTCGCGATGCTGACAACAAGGATTCTGCAAGTTGGTAAGATTCACTCCCGGGTCCCGTGCTGCACTAGGACCGCATGCGAGCTGCACCTCGTAGTCCTGACCATCGGAGAAGAAAAAGCAAGGCACGTCATACTCGTGCACCACATGTCCAACTTCGGTGCATGCACATTAAAGCGAACGCCTTCAATTAACCAGCATTTGTAACAAATTACGCCGACAGAACGAAACGATTGTGTGGCATTCAATTCCCCAATTTGACGGGGTGTCAGTTAGTAGGCGACATGCTTGTTACGACCACGTTAGAGCCACGTGAGTTATTGCGAGTAGGATAGTTAATCACCCCTCCCCCTGGCACCTCTCGATCACCACCACCAAATAGTTTGGGCACGCTTCACATGCATGTTGGTCTGAAATTAGATGAGAAGTACGTGCAATTTATGGATGCTTTTGGAAACAATCTTACCGGACACGTTAAGGATCAAAACGACCACACGATCATTCATGCCTCTTGCTAATAAAATACCGTAAGTTGTCACCATAACTGCGGAAGATTGTCATGAATCTGTCACCTATGACCGTAGGCAGGTAGTAGACTTTTCATCTGTTAGATACTGGATCTTGTGTGTGTGTGTGGGGGTGGGGTGGCTTTTGCTGTTCCCCGAGTGGCATCGGCACAACAGTGGCTCTGCTTCCCCTGACGTGGTGGGTCTGCGGACATTACTGGAATGCTGCTGCTACCGGCAGGCTGGCCATGCTGCTTTGACGCGAGTTAGCACTTACAGTGCGCTGCTGTTGGCCTGGCCCAATTGCCGCTGGCGCGATCGGCCGGCTGCGGCGCCTGGGGCGGTGCGATGATGACCCAGCATCGGCACTGCAGCTGCCCGCGCGCCAGCTTCCCGCCACCAGAACAAAGCTGCCGACGCAGTAGTATTCATGTGTCGTTATCGGTGCCGGTATCGGTATCGGCATCGGTATCGGTATCGACATCGGTATCGGTATCGGTATCGGCATCGGTATGGCATAGGCATCGGTATCGGTATCGGCATCGGCATCGGCATCGGTATCGGTATAGGTATCGGTATCGGTATCGGCATCGGTATGGCATATGCATCGGTATCGGTATCGGTATCGGTATCGGTATCGGTATCTGTATATGTATCTGTATCTGTATCTGTATCTGTATCGGTATCGGTATCGGTATCGGTATCGGTATAGGTATCGGTATCGGATCATGTCGGTGTCGTGTCGTGCGGTGTCGTGCAAGCCTGTGTGAGTCGTCGCGGGCGGCATCGCGTCACATCACGGACACGGCGTCACGACGCTCGCAGCTCGGTCACGTCATGGCCGGGCAGTCGGCAGCGCGTGCTGCGGCAGATCGATGAGGACGGGCGGCGCCGGCGGGCGCTGTGTCGATGCCGACTGCAGGCTGACAGCCGGCTGAAGTGTTGGCTGCGTTGCCGCTCAACACGGATGCCTGACGTCCGTGAAATTTGCACAAGCGTTGGCTACAAGCCGCGGGACGGCAACAACACACGAATTCACGCAACACACAACACACATACACAACATTCAACAACCAACACACGAACCCACGCAACACACAACCTACACATACACAACATTCAACAACCAACACACGAACCCACGCAACACACAACGCACATACAGAACACTCAGCAACCAATACACGAACTCGCGCAACACACAACACACATACACAACATTCAACAACCAACACACGAACTCACACAACACACAACACACATACACAACATTCAACAACCAACATACGAACTCACGCAACACACAACACACAACACACATACACAACATTCAACAACCAACACACGAACTCACGCAACCCACAACACACAGATACACAACATTCAACAACCAACACACGAACTCACGCAACACACAACACACATACACAACATTCAACAACCAAAACACAAACAACACACAAACTCAAACACATAACACACAACACACAATACACAACACATAACATATAACACATAACACACAACACACAACACAACACATAACATACAACACATAAAACACAACACACAACACATAACACACAATATATAACAAACAACACCTAACACACAACACATAACACATAATACACAACACATAATACACAACACATAATACACAACACATAACACACAACACACCACATATAGCACACGACTCACAACACATAACGCACAACGCATAACACACAACATATAACACACAACACATAATACATAACACATAACACATACCACATAACACATAACACACAACACATAACATACAACACATAACACAACCCATAACACACAACACATAACACATAACACATAACACACAACACATAACACACAACACATAACACATAACACACAACACATAACACACAACATATAACACACAACACATAACACACAACACACTCAGGCAACACACAATGCATACCATTCAGCACACAACACAGCACACAACACTCAAACACTCAACACACAATCTCCGGCAACACACAACACATAACGCTCAGTACAATACACAACACTCAACACCCAATACAAACCCCAACACGCCGCCAACAACACACAAAGTTTCACGAACGCTGCGAGAAAACGCCCAGTCAATCAGCTGGTTGAGTCCGTCGGCATTGTTATGTACACATGAAGAAAACGACAACGGTTGAGACTGGCGTGTTGCAATGAGCACGACACCGAAGCATGACTTTTGCGACATATTCACCCAGAAGACCATTTCGAGAAGCCGATATTGCTGCGATCATTTTAGCTCCAAGCCGCGCTACCATAGCCCACACACGTGCGCCGCACGTGGCTCGTCTGTTGTCCAATGAACGACGAACGGCAAGCGCCGCCCAACCGGCAACTGCCGGCGTCGGTCAATAGAGCCCGGCTCGGTGGACGCTGGAGAGTGGCGACCGGGCGGCGGCCCGTATCGAGCCCCGGCCGTGCGGCGCGACGTCAACACAACACCGCCTCGCCGACGCGACCAGTCCCATCGACCACGACACCACCGAGCGCACTCTGGGCGGCCGGCGTCGCTTGCCGGCGCTCTGCTTTGCGTGATTCGCGCACGGCTGTCGTACTCGCAGGCTGTAGGTCGGCTGGCCGCCGCTCGCAGGCTGTAGGTCGGCTGGCCGCCACACGCAGGCTGTAGGTCGGCTGGTCGCCACACGCAGGCTGTAGGTCGGCTGGTCGCCACACGCAGGCTGTAGGTCGGCTGGTCGCCACACGCAGGCTGTAGGTCGGCTGGCCGCCACACGCAGGCTGTAGGTCGGCTGGTCGCCACACGCAGGCTGTAGGTCGGCTGGCCGCCACACGCAGGCTGTAGGTCGGCTGGTCGCCACACGCAGGCTGTAGGTCGGCTGGTCGCCACACGCAGGCTGTAGGTCGGCTGGTCGCCACACGCAGGCTGTAGGTCGGCTGGTCGCCACACGCAGGCTGTAGGTCGGCTGGTCGCCACACGCAGGCTGTAGGTCGGCTGGTCGCCACACGCAGGCTGTAGGTCGGCTGGTCGCCACACGCAGGCTGTAGGTCGGCTGGTCGCCACACGCAGGCTGTAGGTCGGCTGGTCGCCACACGCAGGCTGTAGGTCGGCTGGTCGCCACACGCAGGCTGTAGGTCGGCTGGTCGCCACACGCAGGCTGTAGGTCGGCTGGTCGCCACACGCAGGCTGTAGGTCGGCTGGTCGCCACACGCAGGCTGTAGGTCGGCTGGTCGCCACACGCAGGCTGTAGGTCGGCTGGTCGCCACACGCAGGCTGTAGGTCGGCTGGTCGCCACACGCAGGCTGTAGGTCGGCTGGTCGCCACACGCAGGCTGTAGGTCGGCTGGTCGCCACACGCAGGCTGTAGGTCGGCTGGTCGCCACACGCAGGCTGTAGGTCGGCTGGTCGCCACACGCAGGCTGTAGGTCGGCTGGTCGCCACACGCAGGCTGTAGGTCGGCTGGTCGCCACTCGCAGACTGTAGGTCGGCTGGTCGCCACTCGCAGGCTGTAGGTCGGCTGGTCGCCACACGCAGGCTGTAGGTCGGCTGGTCGCCACACGCAGGCTGTAGGTCGGCTGGCCGCCGCTCGCAGACTGTAGGTCGGCTGGCCGCCACTCGCACGCTGTAGGCTGTCGGTCCGCCGGATGTCTGGCAGACCACCGGCACCGGCTCCAGTCTGACATTCGAAGATGGTATGACTTCCGGTGGGCTGATTTCGTTGACGGATACTAATAATTATTCAGCGGGTTGGACGGTTGAGAGGCATGTGATGTGCTGGGTATGGGATCGATTGGGAATACCTATCTATTCTAGAGTGGCATCAAGCCCTTCTGTGGAAATGGACGGCGGCATTCATGAGACTCCTGCGCAATTCATAGCTCGGACTGTGATGCAATGTTAGGTCCTTCCGATGCAATTCCTGCAGATAAATACATATCGTAGGTGTTTTCTTTCGGAACCGTGTCCTCGCGTTCGAAGAAGATGTTTTCACACGCAAAGAGAAGAAAACAATGCCAATTGTGCCCTCTTGCCCTTTTGCCAATTATTCGGGAATCCCACTTTCTTTTCACAAGTCAACCATTTTGCCATGATGTTTACCATATATAACATGTTGTACGAAGCTTCTCTCTCTCTTGGCGACGAAGTACGAATGCCAGGCACCAATCGCCGATCGCCATCACGCTGTCTGGATGGGCCACGCCACCGCCGCGTGGGGGACACGACCAGGTAGCGGGAGGGGGGGGAGGCGAGGTCAGTGCTCACACCTGGCGGCCGGCGACACACCTCTGGTGTGTGCCGACATGTGCCGGCGACACACCTCTGTGATCGAGGCCTCTCGGCGACACGCCTCTGTAACCGGGCATCTCGGCGACACACCTCTGTGACCGAGGCCTCTCGGCGACACGCCTCTGTGACCATGGCCTCTCGGCGACACGCCTCTGTGATCGAAGCCTCTCGGCGACACGCCTCTGTGACCGAGGCCTCTCGGCGACACGCCTCTGTGACCATGGCCTCTTGGCGACACGCCTCTGTGCCCGGGGCCTCTCGGCGACACGCCTCTGTAACCGGGCCTCTCGGTGACACACCTCTGTGACCGAGGCCTCTCGGCGACACGCCTCTGTGACCATGGCCTCTCGGCGACACGCCTCTGTGCCCGGGGCCTCTCGGCGACACGCCTCTGTGACCATGGCCTCTCGGCGACACGCCTCTGTGACCGAGGCCTCTCGGCGACACGCCTCTGTGCCCGGGGACTCTCGGCGCAGGCCCTTCCGCGGTGCTATAGACAGCTTGGAATGGGGGTGGTGGTGTGGGACGCCGGGAGGTCTGGTCGGACGCACAGTCTGGCCGGTCCCGCTTTGCCCAGCCTTTGCCAGACGGCAGGTGTGTGCGGTCAGCTCAGGCGACACCCGACGGTCGGGAGTGTCAGGTGTCTGACACAGGTCGGGAGTGTCAGGTGTCGGGAGTGTCAGGTGTCAGGTGTGCCAAATTGTCAGGTGTCGCGAGCTGCCTCACTGCCCACGCCGTTACACCGTCACACCGCCCACACCGTCACACCGCCTACACCGTCACACCGTCACACCAATGATCAGACGGCATTGCCGGCCTGCGAGCCGGGACACTCTCTTCTCCGCCGCTGCAGGGTGCGGATCGCTCCTCAGCTTTTAAAGATGCGCGAGTCGAAGATGATGAACTGCGGCGGCACCGTGGCGACAGCGGCGAGATGACAGCACGGCGGAGCGAGCGTTGGTGGCCGGGTGGGGCCGGGCCCGTTACTCGTCTGCTCCTCCACTCACCCGCTGCTTAATCGACGCCGGGTCCTCTGCACCGACACGGCTCGGGGACTGGGTGGTCTTTCCTTCCCCGGGGGCTCCTACACCGACACGGTTTGGAGGTCCCACTCTTCGCCTTTACTATGTCCGCAACCGGCGCGCTCTTCCGGTCTCATTTGCTCGGCCGTACTCCGATCTCCCACATGTTAGCGCCACAAAACACCATCCTTCACATGATAGCACCACAAAACACCATCCTCCACATGGCAAGCGTCACAGTCGGGAGGGAACCCTGCCACATTTTGAACCACGTGGACTGAAAAACGCGCCATGTGACCGGCCGATGACCTCAACGTTATGCAGGCAACAGCGCATGCGTGAGCGCTCCTCCTACCTGCGTGAGCGCTCCTGCTACCTTTGCTCCGATTCATCCCAGCCCATCCACACGTCACTAGGGGAAGGCAAGCCTGACGTTCTGCCCCTCCACAGGACGCCGCCTGGGGGCGGCGCAAACCGACCTGAGTCTCGCCGAGCGGGGAAAGGTGGGAGGCGGCACCTCGTCGTCCTCGTCGTCCACCACGTCTGGGGAGGACGACCTGACGTCATCGCTGCGTCATCGCGACGTCAGACGCTACCGGAAGCTGTCGGGCCGCACGCGCAGTCTGGATGGATCGCCGGAGGCGTCTGCCGCCGCCGTCGTCGGCCCGCCGGCAGTCAATGCGGAAGTGAGTCATTTCCGGTGGTTTCGTGTCCTACATTTGGCTGGCCCTTGCAGCTCCGATGAAGCGAGATGCTTCTTCTTCCTTCTTTCAGCCCACAGCAGTGCTATGGACAGAAAGGCCTTTCGCGATCAATTGTTCGCTGTCTCGTGGCGCATGCTTAGCGCACTGTTCCGCCACAGGTGAGATGTGGAGATGGATTCCTCAATCGTCCGATTGGTGGGAATTATACTCTAAATAAGTTGTAATGGCATTATTTTTATTAACTATTAATGCAGATGCAACATTAATGTAAATAATTCGTCCGAAAGTTTAAGTCATTTTTCACAATCTTGAAATCGTAATAAGGATTATACTTGTCATCAAATTGAAGTTTAATTTCTGAACTCAATGTACTGCAAGTGCAATTACTTTCCTCTTTGGAACTCACTGTGCTTCCATGTGAAGCAGAGTGTCTAGAGTCTCTTGGGTGCTTGCTATCTTCAAGAGCAGCTGTGAAATGGATAGGTGCAACAGCCTGATGCCACGGTAAGCTAAACGTTGCTCCTGATCGCCACCAGCGAACAGTCTGATCACATAAAACCAGTCTGCCAACACAGATAACACCAGCCTTTGGTGTATAAACTGGTCAGGCCAGCAACATATCAATCTTCTCATCAAACTGCCATTCGATTCTCAGATAGCATCGTCGCCGGACTTCTCGGATTTGCTTGACAATTAGTACTTTGGTAGTTCTCGACGATGTGGCCATGATGTCCCAAATGTCAAGGGGCCGTTCATATACAGCTCAGTCATTCGAGATGATATGCTTGGGGTACATCCCATACGCATAAAATAATGATTATCATCC
This sequence comes from Ashinkailepas kermadecensis, assembly GCA_034440615.1. Lineage (NCBI taxonomy): Eukaryota > Metazoa > Arthropoda > Thecostraca > Neolepadidae > Ashinkailepas > Ashinkailepas kermadecensis. Next base: position 433,185 of record JAOTOM010004796.1, on the reverse strand, counting down.
TGAATGCGAAACAATGTCCGGAGTGTTCTGGAGTACATGACCTGAAAATCGGCATCTGATAAAACCCGATTACCTGATTGTCACGAGAGCCACAACAGAGACGCAGCCTACAAAGGTGACGTGATCAGGCTATACTTATATCGACCTGATATTGGCACACATTTAGCGCTCAAATTGCTGATCGTGGTGGGAGACGCTCATCTTCGGTCTTTATGCTCATAATGACCAGCGCGCCGAGGAATAACCACTCACCAGTCCCCGCGACAATTTCCGTAATCGGACCTCAATTTCATATGCACAAATGATCCAACATAATTCAGCTGCGTAAGGAAACCTTCCTTAGCTGTTATGCTCATGTTGATAAGCTAGTGATGAGCTATCGTTGCGGCAAGCTTCAGGTCCATTTGAATTGTTCAGCTTAATGATCTTTGACTTGCCTGTTGATGAGGTGATCTAGTTGGTTTCCTAGAAACCCGAAGGCTGGCTGCTACAGGAGGCCAGTCCGTCAATGGTTCCGGTAAATACTCATGAACAGTTTGAACGCCATATAATTTAGATTGTCGTTAGCAAATGATCATCCACGTTCCCACAAATGCCACAGGTATAAGGATACGTCAATTACCGCGCATGACCAACCGAGTTCAGCATTTGAAAAATCGGAAATTTTAACTATTATGCAAGTATGTTCATTGGACAGTCTGCTTACTCACAACATCCGGTTGCAAATATTAACGCAAAAGTGTACGAAATACCGAAGTCCTGCTAAGCATAACGAGGGATATATTGTATGATAATTCTGATATTATCAGGTCCTCTTGATGACTTCAAATTATGATGACCGCTATAAGTCACAGACAGAAGCAGAGGAGAAATAGAACGTATAGTTGTGTTGTTTGAGAGACATACCGTGTGTGCGACATTGAGAGATATCGTGAGTCCGATGATTGGTCACAGAGTCATAGATGGATAGGAACGCGAAATTGCACTTCAAACAAATAATGTGAACTGAATCGCGATGTACAATACGGGGCTCTGAAAAAAATAAATGTAAGCTACACAGCATACACAGTCCTACCAAGCTCATTGCGAATAATAATTGATTAATACAACGAAGAATGGCTCTTAGATGCTCCTGGGTTTTAGACATTGCGTGTAAAGAAAATATACGACCTTCAATATACCAGGAGGTGCTGAGTTGACATCAAAAGTAACGATAAAGATTACACTTTATTACTCAATAGAGTAATAAAGTATAATCCTTATCGTTACTTTTGATGTCAACTCAGCACCTCCTGGTATATTGAAGGTCGTATATTTTCTTTACACGCAATAATAATTGAGGTCATTTGGGGGTAAGAAAGCTCTCATGAAATGCTATTCTCATAATCACTTTAGGTCATGCATTTCATAGCAAAGAAAGATTCAATCCCCTGTTAGATTCAACGACCAAATGCGTACCGGTTGAACAATGTTGCGTACAATGGTGAATGTTCGCTTCTTAGCATCGATGTATCGATGACCCGTGTTGTACGTCACGAAAATAAGCACAATGCAATTGTAAACAGTGTGACATAAGTTGTGTTCTCAAAAACACCGAGAGGCACAAATGGGACCATTTTCTGCAAGGTCGATATCGTTCGCTAATTAACCATGGGCTGTCTCGTATCTTAGGAGACTCCGCTGGGGATTTCAGGGTCCCTACTGGGCCATTAGAAGGTCTGATCAATTCTGGTCGAAGCCCAAATGACTAACTAAGGTCCTCTTAATTCCTACATTTTCAGAGAAATCTTGGCCTCCCCTTCGCACCTCTTCCATACCCTTATGGAAACCTTGCTGGAGAAATGATGGGCCAACGCGGTCCTTTAACAGGTTCTTTTTGGACCATCACATCTCCAGAGGATGGAACGACACCCCCTTTACCCCTATTGATTGATTGGGCCCAAGCGGGGCCTTTGCAACTTTCAGGATAAGGTACAGGGGACTGCCTCCTTCACCCTTGGCTACGTCTTGTAATTGTCCGGTAATTAATCATGCAGAGATTGTTGCGCGGACCCCGACCACACCAACCTGGGAATTCCAATTTAAGGGCATAATTTGGACCGGAGTTTTACGGGCCCGGCAATGCACCAATTCCCGATGCCACCCGATGCCGCTTTTCCGGCCTCATCGAGGCAGCTGCCAACTGACCCTCCCAGCCGGGGGCTATGTGAGCACGTGAAGCGACTCGAATCCTGTCTTTCCAGGGCGGGGCTACCAATGTAGGCCGGAGCTCCAGGGAACTGCGCAATCTGGGCGGCCGTGTGAAGCTGCAACCCACCTTAGATGGCTTCTGAGGGTTCAGGAGCCATCTAAGGTTCAGGATCCCATTTCACACAGTCACGTGGAACCTGCTGTTTCCGTGCACTAATTCTGGAAGAGCCGTCATGTCAACTTCCCATTGCCCTGGCAACCCAACTTTCCCTCCGTGAACGTCTATGGCAGGAGAAAGTCACGGTGGAAACCCAGCTGAAATTAATCGCAACCTGACGCTCAACCGCCAGTGGGTGTTGTGTGGTGAGCTTGAACATTTCCACAATGGACTACTATTGAATGATCAGTAACATCAACTTAATACGGTGTCACATGGCAAGGTAGTCCCACCATGTGATGTGGTCGTATGGCTGCGTGCAGAGCGACGACAGCGGATCACGACCGCCGTCTCCACTCGGCTCAACCGTCGGGTCACATGTCAGTCCAACACCGGCGGGGTGTTGAAGCGCCACCCGCGCGCCGACCGACAGCGGAGCCGGCGGCCGCTGTAGCCACGCCGGACGCCGGCGGCAGTTGTAGCCACGCCAGACGCCGGCAGCAGCTGTAGCCACGCCGTACCCCGGCGACAGTTGTAGCCACGCCAGACGCCGGCAGCAGTTGTAGGCGTTGGCTGAGCCAGACGCCGGCTGCAGTTGTAGCCACGCCAGACGCCGGCAGCAGCTGTAGCCACGCCGTACCCCGGCGACAGTTGTAGCCACGCCAGACGCCGGCAGCAGCTGTAGCCACGCCGTACCCCGGCGGCAGTTGTAGCCACGCCAGACGCCGGCAGCAGCTGTAGCCACGCCGTACCCCGGCAGCAGTTGTAGCCACACCGGACGCCGACAGCAGCTGTAGCCACGTCGGACACGGGCGGCGACCATTAACTAGCCGGTGTCGTTGCGTCAACGTAATCCTGTTTTGCTGGCGCACGCCGCAGAACACGTCACAGAACGCCACAGAACCGCCGCAGAACCGCTCTGCCGTCCGTCCGAGACGTCGGCACCACCGACGGGCGACTGGGCCGAGCCGTGGCGGGGTAACGCATGTGGACACAGCGTGCAGACGATCCTCCCCATGGCAGGGCTGACGCTGAGACAGGCATTGCAAACTGGCCGGGTGCAGTTGGCAGATAGTGACGTCACCACGGAGCTACCGACGGATATAGCGACAAAGCAGGCACTGGCAGATCAAGGTGAATGGAGAGCTGTGAACTTCCTTGACGTTGGAATCTGGTAGGCAGGGCGGACTTCTTCCACATACGGTCTACAGGGCATCGCATTCCAACAAAAGACCATTTCTGTAAACATTTTTAATTGGGCAATGCACACATCCCACCTCTGTACCGCGAATTCAGGATCTGTTATATCTGCCGGTAAGATAAACGGAATATCTAGGGCACTTATGCGCCTTAAATAGACATTGCAAAGTCATTTTTCTTCTCGAAATTGGCTCACAACACTCACACAGACACACGCACACTGTTCAGGGTGGGTCAAGCGTAGGTGTTTCCTGATTTCCTGGTGGAAATTAGGAAATTCAAAGAGAGGAAACGCAATAATGTATGGACACAGCGCATTGCAGAAGAGCGCCGAATGCTCTGCTGGCATCGGTGAAAGAGTGCAACTGAGCTTTGCCGACAAGCGGACAGTGAAGTGACTCTAAAAAGGATAACACACTCAATGAAGGGTCTTCACTCGTAGCCTCGGTAATACCCCACAGTGGAAGGCAAGCAAGCTACGTGGCCAGAACTCGAACCGTTCTGGTCACGTGGAGGTCAGAAAACGTGATGGATGCTATCCCTGCTGCTGCATTTCTTAGGACGCGCAACACCGGGGGACGTAATAAGAAATACACCAAAGAATAGCATTGCAAATAATGCACAAGGAGACGTACAAAGTAATGTACTTTTGTGCAACAGAAATGCAAACGTAGTACACCGACGAATGCCTCTCAGAGCACGATCCTTCTTTTGTCTTGGCTATTAACGTAGTGATTGGGTGACATGGTTACATCGACAGTGATTGGGCGAAGAGCAGCAATGGAATGACGATCGAGGAGCTGCAGAATCACCGTTCACTCCATGAGCTCTGATGTACCGATTCTCGCATGCATGCACATGCATTGTACACACACGCATTATGCTCTCCTCCTGCTTTCCGCCAAATGCCAGAGCCGGTGGCGGGCCAAGGCCGAAGCGCATTCTCCTGAGCTGAAGTTCGTCTTCGAGTGGGACGCGCGCGCCGTGAGCAGGTGTAACCTGCTGAGGCGCCGCCCCTCTGTGTGACTGAGGCCACGCCCTCCTCTGTGCGGCTGAGGCGCCGCCCCTCTGTGTGACTGAGGCCACGCCTCCTCTGCGTGACTGAGGCGCCGCCCTCGGTGTGACTGAGGCCACGCCTCCTCTTGCGTGACTGAGGCGCCGCCTCTGTGTGACTGAGGCGCCGCCCCCTCTCTGTCGGCCGAGGCGCCACCCCTCTATGTGACTGAGGCCACGCCTCCTCTGCGTGACTGAGGCGCCGCCCCTCTGTGTGACTGAGGCCACGCCTACCCCGGCGACAGTTGTAGCCACGCCAGACGCCGGCAGCAGCTGTAGGCGTTGGCTGGACGCCGGCGCCGCGGGTTGTAGCCACGCCAGACGCCGGCGGCCGCTGTAGCCACGCCGGACGCCGGCGGCAGTTGTAGCCACACCGGACGCCGACAGCAGCTGTAGCCACGTCGGACACGGGCGGCGGCCATTAACTAGCCGGTGTCGTTGCGTCAACGTAATCCTGTTTTGCTGGCGCACGCCGCAGACCGTCACAGAACGCCACAGAACCGCCGCAGAACCGCTCTGCCGTCCGTCCGAGACGTCGGCACCACCGACGGGCGACTGGGCCGAGCCGGGGCGGGGTAACGCATGTGGACACAGCGTGCAGACGATCCTCCCCATGGCAGGGCTGACGCTGAGACAGGCATTGCAAACTGGCCGGGTGCAGTTGGCAGATAGTGACGTCATCACGGCGCTACCGACGGATATAGCGACAAAGCAGGCACTGGCAGATCAAGGTGAATGGAGAGCTGTGAACTTCCTTGACGTTGGAATCTGGTAGGCAGGGCGGACTTCTTCCACATACGGTCTACAGGGCATCGCATTCCAACAAAAGACCATTTCTGTAAACATTTTTAATTGGACAATGCACACATCCCACCCCTGTACTGCGAATTCAGGATCTGTTATATCTGCCGGTAAGATAAACGGAATATCTATGGCACTCATGCGCCTTAAATAGACATTGCAAAGTCATTATTCTTCTCGAAATTGGCTCACAACACTCACACAGACACACGCACACTGTTCAGGGTGGGTCAAGCGTAGGTGTTTCCTGATTTCCTGGTGGAAATTAGGAAATTCAAAGAGGAAACGCAATAATGTATGGACACAGCGCATTGCAGAAGAGCGCCGAATGCTCTGCTGGCATCGGTGAAAGAGTGCAACTGAGCTTTGCCGACAAGCGGACAGTGAAGTGACTCTAAAAAGGATAACACACTCAATGAAGGGTCTTCACTCGTAGCCTCGGTAATACCCCACAGTGGAAGGCAAGCAAGCTACGTGGCCAGAACTCGAACCGTTCTGGTCACGTGGAGGTCAGAAAACGTGATGGATGCTACCCCTGCTGCTGCATTTCTTAGGACGCGCAACACCGGGGGACGTAATAAGAAATACACCAAAGAATAGCATTGCAAATAATGCACAAGGAGACGTACAAAGTAATGTACTTTTGTGCAACAGAAATGCAAACGTAGTACACCGACGAATGCCTCTCAGAGCACGATCCTTCTTTTGTCTTGGCTATTAACGTAGTGATTGGGTGACATGGTTACATCGACAGTGATTGGGCGAAGAGCAGCAATGGAATGACGATCGAGGAGCTGCAGAATCACCGTTCACTCCATGAGCTCTGATGTACCGATTCTCGCATGCATGCACATGCATTGTACACACACGCATTATGCTCTCCTGCTGCTTTCCGCCAAATGCCAGAGCCGGTGGCGGGCCAAGGCCGAAGCGCATTCTTCTGAGCTGAAGTTCGTCTTCGAGTGGGACGCGCGCGCCGTGAGCAGGTGTAACCTGCTGAGGCGCCGCCCCTCTGTGTGACTGAGGCGCCGCCCCTCTCTGTCGGCCGAGGCGCCGCCCCTCTGTGTGACTGAGGCCACGCCTCCTCTGCGTGACTGAGGCGCCGCCCCTCGGTGTGACTGAGGCCACGCCTCCTCTGCGTGACTGAGGCGCCGCCCCTCTGTGTGACTGAGGCGCCGCCCCTCTCTGTCGGCCGAGGCGCCACCCCTCTATGTGACTGAGGCCACGCCTCCTCTGCGTGACTGAGGCGCCGCCCCTCTGTGTGACTGAGGCCACGCCTCCTCTGTGCGGCTGAGACCACGCCTCCTCTGTCGCCAGGAGCGGCTGTTCGACGTGGCGGACCTGGACGGCGGCAGCTGCCGGTCGCTCTGCGGCCGGCTGGAGGTGGCCTTCGCTTACGACTTCCCTTCGCGGAAGCTGACCGTCCAGGTGCTGCAGGCTCGCGACGTGCCCGGCCGAGAGAAAGGCGGCGCCGGCAGCTCCCAGGTGGGAAACTGACACCGACTCGCGCGCTAACACTGACGAACGACCCAAACGAAGGCGAAGCCGGCGGCCGCAGGTGGGAGGCTGACACCGACACCAACGCACAGTCTAGAGAGAAAGAGCGGACTCAGTGACCCCGACGGAGAGAGGGAGCACCAACACTAACACAAACACCTGAATGCATCATTGAAAGGGACGGAGCCAGTAGCCTTTGGGGAGGAGGGTTATCGACACAAATCCCAAGCTAGAAGCTATTTGTGAAAGTCACGCTGACCCAAGTCGTATGCGTTTATTCCTACCCGCAAGATGTGAGCTGGTGGCGAACCTCAGACTAGCTCGTACTTCCATTCTAAAACGTGGCGTTCCGTTTTAACTCACCAGCCGCCGGGGAATCCCCTTTGTGGAATCCCGCAATCCCGTCTCACCAGATTTGTCTCCCCTCCCACGCGTGGGAACACAGGCAGTGATGGGACGATCCTATTACGGGATAGCACAGCTGTACAACGGGTGGCGCTGAACAACACTCTGAGCGGACTGTCAAGGAATTGTGCGCCAAATGCGAACTGCGCCCTTCATCAGTTCAAATGTGCCACAGCTGTTGAGGTAGACATTTCATTAATCCTGGAATCCTGCACTCTCACGCTCTCTCTCTCTCTTTCTCTCTCTCTCTCTCTCTCTCTCTCTCTCGCTGTTTCTCCCCTGCTACTTATCTCTAAAGCACTTCCGTTTTTGTATTCCCCTTTATATCACTCTTTCTCCCGCTCCCGTTCTCTCACTCTCTCCCTCTTGGAAAACACGAAGATAGGTACTGTGTTTTTACAATGGGTTGGTCTCTCAATTATGGATGCATCGTTGGGAAACTCTGCTGATGAGCTCTTTTACCAGCTTTGAATATAAATAAAAATAACAAAAATATATACAATAACAATAACTAAGAACGAATATAAAAGGACGTCGTGTGGTATAAAATGACAAAAACCAGGTCTCAGCTACCAGCTTTCACGTCCCTTCTGTGTGTTTGGCTTCAGCCAATTTCATTTCCCACGGCTCGTGTGCCAAAGTCAATGGTGCCACAACGGTCCACCGGGTCGAATTCCCGCGAAAGAGCTTCTCGTATTCTCGGGTGAACGCTGCACGGCCTCACTCCACTGTTATGCGGCGCAGTCTACCATGCGTCGGCCACGAACCCCGGCACGCCACCTGAATAACGTGATGATCCCTGCCCACGAAGGCAATCATCGAATGGAGCTGTGGTGCTTCGGGTGTTGCATTAAACCATATCGCCGTGGTTCATAGCCTTGGCAAGTGATCTTGTGACAAGCTACAAGTGACTCCAGCAGTGGCGTCGCCACGAAATCCTTCCAGGGGGGGCAAGGTCGAAAGGGGGCCTCCTGTTCCCCGAAAGGGGGCCTCCATTGTGTTAGGGTCTCATATTGTTTTTAGGCTCTTATACTATGGTTCCAGGATGGGGAACATGATTTCATATTCGTTTTTTTGTTCTTGGCATGATGCATCATTTACTCAAACGCAATAGCACTAATCATTTTCGCTGAAAACTGGGCCATACCAGGGTATAAATAAGTAATATTTGGATACATACATAAGTGCCAAAACAAACCATCGTCTCAATGCTTTCTCAAATCTTCCCGCTGGCCTCTAGATTGCAGCGAGCTGGCGGGGCTGGTGCTAAGCATATCTTACAGATATCTGCCATTGATGAACCCACTTTTAAGTCATCCAAGTCTAACTGAATATAGCTAGATTCATCACTACTGTTATTTATTCCCACCAGCTCGATGTCATAAGCAAAGCTTGAACGACCATTTCTCAGTCCAAGGACGACAATTTCGCAAAGGTGACAACGAGAAGTAGATTGCATTGGTTTTCTGAGCGCCATTTTAGGAATTTATTTACTTTGATAACATTTGGTGCTGGCTGCAAGGCAACTGTCACACGAGCTAAAATATATCCTCAGCGAATAAATTCACGGCAAGAACAAGCATTGAACAGCAATGTATAAATGACAATGCAACAATGCAACAATCTCAGTACATACATAATCCAAGCCTTCAAATTCCACGCCGTCACGCCCATCGTTTTCGCTGTGCTGTACCGTTTTGTAAATGAGGTTGAGAAGGTATGGAAGCTGGGAAGCTCTAATTATGCAGGCTGTAATAACAGAAAAGATGTTTGTTGGAAGAAAATGCATTTAAAAACATCATTCATCCCATTTTATATGGGGCATGGATGTTGTATTGTATGCTTAAGAGGGGTAATTTGTCCCCTCAATTTTGGCGTTTCCCCATGGGCGTATGTTTCGGAAAATTATTGAGGGACCAGTGGAGTACCTATATTTGCGTCGAGCAGGAGGGGGCAAACGGATTTGCAGGGGGGGGACCTACGCCCGTTAAAAAGTCCTTGGATTTCGACCGCTATTATGTCAAAGGGTACATTTCGAAATAATATCATTAGTCATTAACTAAATTGTCCTGTGGAGGGGCCTAATCTACCACTATGGTTTCTGATTGGTCGGATTTCAACCCTAACTCCACCACTCGGTTCTTAGGTTTTATTTTGGTATGCCTTGATAAGTTACCTCACACTGCTGAAATTACACCTATACCACAAAACCGGATCGGTATCCAAAAATCAAGCTGGAGCCCTCCAAAAAAGGAGAGATTCCAACAAATAAATGTCCGGGTCAGGAAAATGGCTCTGTTGCACCGATCATTTTTTCCAGATGCCTTCGAAAATTGCGTATGACACCGAAAAGCATACCGGATCTCGAAAAATCGAGGTGGGATACAAAAACATGAAGCCAGAGGTTCGAAAAATCAGGCCGGGATTCGGACTTTAAAAAAAACAGAAGAGATCCACAAAAATCGCGTTGAACCCAGAAAGCTGGCGTTGGGTCTCCGGAACCACGCGCCTGGGCGCGATAAGTCGCGCTGGGACCCAGAAAAAATCGTACCGAAGCCCCAAAATCATACTGGGGCCCCACAAATGTGCGTTAGAAGCCCCAAATATACACAGCGGGACCCTAAGAGTACGACGGTGCCAGAAAATATAACTAACCCTCCAAAGCGCACAGAGTCTCCCAAAAAGCGATAGGGCCTTAAAACATGCGTTGCAGCCCTAAATAAACATACCGGGAGCTCTAAGAAAAATACACTGCAAGCTCGCAAGGTGCATGGGAACCATGAGAACGCACAAGGGCCTGGAAAAGAGTCTGGAGCCACAAAGGCAACATGGTTCCAAAACGTACAAAACGACCGGGAGCTAAAGAAACACATCGGGATCTTCGAAAACGCCCCGACACGTAAAAAAATACTCGGTGCACACAAAAACACAACAAAGCCCTAAAACGAGCAGGGTTTCGAAGATGTATTAGGCCCATAACTTCAAAGTAAAATGTATTACCCACCACTTTAAAATACAAAACTTCACAATTTCAGGCATTCCAGTTCATAGCACCCGTTCGCCACGACGGCAACGTCAGTGCACGTGCACACCCATTTTTCGCATTCGGTGCATTCGCCACACTTCGTGCGATGCTATGGTTTCTGCTAGGCCTTCTGCGTTTTGCTAATTGCTGTCACCTGATAGACTTGCGCCATATTTGGCGTGATGGAATGATTCGTATGGGCGTTCGCTGCGAAAAGTCGATTGATTAAATTCGATCATTAGTTTCCTACTTCTCACATTTTCTGGTAGTTATGAAATGCGGTTTCCGCTAAGCTTTGATGCACTTCATATCTTTGCTGCTATCCTCCCAGATTGGATACCGAACCGCGGCCAAGCCTCAGCGTTCTTTATTGGACCCGTTGCGTCTTTCTTGGTCTATGATTGTGCATTATGGCTCCGATCCATTTTTGTTAGGGGCCTAAATCATGTTCGAACCCCCTGCTCGTTTTAGGGTTTGTTGCATTTTTGTGTACCGATGATTTTTTTTACGTGTCGGGGCGTTTTCGAAGATCCCGATGTGTTTATTTAGCGCCCGGTCTTTTTGTTTGTTTTGGAACCATGTTGCCTTTTGTGGCCCCAGCCACTTTTCAGGCTCTTGTGCGTTATCATGACCCCGGTGTGCCTTGAGAGCTTCCGGTGTATTTTTAAAACATCCCGGTATGTATATTTATGGCTGCAACGCATGTGTTAAGGCCCTGTCTTTTTTTGTGAGACTGTGCGCTTTGGAGGGCCAGTTGTATTGTCGGCCCCCCGCTGTGCTCTTAGGGTCCCGATCTGTTTATTTTGGGCTTCTGACGCACACTTGTGGGGCCCAAGTACAATTTTGGGGCTTCGGTACGATGTTTCTAGGTCCCAGAGCGGCTTATCGCGCCCAGTCGCGTGGTTCCGGAGACCCAACCCCAGTTTTCTGGGCTCAATACGATTTTGTGAAACTTTTCTGATTTAAAAAAAAAGTCCGAATCCCGGCCTGATTTCTCGAGTCCTTCGCGCCATGTTTTTGTATCCCACCTCGATTGTTCGAGATCCGGTTTGTTTTTCGGTGCCGTACGCAATTTGTGAAGGCATCTGATAATATGTTCGGTGCTCCAGAGCAATTTGTTTTACCTGGGCATTTAGTTGTTGGAATCCATCCTTATTTTGGAAGGCTCCAGCTTGATTTTTTTCGGATACCGATCCGGTGTTTGTGGTCACACTGTGCACTAGACGGCAATTTTTTAGAGCCTCGACGGGACTACCGATGGGAATTGTGGGTCCCGAGCGCGATATTTTGGGGGCCCGGTTCGAGTTTGTGCGACGCGTTGTATTTAGCGTTGGCCCCAACGCGATTTTGGCGGTTCCTGTCGCAATTTTTCGGGCCTCGGAGCGAATTTCCCGGGGCTCGCCGTATTTATTTGGAGACCCATACGCGAATTCTGGTGGACCGACGCGAATTTTGGTGGCCCCAGCGCGATTTTTGAGGCCCCGACACGATTCTTGGGAGCTTATCCCTCTGAGGATGGAGGGGGCCCCTTTGATATAGCACTGCGGCCACTGAAGGAGTTTTGTTTTGTCCCAGAGTGACATTCCGGTTAAGATTTATTTTTAGGGCAGCTGCAACTTTTGGGGCCCTGGCGCGACCTTCTGGGCCTCCAGTGTGCCTTTCAAGGGCTGCGACGCGACTTTTTTAGTCCAATATGATCTTTTGGGCCCCGACGTCATTTTCTTGGATCCCTAGCGCGAGCTGTAGCGGCCTCGACACTTTTTGGGGGTCCAATGCGTTTTGGAGGCTTTTGGCGTCATTGTTCCCCAGAGTGATTATCCATGTCCGGATTGTTTTTCGTTGCTCCGGCTTCATTTGTTTTGGTCCCAATGAGACTGTTGGGGCACGGTACAACCTGTCGTGCCCCTGGCATGATTTTCGTTGTCCGGGCGTGAATTTTTGGTACCCCAGGCTCAGCGTAATTTGCGGGGGCCCCGGCCGGATCTTTTGGGGCCCATATCGTGATTTTAAAATACCCGGACACGACTCTTACTATTTCTTAAGGGTTTCTTCTTGCAAATTATAGGCCTCCTGTCGCGTCTTAAGGGTCTCGTCTCATTTCCTAGAGCCTTTTTACCGGTTTTCGATGTCTCCTTGTGTGTCCTACCCTCCTCCATATTCAATGGTCCTCCTCTCCCGTCTTGGAGGGCCTCCTCTTGCATTCTGGGGCCCCTTTAACGTGGCATGGGGCTTCCTCTCACCTTCGAGGGGCATTCTCTGCCAGATTAGGGGCCTCCTGCCACGCCTCGTGTGGCTCCTCCTTTATCCTGGAAAAACCTTACCCGTCTTGAGGGATCTTCAATTTTGGAAACCTCACCTCCTTCCATACCTGCTACCACTCCCAGCTTAAGGGCCTCCTCTCATTTCCTGGGAACTCTTTCCGGTCTTCGGGGCCTCATTTGGTCCTGGAGACCTACTCCTTCTTGAGGGACTCCTCTCGAGTCCGGCAGGTGCCTCATGTCTCTTCTAGAGGCCTTCTTTTTTTTTCAAATTAAGGGCCTCCTCTCGCGTCTTGGGGGCCTCCTGCTGTGCGTTATCCTGCTCTGCGCTCTAGATTCGATCTTTACCCATATTAGGGTTGGTCTCTTATGTCCTCGTGGACTCCTCTTCTCTCCCAGGCGCCTCCTCTGCCAAATTACTGCCAACCTTTCCCATCTTAGTGGCCTTGTTATTTCCCGTGGACCTTCTTAGCCGTCTTCGAGCCTTCTTTTCCGCCTGGGAGCCATCTCTCTTATCCAATGGCCTTTCTCTCCTATTTTAGGGGCCTCCTCGTTCATCATGGGGTCTCATTTCCAATCTTGTGTCGTTCTCTTCCGAATTAGGTGCCTCCTGCCACGTCTCTGGATAATCCTTTTCTATCTCGGTGGAACCTCACACGTTTGGGGCCTGCTTTTGCGTCTCCGAAACCTCATCTCATATCCAATGGTTTCCTTTACCGTCTTAGGGCCTCCTCTCATATTCTGGGGCCTCCTTTGCATTCCTGGTTGCCTCCGTGCCATTTTTGACACTCTCTTGATTTCTGGGGACTCCTACCCTCTCCTAGGTGACTCCTTTTTCAAATTAGGGGCCTCCTTATCTGTGTTTGGAGCCTCATTACCCTCTTAGCAGGGTGCCTTTGCGTCCTAGTCCTAGATCTTCTCTTCCAGGTTCCTCCTCTTCCAACATATGGGCCTCATCTGGCTGGTCTCGGTGGCCTTCTCTCATTCCTGCGGAGACCTTCTTACCCGTCTTGGGGCCCCTATTGCGTCCGGAGAAATATCACATATGAGGTCTTAATTTTATATTGCAGGGGCATCCTCTTCCGTCTTGGGGGCCTCGTTTTCCAACTTAAGAATATCCTGCCACCCATCGGAAGCCTTTTCGTCTAACCTGGGTGGCTTCTTGCCCGTCTCGGTGGCATCCTTTCAGTCCTGAGGGCCTCCTTTTCGTGCTGGGGTCTCCTTTTCGTCCTGGGGGCTACCTTCCAATCTCTGTTCTACGTCCAAGAGGCCTCCTTTTCGTCCTGGGGGCTACCTTCCAATCTCTGTTCTACGTCCAAGAGGCCTCCTTTTCGTCCTTGGGTGCATCCTTTTCGTTCTGGGGGCCTCCTTTTCGTCCTGGGGCCTCCTTTTAGTCCTGGGGGCCTCCTCCCAATCTCTGTTCTACGTCTTGGGGGGGCTTCCTTTGCGTTCTGGGGCCTCCTTTTCGTCCTGGGGGCCTCCTTTTCGTCCTGGGGGCCACCTCACAATCTCTGTTATACGTCTTAGGGGCATCCTTTTCGTCCTAGGGGCCTCCTTTTCGTCCTGGGGACCTCATCCCAATCTCTGTTCTACGTCTTGGGGGCATCCTTTTCGTCCTTTGGTGCATCCTTTTCGTCCTGGGGTTGGTTGGTTGGTTGTTGCAGTTTGGGAGCGCATCGACTGCGTCTTTCGTCCTGGGGGGCCTCCTCCCAATCTCTGTTCTACATCGTGGGGCCTCCTTTTCGTCCTTGGGTGCATCCTATTCGTTCTGGGGGGCCTCCTTTTAGTCCTGGGGGCCTCATTTTCTTCCTGGGGGCCTCCTCCCAATCTCTGTTCTACGTCTTGCGGGCCTCATTTGCGTCCTGGGGCATCCTTTTCGTCCTGGGGGCCTCCATTTCGTCCTGGGGGCCACCTCCCAATCTCTGTTCTACGTCTTAGGGGTCTCCTTTTCGTCCTGGGGGCCTCCTTTTCGTCCTGGGGGCCTCCTTTTCGTCATGGGGGCCACCTCCCAATCTCTGTTCTACGTCTTAGGGGCCTCCTTTTCATCCTGGGGGCCTCCTTTTCGTCCTGGGGACCTCATCCCAATCTATGTTCTACGTCTTGGGGGCCTCCTTTTCGTCCTTGGGTGTATCCTTTTCGTTCTGGGGGTCTCCTTTTCGTCCTGGGGGCCTCCATTTCGTTCTGGGGGCCCCTCCCAATCTCTGTTCTACGTCTTGTGGCCTCCTTTTCGTCCTGGGGCCTCCTTTTCGTCCCGGGGGCCTCCTTTTCATCCTGGGGGCCTCCTCCCAATCTCTGTTCTACGTTTTGGGACCTCATTTTCGTCATGGGGCCTCATTTTCGTCATGGGACCTCCTTTTCGTCCTGGGGGCCTCCTCCCAATCTCTGTTCTACTTCTCTTATAGATACCTGATTATATTTTATGGGGGCCTCGTCAGTCTTGAGGCCTCATTGACAGCATGATCTTCTGTCCCGTCGGCCTCCTTGCTCACCTTTTTTGCTGTGCATTTGCGGATAGGGGCCTCCTCAAATTTCAGGGGGGCGGCGCCCCCAGTTTCACGGCAGGGGGGCGACTGCCCCCTGCCCCCCGGTGGCGACGCCCTTGGACTCCAGACAAGTGAGGGACAATCGATTTCAAACTCTTGCCTAATCCTACACTTACCTAAACTTCACTTGGACCCACTCGGAACACAGTGGTGTACAAAGCCATCTCTCTGGGACAGTACAGTTTGAGGGATTGTGTGGACGGCGGTGGATGCGCTGTGCAGTCTGGGAAGTGAGCTTCAGAAGTGTGATGATGACAAAGGCATCGTCCCCTCCCTGCTCATTTGTCAAATCTTTGTTGACAGATGGAAATATTTCTCCGACGTTCCTTGTTCGGCGCGTTACTGCGCAGTTGGCTCCATGAGCACTTGGTCATGCAGTCATAGTCATCAATCATCACCAAAGTTTTGTGTAATACCGCATACTGTCATTCTCGAGGCGTACGTCACACCGCTTATTCTGCCGACTAAGTAGCCAACATTTTCACCGCAATGCGATGACTCGGCGGTATGTGTGGTACTGATATCGATATAACACTCTTAGCTAGGACAAAAGTGAGAAGCCTCGGAGGAAATCTTTGGAATATATATAATGTGCATGGAAGGTGAAAGATGCGGTCTCGCAACATCAACCATGTAGGCAAGTGTCATGGACTAAGTGAGAATGCTTCTTTAAGAAAGCATGTTGTTGAACTGCAAGGGCATGGACAAGGGCATGGCAGCAACGAGGCATCACCGTTCGCTGATTCGTTTTTACGTTGGCGACAGCTAAAACGCATCCCATCCCCAGTGTCGCTTCAATTACTTATTTCTCTGCATCGCAACACAAAACGTTGTAATTGTTTGCGAGTGTTCCCTACCCTACACGTCAGGAGCGAGATGGTGGTCAGTTGGTCAAAGGGATCGTTCAGCAACGGGTGAGCAGTTGACAGGGGTGTCGCTTTACGAAAGTGATTGGGGTAACTCACATGCTCGAAGGAACATGGTGCGATTGGTCAGGACGGGAATCTGGTAAACCGCACTGGGCACACAAACACGGTAGATATAAGATACAAGATATCAGTCTTGCTCGTATATAAGGCCCATTATTTGACCGCGGCAGATACCGAGTGCGCCATGTATGAATGCTATTACGGCATGAAAAGGCCAGCACCAACATAACGATCATGTTCTTTACTTCGCATACGATAATCTGAACTTGTTGTTGAACTCCAACTATGCCAGCTCCTCGCCGAATTCGACGACGGTACCACCTTGTGGCGCATGGCGAGCGCGTCCCACACAGTCATTTTGCGGTGGCGATCGTCCGCCACAGCCGAGGAAGACGGCCCCTATCCGACTTTAGACGGACCATACTTACGTACCCTTCGCAATCAGAAGACGAACGAATTGCTGGTACATGACGAGCGAGGATTGCTAGTTGCAAGTCTTCAAAGGCACAAGCATCGTGTGGACAGTGATGTCCACACTGCGTATGCGTGTTTACCAGTGGCGGTGCAAGGCATGAGCGAAGTGTTTTGTAACATTCCATTAAATTGAATCATTATGGCCAGCGATACAACTAAATGTAAGCATGCGAGTTGAAGAATATAAGTGGGCCATATAGAGATGTGTTTTCCATTCACAAATGCAGCTTAACCTGACCACCGCGGGGGGGGGGCAGAGGGGCAGCCCCCCCACACACACACCGTGAGACTGGGGGGGGGGGGCGCCGCCCCCTGAAATTTGAAGAGGTCCATATCCGGAAATGCATAGGAAAAAAGGTGAGCAAGGAGACCGACGAGACAGAAGATCATGCTGTCAAGGTGGCCCCAAGACTGGCAACGACCCCCAGGAAATCTAATCAGGTCCCTATAAGATACATAGGACAGAGATTGGGAGGAGGCCCCCAGGACGAAAAGGATGCCACCGAGACGGGTAAGAAGCCACCCAGGTTAGACAAGAATGCTTCCGATGGGTGGCAGGATATTCTTAATTTCGAAAACGAGGCCCTCAAGATGGAAGAGCGGACCCCTACAATATAAAATAAGGAATGGTAGGAGATATTTCTCCGGGCGCAAGAGGGAGCCCCAAGATGGGTAAGATGGTCTCCGCAGAAATGAGAGAAGGCCACTGAGACCAGCTAGATGAGGCCCATATTTTGGAAGAGGAGGATCCTAGTAGAGAAGATTTGGGACTATGACGCAAAAGCGCCCTGCTAAGAGGATAATGAGGCTCCAAGCACAGGCGATGAGGCCTCCAAGACGTGAGAGGAGGCCCCTAATTTGAAAAAAGGAGTCACCTATGAGAGGATAGGAGGCCCCAGAAACCAAGAGAGTGTCAACAATTGGCACGGAAGCCCCCAGGATTGCAAAGGAGGCCCACATGATTGCAACGGAGGTCCCCATGATTACAAAGGAGGCCCCCATGATTGCAAAGGAGGCCCCAATACGGGAAGGGAGGCCCCAGAAAATGAGAGGAGGCCCTAAGACGGAAGAGAAAGCCAGTGGATATGAGATGGGGTTTCGGAGACGCAAAAGCAGGCCCCAAAATGGGTAAGGTTACACCAAGATAGAAAAGGATGATCCAGAAACGTGGCAGGGGATGATGAACAAGAGGCCCCTAAAACAGGAGAAAAAGACCATTAGATAAGAGGGATGGCTCCCAGGCGAGAAAGAAGGCTCCAAGACGGGTAAGAAGGTCCCCAGGAGATGACAGGGAAACTGAGATAGGAAAGGGTGCTTGTAATTTGGAAGATGAGGCACTTGGGAGAGAAGAGGAGTCCACCAGGAGATTAAAGGCCACCCTTAAAATGGGCAAATATCGAATCAAAACACAGAGCAGGAGGCCCCCAAGACGTGAAAGGAGGCCCCTAATTTGAAAAAGAAGGCCTCTAGAAGAGAAAAGGAGGCACCTACCGGACTCGAGAGGAGTCCATCAAGACAGAGTAGGCGGTCTCCAGGGCCGAATGAGGCCCTGAAGACCGGAAGGAGTTTTCCAGGAAATGAGAGCAGGCCCTTAAGATGGGAGTTGGTAGCAGGTATGGAAGAAGGTGAGGTTTCCAAAATTGAAGATCCCTCAAGACGGGCAAGGCTTTGCCAGGACAAAGGAGGCCCACGAGGCGTGGCAGGAGGCCACCAATTTGGCAGATAATGCCCCTGGAGCATGAGAGGAAGCCCGATGCCATGGTAAAGGGGCCCCAGGATGTAGGAGGAGGCCCTCCAAGACGGGAGAGAAGGGCCATTGAATATGGAGGAGGGTAGGACACAGGAGGAGACATCCAAAACCGGTAAAGAGGCTCCAGGAAATGAGACGAAACCCCTAAGACGCGAGAGGAGGCCTATAATTTGCAAGAAGAAGCCCCTAAGAAATGGTAGGAGTCGTGCCGGGGTACTTGAAAATCACGGTACGGGCCCAAAAAGATCCGGCCGGGGCCCCTGAAAATCACACTGAGCCTGGGGTACCAAAAATTCACGCCCGGACCATGGAAATCACGCTAGGGGCATGACAGGTCGTACCGTTCCCCTACAGTCTCAGTGGGACACAAATGAAGCCGGGGCAACGAAAAACAATCCGGGCATGGATAATGACTCTGGGACCCCAACAATGGCGCCAAATGCCTCCAAAACGTATTGGACCCCCAACAAGTGTCGAGGTTGCTAAAACTAGCGCTAGGGATCCAAGCAAATGACGTCGGGATACAAAAGATTACATTTGACTAAAAAAAAGTCGCGTCGCAGCCCTTCAAAATCACACTGGGGGCCCAAAAGATCGCGTCGGGCACCCAAAAGTTACAGCTTCCCCAAAAAATCAATTATCAACCGGAATGTCATTCTGCGGCCAAAAAAATTGGGTCAAAGTCCCCCCAAAACCCGTTAGGCACCGAAAAAAACGTGTCAGGGCACTGAAAAAAATCGTGCCTTGGCCCCCAAAAGTCGCGCTGGGGCCACCAAAATTCACGTCGGTCCACCAGAATTCGAGCAGGGGCTCCACATACATACGGCGGGTCCCAGAAACCTCGCTCCGAGGCCCGAAAATCTGCAACAGGAACCGCCAAGATCGCGTTGGGGCCACAGCTAAGCACAACGCGCCCCTGAAACTCGAACCAGTCCCCCAAAATATCGCGCTCGGGACCCACAATTCCCATCGGTAGTCCCAAAAATTTGGTCTGGGCATAAAGAAATTCACGTCGGGGCTCCCAATAATTGGCGTCTAGGGCCCCACATAAGCACAGTGTGACCCCAAAAATCACATCGGTATCCGGAAAAAATCAAGCCGGAGCCCTCCAAAATATGGAGGATTCCCAAAAAATAAATGTCCGTGTCAGGAAAATGGCTCTGGAGCACCGGACATATCATCAGATGCCTTCACAAATCACGTACGGCCCCGAAAAATATATCGGAGCTCGAAAAAACCGAGGTGAGATACAAAAACATGGCGCCAGGGGCTCGAAAAATCATGCCGGGATTTGGACTTTAAAGAAGATTCAGAAGAGATCCACAAAATCGCGTTGAGCCCAGAAAACTGGCGTTGGGTCCCCGGAACCACGCGCCTGGGCGCGATAAGTCGCGCAGGGACCAAGAAAAATCGCACCGAAGCACCAAAATCGTACTGGGCCCCCACAAATGTGCGTCAGAAGCCCCAAATAAACACAGCGGAACCCTAAGAGCACAACGGGGCCGAAAATGCAACTGGCCCTCCATAGTCCCGCAAAAAGCGACAGGGCCTTAAAACATGCGCTACAGCCCTAAATAAAATGCCGGGAGCTCTAAAGGAAATACACAGGAAGTTCCCAAGACATACAGGTGTCATGCGACCGCACAAGGGCCTGAAAAAGAGGCTGGGGACGCAAAAAGCAACATGGTCCCAAAGCGAACAAAAAGACCGGGCACTAAATAAGTACATCGGGATCTTTGAAAACGCCCCGACACCTAAAAAATATCCTCGGTGCACAAAAAGACAACAAACCCTAAAACGAGCAGGGGTTTCGAAGATGTGTTGGACCCCTAACAAACAATTGATTGGAGCCCTAAGACCCATCCGTAGACGAAGAAAGACGAAACGTGTCCAAAAAAGAACACTGAGGGGCAGGGCCTCGGTTCGGTAGCCAATCTGGGAGCATATTTAAGCAAAGATATGAGGTGCATCAAAGCTCAGCTGGTATCCGCATTTTTAACCACCATAAAATGTGGGAAGAAGGGAACTGATGATCGAACTTAATTAATCGAATTTTTGAAGCGAACGCCCCTACGAAGCATTCCATCACGTCAAAAATGGCGCAAGTCTATCATGTGGCAGCAATTAGCAAAACGTAGGAGGCCTAGCAGAAACCATAGCATCGCACGAAGTGTGGCGAATGCGCCGAATGCGCAAGATGGGTGTGCATGTGCACGAATGTTGGCGTCGTGGCGACCGGGCGCTATGAGCTGGAATGTCTGAAATTGGGAAATTATACATTTTAAAGTGATTGCGTAGGTGTAATTTCAGCAGTGTGAGGTGGCTTATCAAGGGATACCAAAAGAAAACCTTAAGACATGGTGGTGGAGTTTGGGTTGAAAGCCGACAAATCAGAAACAATAGTGGTAGATTTGGCCCTCCACAGGACAATTCAGTTGGTCACTAATTACTTTATTTCAAAAGGTCCCCTTTGATAAAATAGTGGTCGTAATCCGAGGACTTTTTAATGGATTATGTCGACACCCTCCGAATACGTTTCCCCTCCTTGACGCAAATATAGGTATGCCAGTGGTCCTCCAATAATTTTCAGAAGCATACGCCCATGGGGCAAAGCCGACATTGAGGGGGCGAATTCCCCCTCACAAGCACACAGAACAGCACCGATACTCCATATAAAACGGGAGGAATGATGTTTTTAAATGCATTTTCTTCCTACAAACTTGTCTTCTGTGATTACAGCCTGCATGATTAGAGCTTCCTAGCTTCAATACCTTCTCAACGACGTCATTTACAAAACTGTACAGAACAGCGAAAACCATGGGCGTGGCGGCGTGGAATTTGAAGGTTTTGCGTTATTAATGCATTGCCACTGTTACATCGTTGCATTGTCATTTATGCATTGTTGTTCAATGCGTGTTCTTGTCGTGAATTTATTTGCTGAGGATTTATTATTTTAGCTTGTGTGCCAGGTGCCTTGCAGCCAGCACCAAATGTTATACAAAATAAATGAATCCCTAAGATGGCGATCAGAAAACCAACTCAATCAACTTCTCCTTGTCACCTTCACGAAATTGTCGTCCTAGGACTGAGAAATGATCGTTTAAGCTTGCTTATCAGATCAAGCTGATGGGAATGACTGATGACCAGTAGTGATGAATCTAACTAAATTCAGTTAGACTTGGTGGACATAGAAGTGGGCTGATCAATGGGAGATATCTCTAAGACATGCCCAGCACCAGCTCCGCCAGCTCGCTGCAATCTAGCGGCCAGCGGGAAGATTCTTCTGGTCGAGAAAGCATTAAGACATTGGTTTGTTTGGGCACTTAGGTATTGATCCACAATTACTTATTTATACCCTGATATGATTGTTCTCAGCGAAAAAAAAGATTATTGCTATTTCGTTTTGCGTAAATGATGCACCATGCCAAGAGCAAACAAGACATCAATGTGAAATCATGTTTCCCATTTTGGAACCATACTAAGAGCATAAAAACAAAAGGAGGCCCTAATACAGTGGAGGTCCCCTTTCGGGGAGCAGGAGGCCCCCTTTCAACATTGCCCCCCCCCTGGAAGAATTTCGTGGCGACGCCACTGTATATGGCTAATAACTAAGAGGATCCAGATACATGTACACTGAAAAGAGGGCACATAAGCAAGAAACAAATGAGTGTTAATCATCTCTCGACATGTCTACAATGTGCACTGAAGCTCCAATGGTTATTTTTCTTCTTCAAAACCACTGGGATGGCCCAAGTCCTCATTGGGGTAGTTCAACAAGAATGTTGGGGTGACCTGATCCATCCCAAACTTATGCAAAACGATAACCCTGGTAGATGATTTTTTGGGGACAAAACCAAGCTGTCAATATCCTCCAAATAGTCAGACAAAGTGAAGAATCATTTGGCATGCACTTAACACACGCCATGGGTATCACGTACCATGAGTGCAGAACGCTGTTCACTCCGTATACCGGGCTGCAGCCCGCGCACGCTGAGTCACCACCTCCACACCTCGTCATCCACGCTGAGTCACCACCACCACACCTCGTCATCCACGCTGAGTCACCACCTCCACACCTCGTCATCCACGCTGAGTCACCACCACCACACCTCGTCATCCACGCTGAGTCACCACCTCCACACCTCGTCATCCACGCTGAGTCACCACCTCCACACCTCGTCATCCACGCTGAGTCACCACCTCCACCGAGTCACCACCTCCACACCTCGTCATCCACGCTGAGTCACCACCTCCACACCTCGTCATCCACGCTGAGTCACCACCTCCACACCTCGTCATCCACGCTGAGTCACCACCTCCACACCTCGTCATCCACGCTGAGTCACCACCTCCACACCTCGTCATCCACGCTAGTCACCACCTCACCACTACCCCGTCATCCACGCTGAGTCACCACCTCCACACCTCGCCATCCACGCTGAGTCACCACCTCCACACCTCGTCATCCACGCTGAGTCACCACCTCCACACCTCGTCATCCACGCTGAGTCACCACCTCCACACCTCGTCATCCACGCTGAGTCACCACCTCCACACCTCGTCATCCACGCTGAGTCACCACCTCCACACCTCGTCATCCACGCTGAGTCACCACCTCCACACCCCGTCATCCACGCTGAGTCACCACCTCCACACCTCGTCATCCACGCTGAGTCACCACCTCCACACCTCGTCATCCACGCTGAGTCACCACCTCCACACCCCGTCATCCACGCTGAGTCACCACCTCCACACCTCGCCATCCACGCTGAGTCACCACCTCCACACCTCGTCATCCACGCTGAGTCACCACCTCCACACCTCGTCATCCACGCTGAGTCACCACCTCCACACCTCGTCATCCACGCTGAGTCACCACCTCCACACCTCGTCATCCACGCTGAGTCACCACCTCCACACCTCGTCATCCACGCTGAGTCACCACCTCCACACCTCGTCATCCACGCTGAGTCACCACCTCCACACCTCGTCATCCACGCTGAGTCACCACCTCCACACCTCGTCATCCACGCGGGCCAGGATACTGCGCATGTGGCGTGTCAGCTGGAACCCCTGATGTTGACTGCCACCCACCTTTATGCACCCTCTGCTTGACTTTTCCTCATAAGTCTTCCATAGGGGATAACCAAAGGACGTTAGAGGGTTATCGTCACGTGCTACATATGGATATTCGCCTCCTTTAACAGCCTTAAACTCTGGCCGGCGTAATGTGCTGTTGCCAAATCCGGCAATAGACTGTTCTTCGAATGAAGGATGCCTTGGTATAGATCAACATGTAAAGTTGGATCCAACCAATGGAATCAAAAGTTTTATTCCTTAAACTTTCGCCATATGTGTCAGAGACTGTACATGTTCGTGCATATTAATCTAGCCTAATGGACATATCATTTCACGGATTTTTTTGACATGTAGCATTTAAAAATTAATGCCCTGAATCAAGATAAATATCTGAAAGCCTCACCAACGAACAAAATGGGCCCGAATTGGTCTCGCATGTAGGACTGTGTTCGTTCCTGACTTCGTCACTTACTCATTCTGTCTGAACGAGACAAACAGGCATTCCGACATTTCTGCCTTTCATCGTTGCTTAATGTAAAATGTAGATGTACTTTCAGATGATTCAACCCATACATAAATTGCAGACCAGAACCTACACCACCAATGCGAAGGTACGAAACTGCAGGTGCTCTTACATAATAAATACGCCAAAGACAACATCGTCAAGCGTGCGTCAACAAACATGGATATCGCCATTGTACACACATAATTGTCGACACAGTATAATATGTCAGCAAGTCAATACGGTAGCAAAAGGCGGCGCAAATGACCTTTATGGTCCGGCACGCCTACAAAATCACTATCCCCCCCCCCCGTACGGTAGCAGTTCGATACCGCCGCCATCTACATGTTGGATAACAGTGCCACCACGCGGAGAACTTAACACTTACGCTTACGCCACTGCATGGGAGGAGAAGTTGGACAGGTATTGGTGGAAGCCAATGCATGGAGGGAATGAATGCTGCCAAGTTAGTTCGTTGGTGCAGCGAACCCATAGTGCTCATGTTAAACTTGCTTATCCCCAGCGCTACACAGCAGCGTTATGCAGTGGGGGAAGTGTGGCTAGCGGTGTGCAGCGTGTAGCCGGCTGCCGGCGGTAGCTCACCGCGGCTCAATGTGGACTTGCGACTGATGTGGGTGGTAGCTCACCATTCCTCAATGTGGACTTGCAACAGGTGTGGGTGGTAGCTCACTATTCCTCAATGTGGACTTGCAACAGGTGCGGGTGGTAGCTCACCACGCCTCAATGTGAACTTGCGACAGGTGGTAGCTCACCGCGCCTCAATATGGACTTGCGACAGGTGCCGGTGGTAGCTCACCGCGCCTCAATGTGGACTTGTGGCAGGTGCGGGTGGTAGCTCACCGCGCCTCAATGTGGACTTGCGGTAGGTACGGGTGGTAGCTCACCACGCCTCAATGTGGACTTGCGACAGGTGCGGGTGGTAGCTCACCGCTCCTCAATGTGGACTTGCGATAGGTGCGGGTGGTAGCTCACCACGCCTCAATGGCACTTGAAGGCGCGGGTGGTAGCTCACCGCGCCTCAATGTGGACTTGCGGTAGGTACGGGTGGTAGCTCACCACGCCTCAATGACTTGCGACAGGTGGTAGCTCACCACGCCTCAATGACTTGCGACAGGTGCGGGTGGTGCCGCTGCCTGGCAAGAGCCAGCGATTCAGCAGCAGAGTGCGGCCTGGCGAGCGGCCGCAGTTCAACGAATCGTTCGTGCTCAACAAAGTTAATCCAGGTGAGCCGCACAAGTGAAGGTCAAGTGAAGGTCAATCGATGATTAGCATCGCCATCGATACGGCGTGGCAGCCCCTGTCAACGTGGCCGCCCGCTTACCTCGACCTTGCGTACGTGAAGGCGGCACGGGCGACGGTTCCCCGACCAGCCGGCCGTCTGGGTGTTCCTCAGGGAGCCAGTGGGCGATTTTTGTGGCATCGATGGGTGGGTGTGCGGCTGCGACCTGTCCATCTGACTTGACCTGATCTTGCTTAGAGGATCTGTCATCCATGAGTGTGCGGCTGCGACCTGTCCATCTGACCTGACCTGACCTTGCTTAGAGGACCTGTCATCGATGTGTGTAGGGCTGCGACCTGCCCATCTGACCTGACCTGACCTTGCTTAGAGGACCTGTCATCGATGTGTGTGCGGCTGCGACCTGCCCATCTGACCTGACCTGACCTTGCTCAGAAGACCTGCCATCGATGGGTGTCGGCTGCGACCTGTCTGTCTGACCTGACCTGGATCAGAGGACCAGCCATCGATGGGTGTGCGTCTGCGACCTGTCTGTCTGACCTGACCTGACCTGACCTGACCTGGCTCAGAGGACCTGCCATCGATGGGTGTGCGGCTATGACCTGTCCATCTGACCTGACCTGACCTTGCTCAGAAGACCTGCCATCGATGGGTGTCGGCTGCGACCTGTCTGTCTGACCTGACCTGGATCAGAGGACCAGCCATCGATGGGTGTGCGTCTGCGACCTGTCTGTCTGACCTGACCTGACCTGACCTGACCTGGCTCAGAGGACCTGCCATCGATGGGTGTGCGGCTGCGGCTGTATGGGTGTGAGCGGATGAGGAGGGACCGCCTGATCGGGGAGGCGGTCGTGCCCTTCACCAGCGCCAACCTGGAGCAGCAGACGTCGCAGTGGCTCAGCCTGCAACCCAGGGCTACCATGACGGTGAGCGAGCCTGCTGGACAACACTTTATACCACATGGCAGCCCGGAGCTGACATGATAGCGGGTCGGATGATGCTGTCGCCCAGAGTGAACGCAACTGTTAATATGATTGAAACTGAACAGGCCTGGCCACCGCCCGAATGCCATCCTGACACCGTGGTCTGCTGCGGGATCGGGTATTTGCAACCAACTAAAACATCACGCCAACTAAACCCCGGCGTTATCCGCAAGTGACTGCTTTACGGCTAAACGCTCCTTTGAAAGATTGATTCATGGATGGGGAGGCCACACATGCCAAACGTACGCGCGGGACACGTGTGCAGACGTGATACCTGGCCAGTGCTCACTACTGTAAACACTGAACTAACTCCTTCCCCGTCCTGCCCTGCCCCAGCTGTACAACGTACGCGCGTGACACGTGTGCAGACGTGATACCTGGACAGTGCTCACTACTGTAAACACTGAACTAACTCCCTCCCCGTCCTGCCCCAGCTGTACAACGTACGCGCGTGACACGTGTGCAGACGTGATACCTGGACGGTGCTCACTACTGTAAACACTGAACTAACTCCCTCCCCGTCCTGCCCCATCTGGACAATGCTCACTACTGTGACCATGGACTAACCCCCTTCCTGCCCTCCCCCAGCTGTACAATGCTATACACTGCTCACTACTGTGACCATGGAACTAACCCCCTTCCTGCCCTCCCCCAGCTATGCAATGCCATGCAATGTTATCACAGCTATACACCGTGACCACTTAACCAACTCCCTTCCCGTCCTTCTCCAGCTGGACAATGCTCACCACCGTGACCACTGTACTAACTTCCTTCCCGTCCTGCCCCAGCTGGCACCGAGCGGCAGCAGCGGCGATGTCAGCTCGCTCTGGACAATGCTCACCACCGTGACCACTGTACTAACTTCCTTCCCGTCCTGCCCCAGCTGGCACCGAGCGGCAGCAGCGGCGATGTCAGCTCGCTCTGCCGCAGCGAGAGCACCAGCAGCACGCAGAGCATCCACCGCGGCGGCGTGCCGGAGCTGCTGCTGGGGCTGCAGTACAGCGCCACCACCGGTCGACTGGCCGCCGAGGTCATCAAGGGGTCACAGTTCAGGTCGGTTCGGGCTCCGGCCGCAGCGCCACTACCGGCTGTCTAGCCGCTGAAGTCATCAAAGGGTTCGACCTCAGTCCTACCACCCCACCATGTTCAATCAGCTTCTCGAAGTTCCTTTTCGGAGTCCTCAGTCTTCGATCCAATGTGTCTGTGCTCGTCAATCCGGTGGCCTGTATGCCTGCAGCCAATCGCCAGCCCGAGGCTGTTACCGACATGGCATCGCCACTCTCTCCACCCGGAACCTGTTACCGACAGCCATTCTCGACGGACAGAGTCCGGCTCAGTGCCGGATTGGCGTGATTTGTGGTCGCCGTCTCGGGTGCGCAGGCGCCGATAGTCTTCTCGCGTCGCTCGTCGTAGGCAGTGGCAATGGCGGCTGGAGATCAGAACCCATTCGTACTGAGACGCGGACTGACTGCTCGTATCGTTAGGCAGCCTGGACATTGCATCGGCGTTGATATGCTCGACGCCCTTCTTGCGTTGAGTTCTCAATTCGTACGAGCTACGTTGCACTGCCCTCTGCGGCCGCTTTCGTCGTTCTGGACGGCAATGGACCGTGCAATGCTGGCCAATGGATCACGGCGTCGAATTCGGCGCACACCAGGTATGCACACCAGGTATGCACACCAGGTATGATGGCCAGAAATGACGGATGGATCACGCCATGGCCCACAGCTCCTTGTCGTATGTCAGCCACCTGCTCTCTGCCTTCGGTAGCATTTTCCTGGCATAGGCAGTGACGCGCTCCCGATCTCCGACGGCTTGCACCGGGACTGCTTCCACCGAGTTGTTCCACGCATCCTTGAACAGAGTACATCTCGCGCCCATTGCCGGCATAGTCAAGCTCGGAGGAGACGCGAGTTTGTCCTTCAGCTCTTGAAACGCCGCGCCCATCTCCGGTGCAAAAGCCAGTTGCCCCCTGTGTGATATCGCCTCCCTCCACGGTTTGGACACCGCCACGTACCTCATGTAGTGGGAACGAACCTCATGTAGTGGCCACAAAGTTCCAAACAAAACTTAACATTTTCGCGGCTGTCTGTGGCTCTGGCCAGTCCTCACCTTCTCCGTATTGGCTGGATCGGGAAGGATCCCCTGGAGGGACACCTGGTGTCCCAGGAATGTGATCTGCTTGCCCAGGTGACATTTGTGCGGCTTTAGCGTCACACCCGCTCGGCGAATCCTCCGGCGGATCCTCTCCTGGTGTGACAATCTGCTCCTCTGCTCGCCTGAACAAGATCATCGATGTGCACCAAGCATTGCTTTGGGTCCACCGCTGCCACCACTAACTCCATTCATGGGTGTCGCTTATGATGTTGGTTGAAGGGGCAAAATGACCTTCTTGATGGCCAAAGCTGCCGAAAACGATTTATATCTAGTGTACGCCTTTTGACCTAATCGTTAACCTGTCATAAACTTGACCTGATTTGACCTTGGTGACCTAACATGACCTTGCAACTATACAGCATATCAATATGCATCAAACAAGTCGCCAGTGTTGCCTAGAACACTTCCCTTTTGTCAGTATACTGGTAGCGAATCAGCGCCGATTTTTGTGGTCTGGCGCTATAACATTTTTCGACTTTAGCGGCCTCTAACTTGAAACATTTTCAGCCGATTTCCATTTTGCTTGCTTTAAACGACGCACCGTTTATTTCTAAGCAGGTACACTGAAAATCGCGTATATCGACCGGTAAAATCTACAGTTATTTGCAAAAAACCGGAGGGGTGGGCGGATTTCGCCCCCCCTCCAGTGCGCGTGTTAAGCTTCGGCATGATTGAAGGGGGGGAGGGGGCAAGTCCATGACTAAGGGGGCTAAATCAATGATTGAGTGGGTCATTGGCCCTCGTTAGAAAATACAAAGTGACATCCCTGCCTCCATTCACTTTTTGAATGAAATGCCTGCATTTTGAGTACGACACACATCAATTTGAACGCGTTCAAGTTCCTTGCCTGTCGTCAGGTGCGTTTTTATTTCCAACTTGGGGCGAGTTGGACCTGCCAGTATCCGGATGCTATGTCAAGAGTGACAAAAAACGAACACTTCACAGCTGCACGAGAGTAGAGGGCGTCGTCCACTCGTGGGAGTGGATAGGCCATGCTCCTGGCGGCCTTGTCGATGGCCCTGAGGTCGATGCAGTAGGAGCCGTCTTTCTTCCTCACGAAAACCATCGGACAGCACTACGGGCTGTCCACAGAGCTTTCCTCGATGACTTCATATCTGGCAACATCTATTTCCCATGCATCTCCACCTGATCTCGAAGCCGTGAAGGCACCATGCGGAACCATTGCTTCACTGAAGTGACGTCTCCCTTATCTACCTCGTTCTGAACGAAATGTGCACGGCCCAAGTCACCGAATCTCGACTGAGAGTATCATCATAAGAAAGAACCAGCTCTCAGAGCCTCTGCCTGCCCTTATCGGACATATGGACCGGCCTACGTCGTTGTTTGTGGTTTTACGACACACTCAGCAGCTGACGCCACATGTCGTCGCCTGCATCTCACCCTGGAAGGGAGGGCGGGCACCGTGTGGAATCGAACCCCGTACCTCAGACTTCCCAGACGCTCCGCTCAACCACTGAGCTACGGACGCCCACTGACTCCCCCACCCCGCCCCCGCAAGCCTATCGATCAAAGCAGCGCCCGTTTCGTTCCAGATAACACTGTGGTGATCACTGTATATCCGATGTCCAGACGTGCATTGCGGCGATCGACGTGCGCGATGCCGGTACAAACCGTACCTGAAACAGAAACAATGCAACCATACAAAGCATAAAACCACGCAACGACTACACGCAATAGGTAGGGTACCAGTCGCACCTCTCTGCACTTGAACAGACACAAAGCTAAACACGAGACAAAGATAATACCTCACAGTACTGTGACATGGTCCTACCGACAGCGCCAAATGCTAAACTCCGGACCTTCCTGGTCGCTGTATTGAACGATCAACTGAGTGAGCATCAGCTTCAGCACCAAACGACCGGCACTCCGCACACTACGTGCGCTGCACACGCGCTCCGTCTCACCAGCCCCAGGCCCTCCCCAGACTCGCCAGGTCAGCGAGCCCCGGGCCACCCCGTCCCGACTCGCCAGGTCCGAGAGCCCCGGGCCACCCCCGCCCGACTCGCCAGGTCAGCGAGCTCCGAGCACCTACGTCACGCTGCCACACTGAGGTGCGTTCAGCGTCGCGGGCGGGGCCGGCTCGGCGGCGACGCGAGCACCTCACTTCACAGTGTGGATAGCCGAGCGGATTCGATGGGATCTGGGTGTTATACACGGATACGGAATGGACACGGGTTCCCTTCCTTTCCTCTCCATCTGTTTCTAAACACATAGTCCCCCACAACAGAATGTGAAGGCTGGAATGTGAAGTGAAAATTGCAAAGAAAATATGCGCAGCCTTTAATCAATAAAAACCCTTTACCTACTTACCAACACCGACGATGTCAATCACATGCATGCATACTTGGAATTTAATTCATGTCGTACATAATTAGATAAAAAGTATTTCCTGGTTGTAACGCATCTCTGTACACAGAAAGACATTAAATTGGTCTTCAATGTTCCAGGAATACTTCATTTTAGAAACAAAAAACGTGAAGCTGTATTCGACCTTAGGTCATCGCCAAGAGCACACTCTCATTAGAGTGCAACGAGTCCATCGAGTCGGTAGCCCATTTCTTGGATGGACATACGCTTTTCAAATATCCTCGTAACATTGCGGTTTATGCGGATTTCTCGGTCTCAAAAGTAAATCGGGAAGAACAATATGCTACCATATCTCATGGGTGCCATCGTAGCCAAACTCGACGAAATTCTGAGACAAATCAGGGATTGTAGGTGAGCATTCAGTTATGTCATGAAGCTCCTTTGGAAATATTGCCTCATACAAGTTTCTGCAGTACCAAGCTGAAACTAAACGTGAATTTGGTAGGCAGAACAATAAGTGTAGTTAGTGTGACGCAGTGTCATGGGAAGGTGTAGTTGTAGGAGAAACAAGAGTATTTCCAGGAGTTGACACGAAGCTGAATACGTAACAATGCGACATACACTTGTTTAGACTACGTCCAGTTCCCTGTGTAGGTCCCTAGATGGATTCTGCCTGACCTATGCAGTTGAGTGACATTGAACCGAAATTATAAAAGTACTTCTTGCATACTGTATATCATTATGAGAGAATGGTACACGTTTGGTATTGGAATGGAAATATACGTTCTCGCCCCCACAGTCAGAGTAGGTGGACTGTGGGGTAGTTCTCGATGGCTCGTGGATGTAGTCTAGGGTCTCGTTGTGGCGACAACTCCCGTTCAAAGTATTGCGGTACTTTAGCGTTATATTTGACCGTGTGAGTAAGGGCCGAAAAATGACAAGTGCCGACAGTATTTTAGCCGTCTCTGTCGGCACTACAAAGACAGTTTTACAACAGCGGCACACCCGTGCGTCTATACCGTACGGCGCGCTCTCGTCGTCTCCCCGGCCGCGCGCCGGCCAGCGGCTACCGCCGCGCGCGATGTCACCGCCACGCGCAGAGGCAGACCCAGTCGGTTCTCTCTGCAGAGCCGGCGGCTACGCGCCGCCGGGCGGCGGTTCCCTGCGGCCGCTCGTCAGTGGCGGCCGGCGCGGGTTCAAGGCCGACCGCGTGTGACGTCACAACGTTACGACGGCAGAGGCTACCACTCGCGCGCCGACTCTCTCGACGTATCTCGGTTGGCTGAAGGCCACATAACACGCGTAAAACATGAACAATGTTACAGGACCCAGTGTACTTACTAGGCAGAGGTCTACATTATTCGAGATGAGCAACATATCTTGGTACTTGGACCATATGCGCCTTTGTGACGTTTCATTGCGAAGCTGATAATAATAATTGTGATATTTCATTATTGCATAGTGATTTTGTTTCTCCTTTGTTTTGTTCATCGCCTATAACCTAGCATATGCTGGAGGAGTGCACATGTGATCCCTAAGTGGCATGCCATGCTCATTCTGTATGTCACAGAAAATGTCTTGTTATGTTTTTGTCTTCAGTTGGTAGCTAACATATTGCATATTCCTGATGGCTTAGTTGGCATTTATTACTGTAACCAATGAGGTAGCTGTATTACATTTACGGAAACACGTTCGATAACGGATGGAGATCGCCTGGCTGGTCATTGGGTGCTTCACGACACACTTTATGCACAATCACGGCTAATTCGGATGGAAATCTCCATCCGACATCAAATCGTTACTTCTATCGGAAGCGGATCAGATTCGGTCACACAGATGCGCAACGGATTCGTGACATGCCGTACCGGTCCGCACTACGCCAGCATGGAGTGCAGAGCGTGGCTGAGCTGAATGGCTGCTCATCACCCCGGATCATCTGAAGAGGGGAGGGGGGGCCTCTCCAGTGGTGCTATAGCAGACATCGGAAGCAGCGCGTCGCCGTTCGGCATACTGAATGTCAAACCCTTGGCGAAACTTCTCGCTAAGCAAACTTGTTAATGTCATGCCGCGCCACCGAACCGCGTCACCACTGGAGGCATGTTTGATGCTTCCTTGCTGAAGTCGTGACTGTGCTCCTGCGTTGGTGCAGTTCATGTGCTCAGATCATTCAAAATTCATGCTGTAAGCCCATCTATGGCAATGCCGTCGCAATGGTGACCTTTTAAAGGTTAATCGAGGTCACTGAGTTCGGTTGATCTCAAACGATCCATTTGTCAGTGAACAAGCTTTATTGGACATGCTTACCATCTGAGTTCGAATTCGAGGGTCTTATCGTGCTTAATGGGAGGCCAAGGAAGTCATGTGCAAGCTTCTACGAGCCATTGTATATTACGCTCGGTGTGACTTATCTGACCTGACCTGGTTGGGTCTGATCTGACCTGCTAACCGTGGTAGCTACGAGATCGACTGGGGTGTCGATACATTTATGCGTCTGGAAGACACACGTAAGATCTTAATTCACGATTCCGCCTCGAATATATTTGGCGCACGGCCAGGTTTAATTTTCCGATTCTCAACGTATTTGAACATTGTTATCTCCGACCATACCTGGAAGGCCGTTAGTCGATAGAAATAATGTAACATTGGTTTGGATTGAATGCATCTGCCAAGTGCAATGCGCTGCTTTTATAAGCCTCTGCTTCGATTACAGACGAAATAGAGAGGGGATGGACCGAGCACGGTGGAAAGTCCGGAAACATATGATCGGCGGGACAGGATTAATACAATCCCACGCAGGCATTTCAGATCACGAACCAATAAGCGCTACCAGTTCATATCGCTGGGGCCAATTCAAGGCAGCGCTGTTTACAATTCTCGACACGGCCAAACGTGCCTCATATGTCGTCAAAGTCGCAGGGTTGAAGCCCAAAGCTCAAGGCAGTGGAATAATCAGCTGCCACACATTGGAGTGTCGGCGGCTGTTCTAATGCGCACCCTCAGCGCAACGCCTGTAAATATGACAAACAGACTGAGTAATGGTTGGTGCGTGCTCCGACTCCCAAGATGTGCCTGTTGAAGGTTAATGTCACAGGTTGAATTTCACCAGAGTAAGCTATGCAAGTATGTTGTAGCGGTACTAAGCTGCATTGTTGCGAACATTAATATATGCCTTCCACACAGGCAGCATATACATATAGGCAACAGGGGACGAGTGGTCTAGGGGTGAGATGCTCGTCTCACAATCGAAAGGTTGTGGGTTCGAGTCTCACCTGTCGCTACTCTTCGCCCGCGACCAATCGGCGTGAGAGATTGGCGACGCTACATGACTCAACGGTCGACGTGTCGTAAAGCCAATAACCAACCAACCATATAGGCAACACAGAAGAACAATAGAAGCCGAATTGGTAGCAGCTGTCACGCTTCCCAAGCATATCTAACATGAGATATTGCAAGAGCAGGTGTCGTTCCGAACTTCCTCGGAAACACCTTTTCCGAATCAATCCCACCGTTAACCACGTTTGGCACCTCTCGGCAAAATGTAACAGCTCCGCAGCCGATTTTATCGGCAGGCTGGCATCGCCATTCGAGGGAAGAGGTGGTGGACCAAGCGGTTTCTATTCGACCGTCGGAGAGGGACACGCTGCATCCCTCCGCCATTAGACACCATTGGTGATGCATTCTTTGAAAATATGCTGATAGAGAACCCAGCCAATTATGTTTCGTCGCCAGGCATGACGGGGCTCAAGAAGACATGTTCGGTGCATTCTTGTCGAAGTCATAGGATTCGATTATTGTATTGAGGTTAATGCGGGAAATGATTGACATCCCACGTGCTTTTTTTTTGTGTTCCAAGACGATTTTGTGCAACAGGTTACCTTTTCAAGGTCGAAGCAGGTCAATGACTTCCATTGATCACGCATGATTTTGATTTGACAATATGCTAGAACATTCTACACCCTGATTTATAATTCAGCGACAGCTTTGCCCCTATATTTGCACCTTCGAAGTAGATAGTTTCAAGCATCGAAGTAGTTAGGTTAATCATCACTTTGGCCAGTGAATATCGTTCTTGGCGTGTGTTGTGCAGGCCTGGGCCTGCTCGTCCTGTCAATCATGCGCGTCGCGTGATCGAAGTACGTCCCATTAAGTTCGTACCAATGTACACTACGTGCCATTAGGTCCGTGCCAATGTAGGCTACGTGCCATTAGATCCGTACCAATCTAAGCTACGTGACATTAGATCCTTACCCATGTACGCTACGTGCCATTAGGTCCGTACCAATGTAGGCTACGTGTCATCAGGTCCGTACCAATGTAGGCTACGTGTCATCAGGTCCGTACCAATGTAGGCTACGTGTCATCAGGTCCGTACCAATGTAGGCTACGTGTCATCAGGTCCGTACCAACATACGCTACGCTCTCGTGTTCCTTTTTGTTCTATGTTGAGTAGATTTGGTGCTAGACTCAATTTCTGATGGCCCACCTACGGGGACGTCTTGACTCTTAGGCTACCTTAGGCTAAGGGTCTTAGGCTCTTAGGCTAAGGGTCACTGGTCGATCGGAAGTATATCAATCGGAGTATATTGGAGTATCCAATATCCAAAGTATATTGGATTCCCACACCAAACGCGCTTGTGTTGCGCGGATCTGTGCTAATGAGCAGGAAGGAACTTGTGAGTTGTGGACTGGGAAATTCTAGCTTCAATCAGGATTTATTTGGTATTTGTAACCGCTGTTTTCCGAGAGCTTATATCAGCATCGTTCATATAAGGTGGTTATTTCAGTCCACTCCGGCACTGGAGAATGATAGATTCTGCTGGTTTGATACCTACCCGAAAACTCAAAATGTTGACCATTCACGCAATAATTCGATTTTGAACGTATAGCTACTGCTATTTAAAATGAGCTTAATCGTACTTGGAAATTTCAGTAAAATGCACTTCACATTTGTGAATGCATGCCAAAATTCACCACTCGGCTTGGATACACTGCGTGACCTGTGTGATGCTATTATCTCGACCTGCCGTGGTACCCTGTGTGACCTGTGTACTTACATGACTTACCGTGGTATCCTGCGTGACCCGTGTACTTACATGACCTGCCGTGGTACGCTGTTCCATCTGTGTGATGCTATTA
The DNA here is from genome assembly GCA_034440615.1 of Ashinkailepas kermadecensis. NCBI lineage: Eukaryota > Metazoa > Arthropoda > Thecostraca > Neolepadidae > Ashinkailepas > Ashinkailepas kermadecensis. The sequence goes on along the minus strand of JAOTOM010004796.1, from coordinate 397,460 downwards.
CCTCGACCTGCCGTGGTGGCCTGTGTGACCTGTGTAATGCTATTATCTCGACTTTCCGTGACACCCTGTGTGACCTGTGTACATACATGACCTGCCGCGGTACACAATGTGACCTGTGTGATGCCAGCCATAGTACACTGTGTAATCTGTGTGTTGCCACGTACAGGACCAGACACAATACCCTGCGCAATCTGTGTGTTGCCACTTACAGGACCAGCCATATTACACTGTGTAATCTGTGTATTGCCACTTACAGGACCAGCCATAGTACACTGTGTAATCTGTATGTTGCCACTTACAGGACCAGACACAGTACCCTGTGCAATCTGTGTGTTGCCACTTACAGGACCAGCCATAGTACCCTGTGCAATCTGTGTGTTGCCACTTACAGGACCAGACACAGTACCCTGTGCAATCTGTGTGTTGCCACTTACAGGACCAGCCATATTACACTGCGTAATCTGTGTATTGCCACTTACAGGACCAGCCATAGTACACTGTGCAATCTGTGCGTTGCCACTTACAGGACCAGACACAGTACCCTGTGCAATCTGTGTGTTGCCACTTACAGGACCAGACACAGTACACTGTGCAATCTGTGTGTTGCCACCTACAGGACCAGACACAGTACACTGTGCAATCTGTGTGTTGCCACTTACAGGACCAGCCATAGTACACTGTGTTATCTGTGTGTTGCCACTTACAGGACCAGCCATAGTACACTGTGTAATCTGTGTGCTACCAATCACAGACCAGCCGTAGTACACTGTGTAATATGTGTGCTACCAATCACAGACCAGCCGTAGTACACTGTGTAATATGTGTGCTACCAATCACAGACCAGCCATAGTACACTGTGTAATATGTGTGCTACCAATCACAGACCAGCCATAGTACACTGTGTAATATGTGTGCTACCAATCACAGGACCAGCCGTAGTACACTGTGTAATATGTGTGCTACCAATCACAGGACCAGCCGTAGTACCCTGTGTAATATGTGTGCTACCAATCACAGGATCAGCCATAGTACACTGTGTAATATGTGTGCTACCAATCACAGGACCAGCCATAGTACACTGTGTAATATGTGTGCTACCAATCACAGGACCAGCCATAGTACACTGTGTAATATGTGTGCTACCAATCACAGGACCAGCCGTAGTACACTGTGTAATATGTGTGCTACCAATCACAGACCAGCCGTAGTACACTGTGTAATATGTGTGCTACCAATCACAGACCAGCCGTAGTACACTGTGTAATATGTGTGCTACCAATCACAGACCAGCCATAGTACACTGTGTAATCTGTGTGCTACCAATCACAGACCAGCCGTAGTACACTGTGTAATATGTGTGCTACCAATCACAGGACCAGTTGCGGAGGTCGGGCTCCAGACACGTACGTACGCCTGCACATTCTCAGCTGCAATGGACATGAGATTTCTCGGAGTAAGACATCGGTGAGGCGAGGCCAGCCGAACCCGCTCTACAAGGAGACGTTCATGTTCCAGGTGGGTGGCTTAATGGTGTTGCCGTCGGCAGCTTTGTGTTTCCGCTGCCTCGCATTTTGGCCGCATTCTTGTCTTTCTCAGCCGGCGGTCTCCGATCCGGGCCGATTCTTTATTGTAACCCAATAGGCCGAGTAAAACAGCGGATAATGATGACATATTCATGGTGATTGTTACCCAACGCATTACAGGTGAATTTCGTGGCTTGTGTTTGCGTCGTGTCACTTGTTTGCGTCATGCTCTTAAGCCTGCGGCTCCCTATTTTTGTGTGCATGCATTTGCAGTACTTGGCAAGACCTTCACTGGGTCCCGTGCGCCGAGGATAAATGCATGATACACGATGCACGGTGCGGTCGGACCGAGTTAGTTTTGGAGGTCTTAGAGCACGACTGACTAACTCAGATAGTCTGGAGAGAAGAGAGGTGGTGGGAGAGAGAAGAGGCGGAGGAACGCAGCAGTAATCCCTTCCTGTCGCGGGGTTGTATAGGCACCAGCCTGGCGCGGGTTTATACATGCACCAGCATGTCGCGGGTGTAAATAGGCACCTGCATGTCGCGGGTGTATAAAGGCACCAACCTGCGGTGGACATGAATTAAAGTAATGAATAACTTGGGCTTGCGTGACCGTCAGTTCCGCTGGTCATGTCACAAAACATAAAACTCAACCAGACACGCGTTTGTCATGATTATTCACGCGTGCTGTGCTTCGTGCCACCGGGCGCTTGGCACCAAGTCCTGGCGCGTTCTACGTCAGGTGCACAGGACGTTTTTACTTCGGTGCCGACGGACCAAGAGTTGGAGCCGTTCACAGTTGCTGTGGTCATGCGGCCTCCTCAGTACGGAAACCTAACAATGCGCGTGTGTGTGTGTCGGCAGGTACCGCTCTTTCAGCTGTGTGACGTCACTCTCATCGTCAGTGTGTACAACAAGCGCAACATGAAGAAACGCGACCGGATTGGCTGGTTCGCTCTGGGCCACAGCAGCTCTGGTGACGAAGAGCGCTCCCATTGGTCGGACTTGCGAGAGGCGGGCGGCGTACAAATATGCAGATGGCACGTGCTGTGTAGGGAGTAGCGTCCCAACTCGCCGCCCCCTGTCTGATGACCTTCTCGTGATCCGCATGGTAGTGTCGCGGTAGTGGCAAATTGCGATGACGATAGAGCACTAGTTTTCAAGTTATGCGGCGTTTAAGTGAGCTGAAACGCTTCTGCCGATGGTCTCCTGCTACCCGAACGGACTGTGGTGGGAAAACTGGTGCTAATATTTCTTATGCTCTGAACTTGAAGCTTGCTGATATACCATGTGAGACGTTCCGCTGCTGTGGGCGCGCTATGTGTACACCGGGCGTTTGAGAACGTGATCGTCATTTGCAGACTACTCATGTCACCGTAGTGATAGATATAGAACAGTGGTGCGCACCGACTGTCAACCAATGAATCCGCTTCCTTATGATGAAAAAACCTTGATCCACCAGCTATTCACTGCACAGTTCCATGTATTCCCTTGCAACATTACATACATACATTCATACAAACGTTCCAAAACCTTTACAGGTGATTAATTAGGAACACATTAATTCATAGTAAAATAATCTAGCACATGCTTATGCACATTCATACACACACACACACACACACACACACACACACACACATATATATATATATATATATATATATATATATATATATATATATAACTTGATAAATATTTTGAACCTCAAATAATGCATGTTAAAACCAATTAATCCCAAATAGCAAGGTCGCCATGTTTGCAGTAATAACATCATTCATGGACAATGTTCCACTAACACCATATAATTGGCATCGCATAGCCGTATAGCCTTTTTGTCATCGGAATCATTCACATGACTTGAAATAATGGTCAGTTGTAAGCCCTTAGAAACAATACAGCAGATGAAGCAGAACTTGGCCTACCACGCGCAGGATGACATGACATATTGGTAGGGCTATTGTAACAGGTGATGCTATGTCTAGCTCACTGTATTTGTCTCAGTGGCGGTCATTACTTGTTATCTAGCACTGTAATGTATTGTTTTGCACGCGTGCTGCAACCTGTCGCGGACTTGGCAGCGTAATTTTTGGGGTATATTCTTACCATGCGCAGCATTTCCCGAGGCGTATGTATTTTCGTACCGATATTTGCCTGATGACGTCAGCGTCTGACGTCAGTATGGCATCGTCATCTGGCAACGCAGTAGCAATTGACGAGCTTGCATCCGGGTAGCTAAAGGTGGCGCCACATCCGCCCGCGCTGTAGGCAGTTGCCACGACGGTGCCACGGGGTGGCGTGCAGACTGCGGCGAGCATGCGGCCATCAGAGCGACGCCAGTCCACGACCCAATGACGGATCACGCGTCCATTACAGGTCCCGCCACAGTGACAGGTCACGCCACAGTGGCAGGTCACGCCACAGTGACAGGTCATGCCACAGTGGCAGGCCACGCCATAGTGACAAGTCACCCACAGTGGCAGGTCACGCCATAGTGACAAGTCACCCACAGTGGCAGGCCACGCCATAGTGACAAGTCACCCACAGTGACAGGTCACGCCATAGTGACAAGTCACCCACAGTGGCAGGTCACGCCATAGTGACAGGTCACCCACAGTGGCAGGTCACACCATAGTGACAAGTCACCCACAGTGGCAGGTCACACCATAGTGACAAGTCACCCACAGTGGCAGGCCACGCCATGTGACAAGTCACCCACAGTGACAGGTCATGCCACAGTGACAGGTCACGCCATAGTGACAAGTCACCCACAGTGGCAGGTCACGCCATAGTGACAAGTCACCCACAGTGACAGGTCACGCCATAGTGACAAGTCACCCACAGTGGCAGGTCACGCCACAGTGACAGGTCATGCCACAGTGACAGGTCCCGCCACAGTGACAAGTCACCCACAGTGGCAGGCCACGCCATAGTGACAAGTCACCCACAGTGGCAGGTCACGCCACAGTGACAGGTCATGCCACAGTGACAGGTCCCGCCACAGTGACAAGTCACCCACAGTGGCAGGCCACGCCATAGTGACAAGTCACCCACAGTGGCAGGTCACGCCACAGTGACAAGTCACCCACAGTGGCAGGTCACGCCATAGTACAAGTCACCCAAGTGACAGGTCACGCCATAGTGACAAGTCACCCACAGTGGCAGGTCACGCCACAGTGACAGGTCACCCACAGTGGCAGGTCACACCATAGTGACAGGTCACGTCACAGTGACAGGTCACACCATAGTGACAGGTCACCCACAGTGGCAGGCCACGCCACAGTGACAGGTCACGTCACAGTGACAGGTCACGCCATAGTGACAAGTCACCCACAGTGGCAGGCCACACCATAGTGACAAGTCACCCACAGTGGCAGGTCACGCCATAGTGACAGGTCATGCCACAGTGACAGGTCACGCCACAGTGACAGGTCACACCCCAGTGACAAGTGACTCCCCAGTGATGTGCCACGTCCCAGCGACAATTCATCCCCAGTGACAGGTCAGGAGGTCAGGCAGGCCACGCCCCAGTGGAATGTCCAACCGTACTCGGCAGTGTCCCTGCGCGCAGTGTTGGTGACGGACAGTGTTGGACGTGGTAGTTGGTGACGGCTAGTGTTGGACATGGTAGTTGGTGACGGCCAGTGTTGGACGTGGTAGCTGGTGACGGCCAGTGTTGGACGTGGTAGCTGGTGACGGCCAATGTTGGACGTGGTAGCCGGTGACGGACAGTGTTGGACGTGGTAGCTGGTGACGGCCAGTGTTGGACATGGTAGTTGGTGACGGCCAGTGTTGGACGTGGTAACTGGTGACGGCCAGTGTTGGACGTGGTAACTGGTGACGGCCAGTGTTGGACGTGGTAGCCGGTGACGGACAGTGTTGGACGTGGTAGCCGGTGACGGACAGTGTTGGACGTGGTAGCTGGTGACGGCCAGTGTTGGACGTCGTAGCCGGTGACGGACAGTGTTGGACGTGGTAGCCGGTGACGGACAGTGTTGGACATGGTACCCACGGCATAATTCTGCTCGTCAGTTGAGACGTCGCCGCAGAATAAGATGCCGACTTCAGTGGCATACAACGCCCTGAGCCTAGCGTCCAGCGATTCCAGCTAAATGCCCAGCAAATGATCGTAACATCCAAGTTAAGCTGTGGCTTATGCATTGAATTATTCACCAACGGACATAGGTCAACGAGTTGAAAGTGTACCGCGGATACCTTCTGGTGGCTGGCTGTGGTACGAGACACTGGTGCCACCAGAGGACGACAAGGGAGGTTTTGCCCTTACCCAAACATTTCATCTCTTAATGTAAATAAGATTGCTGCCGGAGAACATTCACCGTGTGAACTTCTTCGCGATATCCAGTGATACAAAGTCATATTTTCCGTTGACAAGTGTTGTTTTTTTTCTTGGAATTTGGATGGAAGAGGGATCTTGTGATGACATACGCAGCGCACAATTCTGGAGGGAAAAAACGTTCCGCTGGGTCTAACGTATTCCATCGACGTGAGTGAGCACACGTCTCTCAGCTAGGTGTGATGTGTCACCATGACTGTTGGTCATGTTTCCTCGGTCATAGTCATAGACATAGTCATCAAAGTCATAGACGGTTGGTAATAGTTGTCGTGCGAAAATCCATTACCTTTCCTTCACGTGTTTTGGGTCCGTCAGGTTTCACCAAGTTGATCTTAATAACAGTTGTATTTGCGGTTGCGTACCCGTGGTGGGCATATTTGTACTTGCCGTACTGCTGGCACGTATTACCATCTTCACCCTTCCGGATCAAAACACAAGGAGCTCTCTTCTCAACTCTTTCGGTCTCAAAGTAAACATTGCTTCACGCAACGACATTCGATAGCGTGTGGAAATGGTGACAGCTATTCGCTGATGAAATACGACGAAGTTGACATTCAACAGTTCATCGCGAATCGTAAACACAACTATTAATTCGAAATTTAATGACTTCACTACTCAAATTTTCGATAGGACATCGAAGCAATTGGTACTAGTATTGGCATTGGTATAAGGATTTGGAATCAAGGCACAATGAAGACAATACAGCAAACATGAACTCAATCGTTGTCTTGTGTGAATGCTTCTTCAGCACTTGCTTTCATGTTCAAGCGAAGCCACTTTAACAGTAATTCAGCTCTAGTTGCGGCCGGGAGCCCCTCCTAGATATGATATTACCCGTACAAAGCCTGGCGCCGGTCGGTCCTTCAGATGACCGATCCGAGGAACTGCATCTCGTTATGGAAGTCTTGATCAGTGGCAGCCAGGCTGACTCTTGGCAAATGCACCTTCCGGAACATGATGGTCGGATCCCGGGTTTGTTAACTCACACTCATTCCTGAGCGGCATTCAATCATGCATTCGCACATCCACACATTGGTGACTGATGTCGGTGGGAGGCCCTGGCCCTTCCTTCTGTGTAGGAGAGTTCACTTAGTATTGTCAAACAGCACATCATATGCGGGAGTGATGATGTGACGCTGACCCAACGCTTCCTGCTGAGAAGCAGATTGTCAGTAAGATATTTGCATTGCATGACATGGTTTCTTGGCGTTTTTAAAGAAATACATACATTTTGTGCCATCGCGGCATGCGGGTGAACGATACTATAAAGTCATGTTACATTAATGGGAAAAGCAGCTGACGCTCAAGCCGAACCTGCTGACGCTAATTATCCGCAGATGTCGTGTGTGATATCGGAGGTGTTGCCAGACTGGCGTCACCAGAGCACCCCTGCACGTGAGCTGTCCGGCAATTGCTGTCGACCTGTTCTTCAGCTTTTGCTGCCGAATTTATCTCGGCCTGTGCTACTGGAAGGCTCCTGACGAAACGAACAGCTTGCACTGTGCCCGATTTTCTCTTTAAGCGCTTGGCCACACATGCCAATGTTCGGACCGAGGGATGGCACACAGATGTGATTCTATCGCGTGCGATCATTCCGTCCCCCGACACTCAGAGTGAGATTGCGCGTATGGCGTGTGTCAGTGCTATGGTACCCGCCAGTTTTTGGCATTGTTGGCGCCATTTGCCACCGCCACGTGCAGCTGCAACAGCTGTTGCTGGCTTAGCGTGAGTGAGGTGTTGCTGCGCCATCGACCGGCGTGCGGCGATGCTCTTTTGGTGAACGGTCGCACTGCGAGATGGCCATGTGACGTCACTTCCGATTTTGATGTTTCGACGAGAACATTCTGCCTCGGTTGATATCAGTGTTCCACGATGTCGATTATCACAATACATATTTAGCCTTTATCTTGAAGAGCCAGTTTGTGTTGGCATTGTGTGAGGACTGGCAGACGGGAAGGTGGCGCTGTGTGAGGACTGGCAGACGGGAAGGTGGCGCTGTGCCGTGGCGCCGCCATGCGGAGCGTCTGAAAACACCAATCCGCCAGCACATCACAGTGTCTGCAAACCAAGTAGTGCGCAAAGATACGTCCCTGGGCATTAGACGCACAGCTGTACTGCGAAATATACGCATACCGTATATCTACACGGAATACGGACGAAGGGAGATCAATGCCTCCCTTACGATTTCTCCAATTGACCTGATATCTTTATCTTGAAGAGCCAGTTTGTGTTGGCATTGTGTGAGGACTGGCAGACGGGAAGGTGGCGCTGTGTGAGGACTGGCAGACGGGAAGGTGGCGCTGTGCCGTGGCGCCGCCATGCGGAGCGTCTGAAAACACCAATCCGCCAGCACATCACAGTGTCTGCAAACCAAGTAGTGCGCAAAGATGCGTCCCTGGGCATTAGACGCACAGCTGTACTGCGAAATATACGCATACCGTATATCTACACGGAATACGGACGAAGGGAGATCAATGCCTTCCTTACGATTTCTCCAATTGACCTGATATCTTTATCTTGAAGAGCCAGTTTGTGTTGGCATTGTGTGAGGACTGGCAGACGGGAAGGTGGCGCTGTGCCGTGGCGCCGCCATGCGGAGCGTCTGAAAACACCAATCCGCCAGCACATCACAGTGTCTGCAAACCAAGTAGTGCGCAAAGATGCGTCCCTGGGCATTAGACGCACAGCTGTACTGCGAAATACACGCATACCGTATATCTACACGGAATACGGACGAAGGGAGATCAATGCCTTCCTTACGATTTCTCCAATTGACCTGATATTTTGCCAAACAAACTATGTAGCACCTGAATCATTCCACACCAAATGAATCGGTCGATAACACCCCACCCCCTCAGATTTTGCTTATCCTTTGTCTAAAGCATCTTAGTCCTGAACGCGATTCGGAAGTTTTATGTCTCTCTGACCAAAAATTTGTCTTGTGCGGTGGCGCATAAATATAGCTTCATACTATGACCTGGTCATTTAAGGCCAACGCATCTCTGGATGGGGGATTTTTCCTAACACTTTTTTTCTTCAAAATCAGCGTCAGGAATAAAAAAGGTATACCGAAGGGAAATTTGAGGCAAACAAAATTCAGAACTCTGCCAGGCTTAGAAGAACAAAACATGCTAAAATCGATAAATATATAGAATACATCTTGCGAAACGTTTGAATTCAAAATTGATTGTCCATAAAAAAGAGATGTTCCGTTAACTGCTGGCTATCTGTACCTGGTGAGAAGTCTCTGAAATGTGCAACACTGAAAGCCCTACACAAATCGGAATGCACATGGAATTTCAAAATGAACTCGTTAAAAAGCTTTTACAGATTAAACAAGCATATCATTGACCAAAGCGATGCACCAGGACGAGTTCTTTCAGATGCCGTTTTAAAATCATCTGTCAATTGATATATATATATATATACTATCTCAAAAAGCCATTTCCGGAAATCCATGCCGTTTGACCCGCTTTTGTTACGAGATGTAATGCCCTACTAGTCGTTGCAGTCACCAGAAATCACGGAAAACGGTCTGGAAACGTCCTATTGCACCTATCGCGCAAAAATACAACATTACAAATGTTCCTTTTTTCGGAATATCCGATAATATTTTGACAATTCCTAAGGTGTGCACGGTTCCAGATTCCACGTTCACCACAAAAATTAGGTTTGGACGAACTTCTAAATCGACACCGTTTGTAATGATTTGGTTATCAAAGCCAAATCGACGCCGTTTGATCTGCTTTCATTTACCTATCATATGCACAATTGTGCAGTAGTGCCCCATGCGCAATGTCCCATGCGCAGTGTCCCAAGAACGTGAATAATGAAGTCACATGAAGGTTGTAAAAATGTTTCCGGGCAAAGCCGACGTGCTCCGCGACAGCAAACAGTAGCTTGCAACAGGTGTTCGACTGTACGTCCATGTCAATCATGCTCTGCTAGTGAACATAAAGCATAATTGTACTTCTTGTTGTGATGTTAGCTTGGCGGAATATGGTAAGACTGCATCGTTGTCATGTTTGATGGCATTAAGTACGTGTTGCAAGTAACCACCAGATGTTCTGAAGTAAAATTACGACGTTACGCGGAAATAAGCTACGACACTATTGTGATAATAAAATGATCAACCCTTGTTACGGAAACTGCAAGAGCTGCATTGGAGAACTACAAATGTGTAAGTTGGAAAAAAAACCAGTTCTCATCATCTGACGTTTATTTCGTTGTTCTATCCCATCGTTGTTCTATTGTGCGGTCAGATGTTTCGAGTACCAGACCACCAGATGTTCCGAAGTAAAATTACGTCGTCACACGTAGATAAGCCTATGCCCTATGGATCACCTATCGGTAATCGGTGACCTTCAAATTTGTGAAGTTTATTAAGGCAAACTATAAGACTTACATCAATAAGTTTCAAATATATCTTGTTAAGCAACGTTTTATAACACCCTTTCATTTCATTGTTCGATCCCCCGTAGTTGTCCAATGGGAGAAGGGAGAAAACTTTCTCGAAATCCGTCCGTTGGGAAAATCGCAAAATCATAGAAAACAATGGAGACCGGACGACTATATGGGATATTTAAAAGCAAAACGCTTTTTTAATATTGCAGCCAAATCATGCCCGTTTGTATTTCTGCCGTCAAATTTATCACTTTTAATGGGTTAGGGGTCACAGAATGTCACGAGGTTACAAGGTCATGGGGTCACCAGGACAAACGTGAGAAATGTTGATATTTTATCATGGATATGTTTTCTTTGATCATTTTCTTCTCAAAGATGCATAATATGTCACGCTTCCTCTTCATTATCGATGAGATATCTATCGCCAAAGATACCCTTGTTGTATGACCTCAAAATGGTGCCAGAGGCACTATTATGATCCGAAACCGTAAAATTATGATCCGTCCACACACATTTTGGTCCGAATATAAATTTTGTGGGTGTAAAATTGGAAAAGAAAATTGGTCGATCTGTCGTGGAACGCACCATCTGTTGCAGTATGAAGATTTCGATCAAATTGTTTGGCTCGAAACTTACGAGGGGAGGGAGACAATATCTCCTCCTGTCGTCACTTGCGTCACAAGAAAGAGCCCTGCAAATGCTGGGTTAAATATGCAATGACTGCCGTGTGACTATAACATATGAACAATTCTACCTTACTGTTTCCAATCCGCATAGTACATAGAAACAAATAGTGTCTAGAACAACTTCATTTCTTCCATTTATTCGTTCTGTCACCAAAGGGATGCCAGGCCCCACTAACAAGTGAAAGCAACTCCATGTTAAATTCAGAATTGATCCATTCCTCCATTTGTTCTTCCGTTCATACCAATTCGTTCCCTTCTCATCTCCCGTATCATCTGTCTCTAGCCATTCCTGGCATGAACCCGCATTAGTCCAAATACAAGATAAAAGACAAGGGTATTACATCGTCTTATTAGCGGATGGTGTCCGTGGTGAGTTCCAGCCAAACCCATACCTTATCTCCTTCGCCATAGGAAAAAACATGCCGATTGGCATAGACCACCATGACCGCATCATCTAAGCCGAGGTTATAAAAATAGACATTTCAGTCCTAATTATTACCATAGTGGCTTCATGGACGAGGGTCATTTGCCAAGCAAAGCTTGTTGCGTAGACCTGACCCCACCGCCAGATCTGTGAATTATAGTGCAATTGCAGAACTTCGACCGATAGCTTTACGCGCCCGCCAATGTGTAGGGAAGTTCTTTTCTCTCCAGCGCTCATCAGACTTTTCGCGCACGTCGGGGGCAAACTTCTTTGGCAAGTGATAGAGTACTATGGACCTCGACGTTGGCGATATTAAAACCCCGGTTATGTTTTCAATAGCTCTGTTTCAATCTCAGAGCTCTGATCCAAACGTTTCTTGACAGGCACCTCAAATTCCGCACTTATATTTGCATAATTAAGTAGCAGTTAAATGACGACGATTATTCAGTTTCAATAGTGCAACAGTGAAAGTCTAATTAGTACATTAGAATCTTCCAGAGACAGGCAGCTTCAATCAAGCTCGACGGGCGACAGTTCACCAGGCATTAGTCCATTAGTTCAACAGGCCATCCCACATCTTGATATACAACCACTCATTATTCAACATACATCTCAAATGCCACATCTTCATACATCAGTTCTCTGGCCATCATACACATCAGCGCTCACTTCACAGCACCTCAACATTCACAGGGCCACCATGCATCTTGATAGTCACCATACATCTTATCAGTCATGTCTTGTTAAACGTCATCACATCACGGTACATCATCTCAATCTCTGGTCACACATTCAAATATTCAAGAGACTACAGCGTTTACATCAACATACATTTCAAATTCCATTCCGACCGGTCTTCAAGTACTCTACGACTCTCTCGTACGCTTACGTCTTCACGAACAGACAAACAGTGACTCTCAGTCAGAGTCCCAGAGACATACCTCTGACGACTGGCCTGACGGCCAGTCGGCTTCGCCGGAGGGCCAAGCTCCCAACTGCTCGCGTCGACAGCTCGGTGACAAGTGCCCGGGCGACCCTCAGCTCTCCACCAGGTAAACGCGACGGCCAACGCCCATGGCACTATGCCAGGGCACACGGCCCCGAACAATCGACAGCAACACTCGCTCCCGGTGAACTTTACCGCACCGTCGGGCGCGCCGTCCCTCAGACATCAGATACGCCCACACAACTTCCTCAGACCAGAGTCACCTCTGGTGACAACCAGAACTCGACGTCTCGTGGGAACCACTGCTGACACAGCGTGCACACAGGCACCTGACGGCTGAGCTCAGCTGCACACAGGCAGCCGGCCGATCGGGGCGTCACTGCCCATCTGGCATCTGACATTCACAGACACTGTAACATTCATCCATCAGTCACCTAATATTATATGTTACCATTGCATTCCGAATCCGTATACACATCCCAGACACACCTGCAATCACAGATTCACACCTCACATCACGGACACACCTAGCATCACAGACTCACCTGACATTACAGACACATTGACTCACCTAACATTGGCCACGGGGTATGGCATTTGTCACACCTGTCATCCCACCGTCATGTACTCACAGCTATACACACTGCACGTGTCCTGATATACGACTGTTATGCACATACACACCTTGCTCATTGGGTTACAGAATAGACTTGTTAACGTACATCACTCAAGACAAATCACATTCACGTCACCCACTGACATTCACATTCACCTCACCCCAGACATTTCATCATCTCAAGGCGGCGGCGGCCCTGCATCGAGGTCACGTCGTCAGACGGCGGCAGTACCCATCCCCTGATCTCTGTGCACCTCTGCCATCGAGGTCACGTCGCGACCATCCCCTGATCTGGCACCTCTGCCATCGAGGTCACGTCGTCAGACGGCGGCAGTACCCATCCCCTGATCTCTGTGCACCTCTGCCGGAAATTGGTGAGGGGGACAATAGCCGTTGGCCTCGCCGGCGGTCGGCGGCCTGCCGACTAAGCAGCGAGACAGATCGGCGCCGCTCAAGGCCCGGCCCGGTACGACTCCTGTCGCGACATGAGTGGGGGGGGGGCTACAAAGTGTCCCCACAACCAGCTTCGCTAGAAATGCACCGCCACGGCCGCCCCGGTGCCGCATCCTCTGCGTTACCGGACTAGTTGCCAACTGACTCTCCCAGCCGGGGGCTGCGGGAGCACGTGAAGCGACTCGAACCCTGTCTTGCCAGAACAGGGGAGATCAACACAGGCGGACGAGATTGTCAGTTGTTGTTTTTTTTTGGCGCCGGAAGTCGCACTGAAATTCGTCGAGCAGGTGTATTTCGTCGACGACCGGGACCGAGATGTTATACTGAATATCGCAGGAAAGCTTCTACGCTTCGGGCAACATAGGCGGATGCGGTTTTAAAGTTGGGTATTTTCGGATACAAATTGGTGTTTTGAACAGGCTAATGGACAATATTGTCAAATATGTGTTTCTTGCACCTACTGAAGCCTGAAAAAGTTGTTTATATCATGCTAAACGCTGATTGTTTTCTCAGCACCTCATTCTTCATGTTACTAGCGCCGCCTCATCTCGGTTCGGTACCGGACCGAACCGATAACTGTATCGTAAACAGCGTAATTGTGTTCTAGAAAGTGTCTCAATCGTGAGTTGACCATACGCTCGACCAGCTTACCAGCGCAGCCAGTAAGTGAGATTGGCCTATAACCTTCTGGGGTGGATAGATCTTTGTGCGGCTTTGCCAATGAAATGACTACGCTTTACCACCAGGTGACGGGAAAGGTGTCGCTTTGGTACGTGTCGTTTATGGCCGTTAATGGTACGTTAGATAATTTGTGCTAAGATGTTTGAAAAACTGGCAATAAATGTCGTCCATCCCAACCGACGTGTTTCCACACCTGCTGAGGGCAAGCTGTAATTCGTGCATAGTGAATGATTGGTTGTAGACTTCTGTGTTGTTGAAATTTGCTTTGGCGGCAAGGGCATCTAGAGCGTTCACTATAGTGGTGTCGTAGGTGTTGTTGCCAGAGACGCTGGCATAATGTAGCTTAAGGTGGTCTACGACGTGATGTGGGTCAGTAATGTGCTGTCCTTTCACCGTCAGCTGGGGAAAAGGACCTGGTGGTGGGCGTTTCAGGTTAAAACGCTTCATCCGGTTCCAGAGTCTGCCGATAGGGGTGAACCTATTGAATTGAGATGCAAAGGACTGCCAACAGTTTTGGAGTGCTGTTCGAATTGTGTACCGGCAGTGTTTTTGAGATTGCCTATATGCTGATAGGTGTGCTTCCCACACGCATCTTTTGTATTGTTTGTGAGCACGGCGCCGTGCGGCGATTGCCTTTTGACAGTCCGAGGTCCACCATGGCGTAGATGCCTTTTTTCTTCGTTGATTACTTTTTGGGACTGAGTCACGTGCTGCTGAGCTGATGGCCCTTAGGATTGTCTCGATTTTGCTGGTCTCTGAAGTTGCTAGGTTCAGGTCCACTTGATCCCCGAATTTTTCCCAATCCGCTATTTTTAAGTTCCAAGGTGGTCTGAATAATTTAGTGTGGTGGATAGCGTCCGTGCTGAGCCCAATTATGATTGGGTTGTGGTCGCTCAGCCCGGGAACGTCTGAAACTGATCAGTCAAATAGTGGGCTTAATCGTTGGGAGCAGCACGTTAAGTTGATGCAACTGTTCGATCCTCCTTGTGGCTTGCCGGGTGGCGGCCCCGGTGTTTTGAAGTACTAAGATGAGATCCGAAATAAACTGGTGAATTTCGCGGCCTCTAGTGTTCATCCGGTTCTTCCTCAGGTGTGTTTAGCGTTAGTATTCCATAATTAGAACTGCTGGGAGAGCCTGGAGCTACAAGTCGCTCAATTCTTGTGGTGTGGGGTTGCAGTTGACGGTGAAATGCATAGCGAGATGACTGTGATTTGGCAATGGGAAATTTTGAGGCTGACTGCTACGCAGCTCAGGGGTTAATTTAGCGTTACCTGACGATGAGGTATGCTATTGGCGATGAGCATGGCTGCGTCTCATTTCCGAAGTGGACCGTTTACGCTAACGACATGCCAAGAGTAACCTGGAATTATGTTCCAAATATAATCCGAGTCTCGAAAGTGAGTTTCTTGGAGCGCAGCTAGTACTGGTTTTTGTTGCAGGAATTCTGACTTAAATTCTATGAACTTGCCTGGAAGGCCACCGGTATTCCACTGTAGAAAAATACCCATTGCCGAGCGTGTGTAGTGTCTGTTGGTGCTCCTATAATGTGGTGGTGTCGGTGTCCTGTTGTGGGGAAAGTTGGATCCGGTGGATGCTGAGGGAGGTGAGTATCGCGTCAAAGAGGACTGGTTGCCGGGCTCTGGTGATACGGGGTCAGGGAAGTGATTGGATTATGTTGAGGTGAGTGCGGGGTTTGCGCTTGGGATGCGCGGTAGTGTCGGTTAGGTTTGTGGGTTCGGGATGGACGGGGTTGACAGGTGTGGTGGGTTCGGGATGGACGGGGTTGACAGGTGTGGTGGGTTCTGGATGGACGAGGTTGACAGGTGTGGTGGGTTCTGGATGGACGGGATTGACAGGTGTGGTGGGTTCGGGATGGACGAGGTTGACAGGTGTGGTGGGTTCGATCTGGGTGGTGGCCTCGGACCAGGTTCTGGGATGGGATTGTGTGGTTGCGCAGGAGGTGATGTGGAGATCAGTCTTGCAGGAGACGGTGGCCGTGGGTTTGTGGGAGGTCTGAGTGGAGGCTGAGGTAGTCATAGACTTGCGGAAGGTCTGTGTGGAGGCTGGGATGGCCGTGAGCTTGTGAGAGGTTTGTGTGGATGCTGTAGTGGCCTTGGGTCTAGGCCTTGGTTTGGACCGGCCGGATGCGTGGGGCAGGGGCCGAGGGCCCGGGGGAGGGAGCGTTGGGAAGGCATCAGGGTAGCGAGGAGGGCCCTGGCCGGTTGAGGCGGTGTGGCGAAGGAATACGGCCAGGTCCCGTGGGGAATTAGGGGGGAGGACCGTTGGGGGATGAGATGGAGACCGGATCTGGGTCTGATGGGTGGTGGTGGTAGAATGGGGTGGTGTGGGTGTGGGAGGCCGTGCCCGAGGTGGGGTGGTGGTAGGAGCAGGCCGGGTCTGAAGTGAGGTGGAGGTGGGAGGAAACGGGGTCAAGTTTGTGGTACCGTATAATTTGCCGGATAATTCACTTATTGGATTGATTCAAACGCTTGTGCCACCACTATCACGGTGGCATGCAGCACACCAAGTCAACTGGTCACTCTAGGTCACTATTTGACCTCAGGTCAACGAAGATTATAACTTTACACCCTATGAGAAAATCACGGGGTAACGAATAACATTTTCCGGAATACATTTATCGGATGGATATTAGCGCCGAATAATCGCCCACCGAGCAAGGAAGCAGCACATCCGAGCATGTGACCTGGAAGGTCAGCGTTTGACCTCAGGTCGGGCTTGATGAAATTCAGAAAATGAAAGTGGTCCACTGGGGTACCGCATGTGGGCCAAACAAAGCATCGAATGCAGACTATCTCAACACTGATGCATGCACTATCAATACAAGAAGCAGCACACCGCGTGACCTGACCTCTATCGATGACGCATTTCATTAGGTAGCGCTAGCATCCCATTCAGCAACGCATTCAGAAACGCATTCACCAATATCCTCCGATTCGTCTGAAAATATTACAGAACCTTTGCAGACATCGTTTGGTACATGCATCATCAACGATTGTTTGCTACGACGAACCCTTTAGCCTTCAGAGGCGAAAAGGGTCATTCCAATAAGTGAATCCTCCAGGAAGTTATGCGGTACCCCAAATTTGACCTTGCTGACTTTTTGATGTGGCTGAGGTGGCTGAGGCTCAGGTGGTCATAGACTTGCGGGAGGTTTGTTGCGGGAGACTTGCGGGAGCGCCGGTTGTTGCAAGTGTGCGTGTGTAGATGTGTTTGTTTGTCATCACTGCTCTGTGTCTGGACCATGCTGTGGGTGATGTGTCTGTTGATCGTGAAGTGTGGTGATTGGAGAATGTGTCGGAATGTCTCCGCGAGAGTGAAGACGACTCTCACGTGATGGTGTGGCCTGGCTCTGTGTAGGTGCCTACTAGGTAGGCGCCCTTTGTGGTGCGGGCGATGGGCACCGTTGTGGGTGGCATGGTGTGAATGGGTCGGTCCCCCCTCGCAACGTGTCCCTCCTGACTGAAAATAAAATACTCGGATTCGTTGCACCCGTGGACTTAGCTTTCGCCCTCTGGTCCCTGCCCCGGCCGCAATGGCCCTGGGCAGTGGGCTAGTCACCGTTAGGTTTCCTCCGGGAGGTAAAGATTAGTTGAGAGACATGGAGAAGTTGGGGATTTGGTGTGGGAGGCTTTCCTTCTAGAGTCGCAGGAGTGCTAGTCTTGGGTGCCTGGGGCTCTTGGGTCTTCCTGACTTCGAATCTTCGTTGCTTCTGCCTCTACAGGTTTGTCTTCTGTCTCAAACCTTGGACCTTCCTGGATCTCTTCGTATTTGATACGCCATCCGATGCTGTCGTCTTCACTCTCACGCAGACACTCGGCCACATTCTCCAATCACCACACTTCACGATCAACAGACACACCACCCACATATTATGTATTAAGATTGAGGTGAAACTCAAAGCTGAATACATGTATTATATACCTGCAATATCGATACAAGTCGCTGCACGAGGCGCAAGCTAGGCCACCACCGAGCACGCCGAGGAAATAGCTGTGAAGTTTGGTGTGCGAGTGATATCTTGATACCTGATGTGCTTTCACACCCGACAGGATCCTGCTGCTTTGTGACATAGAACACGTCCCAAGGTTGATTAAAATACGACGGCTGTGTCAGCGCAGCGCGGGCAGCAATGAAGTGCTAGCGGCCGAGTCCAAGCGATGCAACAGTTTTGATGACCGTTCCTACTTTGCCTACGATCGAGAACACCTTTTTGACTCTCCTCCAAAATCGCCGCCATCCCCTCTTGGGACGTCCGACAGTCTTGGTCAGCTTGACAGCCATCAGGTTGTCACAAAAGCGGTTGACCTTGGCACCGGCCTTCTTAAGGAGATCACCTGCTGGCTTCGCTCCGGCAGTTTTCCATCGGATTGTCTGCAGTTTGCCGGCCTCGCTCTTGAGCTTGACCTCCTCCTCATCCTGAGTCGCTTTTCCCTTGGCTATATGACCGACGACACAAGCGTTGCCGAGTCCTTTGCCCCGCATGGCCTCATAGCCCGTGCTGTAGTCCTCGATGGTATCAGTCAGGTAGTTGTGTCGCATGGTGACCTGATTGTCCTTGTCCAGGATGACCTCCTCCCCGACGATGTCACCATTGGAATCTCCAACCGTGGTCAGCACCTGTGGATGTCCAAAGCATGTCCATCAGGAAACTGTGACAGAGAGCACATTATGCTGCTGTGGATCTCTAATGCCCATTGCGCGAATTCCACAGATTTTGGGCGCCCCTCGTCCGTTTTCACCCGAAAGCGCTTCCGAATTCCAGGTAATCATTTCTGTTATATTTTTCATTCAGCACATTATGAACAGTATTTGTATTGATCCCGTCATCACCTGTTTTTTTCCTTTCCGAACTGTTATATTTCCTCCCCATTTCGCAACATGTAACTTATCACATTGTATCTTTATCAAGGAAGACGTTTGTCGACCTTCCAGTAAGAACAATGCACAGAGCGGTCCTGTCTGATCGCTTCAGGTCTCGGACTGATTCAAAGCTTCCGTCCTGTCCAGGACCTAAAACTTTCTCAGTGGTGCCGATTGTCTCAGCTTCCCCGTCTGTTGTGCCTTAACACTTATGAAAAGCTCGTGGCACAGAAATTCCGCATGGTGGCTAGTTGACCTAGGGCCCAGGGACGATTTTTTTTAGGGGGATGATGTGTCATTCCCCGAGCTTCAGCACAAATTGCGTTTGCCTATTTTGTGACGGATGACAAATGATGAACACCACATATATGATACCTCAAGCAACACTTACAAACGTCATATGTTTATGTCGGTCTTCTTTATCTCATTCTGCTCAAGACTAGCTTAACGGTCCGAATGATCTTGTGAAGAACGCAAAACCACCCACTGAGAACTGTAAACAAACCTACACTTCATCTCGTACACCGAAGAGCTGACAAAGTTCCCCGTGCGCATTGACCCAATTTGTATACTTTGATGTCAGATGTACGAGGAAAACGTCAAATTTGCTTCCTATCTATGCGGTAAACAACCGAACTAATCATGGCTATTGAAACGAGATGCTAACCTTGCGGTCAACTACATATTAGCCCATCTCCCCCAGTAAGCATTATGGAACGAAGTTAGTTTCGGACCCCCTCTTTTGAATGCATTTGGCTCCCATGCATCCAGTGGTCCCAGCTCTGCGCGGATCCCAGGCATCTGGCCGGCGCGTTGAGTCTTGAAGTGACTAGCCGGCCGGCCGTGATGTTGTGACTTGTCAGCGGGTGACGTCACAGCCCCGGCAGTTGCTATGATTAGTCAGCACCCGTTCCTACGCGGCGAACGCCCGGCCAGCCAGCCGAGTATGTCATGGCGACATGACACAGTCGGATGTTATGCTATTGTGACACCGGTGTCACCATTGTACCATGCGGCATATAGGACAGGGGGCTGGTCGGAGTGCGACGACCGGACTGTGTGGTGCTATATGTGTTGTCTGCCGGCCAGAGCAGGAGCGTTGCCCCTCCCACATGAGCGGCATGTACCCCTCTCGCGCGCCGGCCTCCGCGGCCAGTCAGTCGTCGCAGGGCATTTCAGAGGTCACTCGGGGCTGGTGATCCGGAGAGATGAGAGACAGAGTTGGATTGTCGAGGCTAGTAAGCTGTAGCCTGTTACAAGATGTGGGCGTTGGAACGCCTGGTGTCTCGGTCGGACGGTTGTCCGTCGCTGTCAGTCATGTTTGCCTGTTTATTTGGAAGCCCAAACTTTTGTGTATTTGGTATCCAGTGGCGTCGCCACAAAATTCCTCCAGGGGGGCAATGTTGAAAGGGGGCCTCCTGCTCCCCGAAGGGGCCTCCACTGTATTAGGGCCTCCTATTGTTTTTTAGGCTCTTACTATGGTTCCAGAATGGAAAACATGATTTCATATTGATGGTTTTGTTTGTTCTTGGCACGGTGCATCATATACGCAAAACGCAGTCAAATTTTTTTCTTCGCTGAGAACTGAGCCATACCAGGGCATAAATAAGCAATATGTGGATAAATACCTAAGTGCCAAAACAACCCAATGTCATAATGCTTTCTCGACCAGAAGAATCTTCCCGCTGGCCTCTAGATTGCAGCGAGCTGGTGCTAAGCATATCTGAAAGATGTCTCCCGTTGATCAACCGTCTTCTACGCCCACCAAGTCTAACTGAATATAGCTAGATTCATCGCTACTCTTAATCATTCCCACCAGCTTGATGTCATAAGGAAGCTTAAACGATCAGTCCCAGGACGACAATTTCGCGAAGGTGACAACGATAAATGGATTTAATTGGTTTTCTGATCACCATCTTAAGGATTTATCTCTGATCGCCATCTTAGGGGGGAAGCTGCAACTTTTTGGGCTCCAGCGCGACCTTTTGGGTCCCCAGTGTGATTTTCATGGGCTGCGACGCGACTTTTTTAAGTCCAATGTAATCCTTTGCGTCCCAACGTCATTTGCTTGGATCCCTAGCGCGAGTTTCAGCGACCTCGACACCTTTTGGGGGTCCAATACGGATTAGAGGCTTTTGGCTTCATTGCTGGGGCCCCAGAGTGATTAACCATGTCCGGATTGTTTTTCGTTTCCCCGGCTTCATTTGTGTCCCAATGAGACTGTTGGGAAACGGTACGACCTGTCGTGCCACTAGCGTGATTTTCATGGTCCGGCGTGACTTTTTGATACCCAGGCTCAGCGTGGTTTTCAGGGGCCCGGCCGGATCTTTTGGGGACCATATCGTGATTTTCAAGTGCCCCGGCACGACTCCTACCATTCATTGGGGGCTTCTTCTTGCAAATTATAGGCCTCCTCTCGCGTCTTAGGGGTCTCGTTTCATTTTCTGGAGCCTCTTTACCGGTTTTGGATGTCTCCTCGTGTGTCCTACCCTCCTCCATATTCAATGGTCCTCCTCTCCCATCTTGGAGGGCCTCCTCCTACATCCTGGGGTCCCTTTAACATGGCATGGGGCTTCCTCTCATATTCCATGAGCATTCTCTGCTAAATTAGGGGCCTCCTGCCACGCCCTATGGGCCTACTCCTTTGTCCTGGCAAAGCCTTACACGTCTTGAGGGGATCTTCAATGTTGGAAACCTCATCTCCTTCCATACCTGCTACCACTCCCATCTTAAGGGCCTCCTCTCATTTTCTGGGAACTCCTTCCGGTCTTCGGGACCTCATTCGGCCCCGGAGACCCCCTTTCACGTCTTGGGGGCCTCCTCACTTGTTTTTGGATCCTCATTATCCTTTTAGCAGGGTGCTTTTGCGTCATAGTCCCAAATCTTCTCTTCTAGGGTTCTCCTCTTGCAAAATATGGGCCTCATCTGGCTGGTCTCAGTGGCCTTCTCTCATTCCTGCAGAGACCTTCTTCCCATCTTGGGGGTCCCTCTTGCGTCCGGAGAAATCTCTCCCAGCATTCCTTATTTTATATTGTAGGGGCCTCCTCTTCCATCTTTGGCGGCCTCGTTTCCAAATTAAGAATATCCTGCCACCTATCGGAAGCCTTCTTGTCTAACCTGGGTGGCTTCTTGCCCGTCTCGGTGGCATCCTTTTCGTCCTGGGGGGCCTCCTCCCAATATCTGTCCTACGTCTCTTATAGGGACCTGATTAGACTTCCCGGGGGCCTCCTTGCCAGTCTTGGGTCCTCCTTGACAGCTTGATCTTCTGTCTCGTCGGCCTCCTTGCTCACCCTTTTCCTGTGCATTTCCGGATATGGGCGTCCTCAAATATCAGGGGGGCGCCCCCAGTCTCCCGGCAGTGGAGGGGGACTTCCCCGTTGCCCCCCCCGGTGGCGACGCCCCTGTTGGTATCACGGTTGGATTGTAGAAATAGTTGAGACAGTTGTTGAAATGTTCGCCGTATTGGTTCATTAATCATTCATTTATGGCTGGTGTTTTTGGAGAAGCTGTTGTATTGGAGAAGCTACTGAATCTGGAACTAGTTATCGCGGAGCGAGGGAGAATCGAGACTATCACTGCCAGGCAAACAGAGCTTCCCCACAGCTGGATGCCGCGACACGGATGTCCCTACAAATGGGCCTTGGCCAGAATCTGCCCAGAATTATAGCACGGTCTGTTTGAGTTTAATTGATCTAAGTTGCGGGCTGCATTGTGCTGCGCTCTGTTGTTCTACGTTGTTCCGACGCCTAGCGGCTGTTTTGTGAAGCCTGTTTAGATGTATATTGAGCGGGTTAGGGGAAATGCCTGTGTGCTGGAGTATTTGTGAATTGGCAGCAGAGCTACTGCTGCCATTTTTTGTTGCGCACAATTTTGGACTGAGCTGTCGTGTGTTGTTTTGTGGCGAAAACGAGTCAGTTGAAACTGGGCGTTGGCCTGTGATGGTCTGGGCGAAAATACAGGCTGTGTTGCTGCAAGTTCTCTCATGTGGAACCAAACGGGGAGACAAATTCAGAACACGATCCGTGATCGCGCCCATAAAATTGTTTGACCAGTGTGTTGGAGAGATTAGAATTGGCGAACTGATTTTCGTGGCTTGATTTCAGTTGGTCTGGATATCACATGATATATATGAGTACCATTTTTGAAAGAGCAAGAATGCAGTCACGAAATTACGAAATTTAAGGAGTAGTGAGCGCAGTCCACTTGATAAGTGTGTAGGAAACAGGCAAAGCTGTATCCCAGTAGGCTTTTGGCGGATGCCATTGTTTTGCAGTTTTCTTTCATTATGCTTTGTTAAGTTGTTGTTGAAGGTGTATGATTAAATTACCTTGGCAGTCGACGCGCCCCTAAGCTCCAATTCATCATCAATGTGTATGCTTACCATGGATAGTCTCCGTTGCACGGGCGACCAAAGTCGCTTGTCAAACATCATTACCGTAAGAAGGCTTATTCAGCTACTCAGTTTGTTCGGCTACTCGGTCACAAACGCCTCTGCGAGGTTTGAATATACGGTTATCTAATACAACGAAGAATGGCTCTTAGATGCTCCTGGGTTTTAGACATTGCGTGTGAAGAAAGCATACGACCTTCAATATACCAGGAGGTGCTGAGTTGACATCAAAAGTAACGTTAAGGATTATACTTTATTACTCAACGTTTCGGCCAGGGGCCATCGTCAGGAGTGATGACGATGGCCCCTGGCCGAAACGTTGAGCAATAACGTATAATCCTTAACGTTACTTTGATGTCAACTCAGCACCTCCTGGTATATTGAAGGTCGTATGCTTTCTTTACACGCAATATACGGTTATCGTATTGATGACACGCACACGCACACGCGCACGCACAAAGACAGCGAGAGCAAGAGCAAGAACGAGAGTGATAATAATAGCGAGAGAGAACGTGTGGGTGGGGGGAGAGATTAAGGAGCGAGGCGTACTACACATGCAATTATTTCTTTTTATGGCCACATAAGCTTACCTCTGGCTCGCCGGCTTGCACGCTGAGCTGGCTCAGCACAGCAATGAGCACCAGAGCACCGATCATGACTGGTGGTCAGGTGTGGGGTTACGTGTGCTGACAACTATACCAGACGTGCTGCCTGACCTGCATAGCAGAGAGGTCTGCTTTTATACTGTGAAAAACAAGGCAGGTGGTCCAAACCACACCTGGCAGTGATAGTCGAATATGCATATGTATGGCATTGAGGGATTGCTGCTATATTTCACGATGTGCCACATGTGTTTTCGTCGGCACTGAGCATGAAATATACATGAGAGTTCATGAATTTGCTAATATTAAAATGCATATGCCAATGCGGTCGGGTTCCGGCTGTGCCACGCATTAGATCACGACACGCTGTGTATTGTTCTCCACCCAGTGCGCCACCCAGAGCTTCGTCCAGCAACACCTATGCGATGTAAAATTGAAATAGATAGACCAGGAAGAGTGGAGTTCAGGGCGAACATTTATCAAGCGATATTCTCATTCATGGTTGCATCCCATGCATGTCACATTAACGGAAACAATGTGTATTGTGTGCCAATCAATACTAGCGAAATAAAATAAATCCCTTTTCACTAATAGAAACTGGAAGGCAATTTAAGAACACAAAATTGCATACGGCATGTTAATTCGGGTGAGATCTAGTGATGTTAAACTCTAGTTATCACATATTGGGCTAAAATATTAAATTTAGTTGGCCAGCCTATGCGTATAGTGAACCAATAATTCCAAGAACCTTGCCAACATTAGTAACGTTTTAACCAGGTAATCACCTTTCCGCAAAATAGCGGAGTAGAATTCCTGCCGTTCGAGTTTTGAGAGCTAGTAGTGGAAGACTGTAACGATGTTAAAGTTAATGCGAACATGCAAGCCTCTGGAATGCCAACAATGCACCTCGAGACCGCGCGCGGCATGAACCCCGGAAGGGCGCATCGATGACAGCCTGTCTGGGAATGTATCGCCGTTCGAATCACTCCTAATATGTCCCGACGCCGACTCTGGCCCGCCGTCAGCCGCGTGACGTGTCGCCACTGACCGGGAACCATCTTGAGTCATTGCGGGTTGCCATGCAAACCAAGCCACGCCCCGACGGTAGCTCGTCTGCATAGAGTCAATGTCAGCACTCGCTCGGTGCACGCGAAAGCGACCTTTTGACCCCGGAAGATGGCCGCTGGGCCACCGAGCCAATCCCAGCCCGGTTCACTTTTGGGTTGGCAAGTCACGTCGTGCTGGCCAATGAGAGTGCGGGTTATACCTAGAGGATGTATTTGTGTAGGTAGTGCCATGTGTATATATATGTGTGTGCGGAAGAAATAAAGAGAGAGGAAGACACCCCAGGAGACGGAGGTAGAGCCAGCTCGTCTTTGCGATTTCAGAGCGGACTGGCGTTTGCCTGTCGCGACTCAAAGTAGTTACCGGGCCGCGAAAGCTTCCAGCCCGGGCGTTCACTCATCACGGGATTTTAACAAGTGAGCTGTCGGCTTATTGTTCTGGGGTATATAAAAAGTGGCAGCGTTGGTCTATCCCTAACTTCCCACGGCCAGGGAAAAAACTACCCTATAAGACGAAAGGAGGCTGAACCCTTAGCCCTTGCCAGTGAAGGGTTCATGCACCCCCTATCGTTTTGTGAACAATAGAAAGCGGGAATAACGCTACCTAATAGCAAGATGTGTATCGTAATGTTATGTAAAGTCACTGACCCTGGTCACAATGCTATGAATTGTGTCGTCCTCCTAAGGCTCTGCCTTCTTTGCGTAATTATGGTATTGGGATCACCTTTAATCGGGCACACATAATAAAAATGGAACCCAACCCGCCACATACAAGTGTACGTGAGGCAAAGCAATGCTGCAGCGGGAGTGGGAAACCGTACGTAGACATTGAACAATCTGCATCAACATGCTGATTGATGTATTTGCATACTGACTTACTGAATCCACATAAGCGAGAGGTGAAGGTCGATTATAACCCAAATCAAAGCTTTGAAAAACCAAGCGATCCTGACAATGAATAACATGTCTCCCCCGCGACCAAACGTACATACGTACATAGATAACAAGGAACACATCACACACATATATGTAATGTCAGATCAGAGGTGGAATCAGAGGTGGAAGGAATAGGGCGTGGGGATCAATTGCAGAGCACTAAATGGGAAATATACCTAAAAATTTTTTACATGAGTTCATGTTCTGTGGGACTGAACATACATAGATGATGTAAGACATGGTAGCTTTTCTGGATGACAGTTTAGACTCACATGCTTTGAAATCTACTAAGACACCCCTGGCTATGCTCCCGCTCATACTGCCAAGGTGCTATTGGTATGACGTGAGAGCATGGAGAATGAATGTGAGTGTGAATTAAAGGTGAAGTCACAAGCTGACTTGCTTCAAAGAAGCTTTTTAATCTGAGACACCAGGGGTGCCATGTGCAAAACTCCTAAGCACTTTTGCAATTATGGAGAAACTTACGAGGTCATAAACATAAGAATGAGTTGTAAGTAAATACAAGCTCATACAGCTAGTGGCATATAGTATGCAACATATACACAGAGAGTACACAATGGTACCAAACCACCAAAGCTGACCATTAACAATACAATCATCTACCATGCAGAGGTCCTTCAGCATGTATCCTCATTGTGTTGCCATGTTATAGTCTTCTTTTAGATATTGCACTATTAAGTGGTCCACACAGCATCATTTACATGCCAAACAATCAGCATAGCATATGCACATTTATGAACTGGGATTGATTCCCGTGCCCATGGGCAGGCGCGCACCCAGGATTTTTCCATGGGGGGGCCCGGACCGAAAAGGGCACTTGGCCGGCTCCAAAGGGCACTTTGCGGCCCGGGGCACACTGGAAGGTTTGTTGACGGGGCGGGGGGTGGCAAGCAATTTGTTTAAAATTGTTAGAAAAAATGCTTTTTGGCCGGAATGTCCCAAATTTGGCCCGAAAATCACCTGCCTTATGATAAGGCAGGTGATTTTTGGGCTAAATTTGGGACATTCCTGCCAGGAGGGCACTTTTCGGTCAAAAGGGCACTTTTGGCCAAAAGGGCACTTTGGTCTCATGGGGGGCCCGGGCCCCCTGGGCCCCCTCTGGTGCGCCACTGCCCATGGGTATGGATGTGTGTGTGTGTGTATGTGTATGCATGTATGTGTATGTATGTGCATCTGTATGTATGCACATACCTATTTACATCCATGTATACCATGGCATCCATTTTCACCTGGATGCAGATCCACCATCTGACTCTTGTTCTGTTGACAGTGGGCTGGATTTCTTATCACGCAACTAGATAGGTGGGTACCTACCTACCTACTTATCCTATTCCAGCATCTATTCTGTCATCACATTGCAATCTTATTACATACATCCTACCATGCTTCCATGATGGAGCTGCCTGAATATGTATCTACCTCCTACCTACCTAGGTACCTGGGTGACCAGAAATATTACATATCATGTCATCATCAATAGCAAGTTCATTTATACATCTTAGCCTTATCAGGTGCCACTTGCCTATCTACCTAGGGGGGAAATCATTCATTCAATCATTTTTGGGTACCATAAAATAAAACATGACATTTAGTATCAATACCTAGGGACTGCCTAATTTACTATACAGCCAATAAATCACGACTATGAATGGGTATAAACAGCGCTCCTGTATACGACCTTGGAACACTCCATCAATGAAACTCATGTTCGCTTGCAAACATTGCGCACGTGTAACAACCATGCGTAAAACTGCAAGATATATTAGATTATTCAGCTTTGCAATCAGATAACCCCAAAACAATTACTCAGCATTGCAATCAGATAACACTAAAACACTTTATGAAATAACAGCACTACATTTTGCTTTTCAAATCACTTCCTAATAGCTATATTCAACGCATAGCCATTACCTGTTTTATTTAGATGCTTTTTATTTACAAGCCACCCTGTATGCTGAACCAGATGGCGACACAAGCGAAAGAATGTTTGTTGAATGTTTGAATGTTTGGAAAAAAAATACACTGTGAAAACACATGTGACTCGGTACGTAACTGAAATGAAATGAATACCCAAATAAAAATGTATAGACTGCAAAAACACATTTATTTATATATATTTTTCTTTCTTTCTTTTCTTTTTTATCTCGTGACACCCCAATCTGGGTCCAGATCAGAAAAAGGTGACACAAAATATACTGGTATCGGAACTAGGTTATTTAGGTGAAATAGAAAACTAAAGTAAAGGTTAGGTAGGCATTTAAGAAATATTACAGCGACCGGAGACATATATCAAGGGCAGGCCAGTTTTCTCCACTATTTAAAACAGGGACTGGGAGATGAATTTTCTGAACGTGAAAACACCCAAAGGCAATGTGATATGTACTTCCAAGCAAACTTAGAGCAGATGTGCACAGGGGGTTTTCCATAATACACTTAAATGTTATGTCTGTCAAGAACAAATTTGATGACTTAGAAAACTTCTTAGCT
Source organism: Ashinkailepas kermadecensis (assembly GCA_034440615.1). Lineage (NCBI taxonomy): Eukaryota > Metazoa > Arthropoda > Thecostraca > Neolepadidae > Ashinkailepas > Ashinkailepas kermadecensis. Next base: position 368,991 of record JAOTOM010004796.1, on the reverse strand, counting down.
ACAACAGGAATCAACTGGTCAGCTGTATGTTTATCAGAAACATGGCTTAGCAAAGATACAGAAAGATTCTTCAAAATGAGCAATTACAAAATGTATACAGCAAGTCGAAGGCAGGGAGAAGGAGGGATCTGCAATTTACATTCACAATAGTTTGGAATCAAGAGAAAGAAAAGATATTGTTTAATACAACGAAGAATCGCTCTTAGATGCTCCTGGGTTTTAGACATTGCGTGTAAAGAAAATATACGAATTTCAATATACCAGGAGGTGCTGAGTTGACATTGAAAGTAACGATAAAGATTATACTTTATTTACTCACTTGCCTGAAAATGACTTCCAAGTCACTTGCCTGAAAATGCCCAGAGGATTGAGTCTTCTGTTTGTTCAAGTGTTGCAGCGACGGAAGAAGAAGTCTCCAGTTTGACGGCTCGGCCCAATCAGAGCCCTATGGACTCCACTTCACTACCCCTAGAAACCCGTCATCTCTTGCCTGAGGAGTCAGAGGAGGACAAACACTGCGGACCAGTGGAAACAGCTGTTTGTAGGGATGCTGGTGCGTCACCACGTGGTGTTTTCGATTTTCGCTGCTGTGCGGACAGGGTCTGGTGCGCTTCGTTGTTTAGTTCGTTCGTGCCCAGCGTTGTGACTGTTTGGAACTTTGGGTGGGCTTTGGCTATGCGTGGGTGGTTTCTGTGTTTGATGATCTCCAGCGTTGTTTCTGGAGTCAGAAACTGCAGCGAGAGAATCTCCAACGATCTCCAGCGTTGTTCGTCCTCCTGCACCACAGGAGGACGAACTTCGCCTAGGCACACATTCATCGTACCAACCACCTACGCCACTCCCGGATAAAAATAATTTACTCCACCACGCCGCTACTGGTGGAGAGAGCTCGGGTAGTTGCATTACTTCTGGCACCCACAGTACGGTCACCAACGGCGATGGCACTGAACAATATCGTACAAATCGCACGTCTAATCTAAGTAAGTTACCTCTAGACTCAGATATCTTGGGATTGCTTGACAAAGGCCCCAATTTTGCGTTAGCTCAGAAAGTGGATCGTAGCTGCTTGGAAAAGGCAGAATCAGGCGTAGAAAGGGCGATCTATGGTTTGCGGTGGAGGAATGTGAGGGAGACAAAACAGCAAACTGTACCTCAGGTACCGCAGGCAGGCTTATCACAAAGCACCTCTAGCACAGGTTATTTAAAGCTTCGCCCCATGTTCCCCGACACTCCTGCATACCAACCACCGAAAGCCACAACTCAAATAGAATCTGAGTTGAAAGATTTAAAAACAAAAGTGCTAAAAGCATATAAATATCACAACAAAGCATCGAACAAAATGTCGGACAATTATGCGAAACAGAGGGAAGTACTTCGGGAAATGAAAAACAAAGATAATGTAATAGTAAAGCCGTCAGATAAATGCAAAGGATTCATCGTGCTAAACAAAACGGATTACATTGAAAAGGCCAGGAAAATAGCGGACGATTATCACAGCATTCCTTCCCATCCAAACCATACCAAACTCATCGAAATCGAAACATGTACTATCATCAAGGAAACTTATCAGGGAAGTTACATAAAGACACAGTGTTATCTCTCCTTCCTCATTCCAGCCGCACAGCGGAATTATACGGGCTCCCCCAAAACCACAAACTAGAGGTTCCACTGCGCCCTATAGTGTCGGCGAGTGGTGACCCCCTAGACAAGTTATCTTGGTTCTTGAGTAAGATTCTCGTCCAGATACTAGCGTTGGTTCCCGCCCATCTGACAAACTCGGAGTCGTACCTGCAGAGGGTGAAAGAAACGTTTCCTACCAAACTTCCGGAAGGCAGTATTGTTTTCACCATGGATGTGAGAAATTTATATGGCAGCATTCCGATAAAGGAGGGAATAGATGCTGTGATTCGTCTAATCGAGGACAATCTGGATGATATTTGCTTTTCGGGATTGGGGTACAGGACTGTGTGAAATTACTAACCCATATCTTCAGCAATAACCTCATACGTTTCGGTAACTCCATGTACAAGCAGACAAAAGGAGTGGCTATGGTTAACCGATGTGCACCTCCTTCAGCGATTGCTTTCATGCACCGCCTTGAGTCGATCTTCTTAGCTTCGTATGATTTGAAACCAGCTCTCTACATGAGGTATATAGACGATATTTTTGGTGTTTGGACACATGGCTTGGCCTCTCTGCTCGAATTCTTTGCAGAAATTAACCAACAACGTTCCAGCATCAAGTTTACCTTAGAACACACTGGTCATAGCAGTTCGATTCCTTTCCTTGATACGTTGTTTGTAGTTCAGGCTGATGGGAGCTACACCACCGAGCTGTACTTTAAACCAATGGCAGCCCCCATCATCTTGCACTATGATTCGGCCCACCCGATGGCCACTAAAAAGGCCGTTCTAACATCCCAAATGAGGAGAGCAGCACGAGTCTCCTCCGATACTATTTCTGCGAGCGGAGCCTTGCGAAGATGACTCTTTTCCTGGAAAACGGATACCCAGCACATCGGGTACACTCCGCCGCTCGTGCTGTTCACCCTCACAACAGGAGTAGGATAGGTGGGCAACGTCGGCATCGAGCGGGTAGCAATCCCAGCTGTGTTTACATGATACTTCCTTTTGTCGATGACCAACTATGTCGACAGGTAAACGCAGCCATCCGTTCGTCTCATCTAAACCATGTTAGGGTAGCCTGGACTAGTGGACCTACGCTGAAATCTTACCTGGTCCGCTCAGCCCTGGACATGCCGCCATGCCCTGCTGGTAGGAAAACGTGCCACACCTGTATCAACGGGCTCAAAGGTAGATGCACACGGAAAAACATAGGTTTACAAAATAACGTGCAATCGCTGTCTTGGAACATTTTATGTCGGTGAAACCAAACTGAGCACTTGGGAGATGCCAGACTTCCGAGAGCATACACACCTTTAGGCGAACACATGATCGATAAACATTATAACATGGAACACGGCGACACTAACACAAACTTCAAAGTATAAATTCTAGCAACAGCCAGGGACAACGCTGATCTGAAGGTCCTCGAATCTCTACATATACGTAACCTACGGCCGCAAGTAAACACGCAAACGACGTATTGGTATATCACATAAAATTACATAAACATAAATTATACATATAGTATGTATTACGCGTTATATTGGATATATGTCTATGTATGTGCGTGAGTGTATGCATCGATATGTATATGGACCATCGGCTCGGGCTTCCTCAGAGGATTCCTTCTTGACATAGTTTGTTTCTGGTTTGGGGTTTCTGTGAGTGTCTGCACCACTGAGAAGGATTTTCTGCACTCCACGTGTCTTTTTGCACGCTTTTTTTCCCGCGTGCTTTTTCAATTTTTTAAGCTTGAGCTTTTTCATCACTCCTGACGATGGACCCTGGCGGAAACGTGGAGGAAACAAAGTATAATCTTTATCGTTACTTTTGATGTCAACTCAGCACCTCCTGGTATATTGAAGGTGGTATATTTTCTTTACACGCAATGTCTAAAAGATATTGTAGATCAACTTGATGAAGCTGCTGCTGTTGAAATCAAACTTGAATCTCAAAATAGTACTAGATCAATAATTATTTTCCAGATTTATCGTCTCCCAACTTTCCTCCACAATAATTTTATTGAAGGCACTGAAAACAAATGCTACAAATGATAGAGAATGAGAGGAAGATTACAATTATATAGGAATCTGACTCTCCTGACGATGGCCCCTGGCCGAAACGTTGAGTAATAAAGTATAATCCTTAACGTTACTTTTGATGTCAACTCAGCACCTCCTGGTATATTGAAGGTCGTATGCTTTCTTTACACGCAATGTCTAAAACCCAGGAGCATCTAAGAGCCATTCTTCGTTGTATTTTACTTGTGGTCTCTGTATTGACTTGAAAAAAAGCCTTTGATACTGTGAGCATGGACATTCTATTACAAAAATCCAACATATTGGAATCTCAGGAACTCTACTCATGATATTACATTCATATTTAAAAGATCGTTATCAGCAAATACAAATTAATGATATGATCTCAGATGCAGAGTGCATTACAGTGGGAGTTCCACAAGGCTTCATACTTGGTCCACTACTCTTCCTTATATACATTAATGATTTGGGTAATTCTTTAGATGGAACATTCTACTTATTTGCTGATGATGCTGCTGTCATGATACAAGGTACAAATATAAAGGAACTAAAAATTAAAGTAAATGCCATTGTTACAGGAATAACTGAATGGTTTCAAGCTAATAGATTATCACTAAATGTAGATAAAAATAACCAAATGTATTCCAGTATGCATAGTGCTGACTTAAACATAGCCATACATTCTCAAAAGGTTCACAGGAAACAGCAAATCAAATATCTTGGTGTAATAGTTGATGAAAAATTCCCATGGAAGTATCACATAGCATATGTTGCTGCAAAAACTAACATAAATCTAGGAATAATGGGAAGAGCAAAATACTTAATCACGAGTCGTGAATTGAAATACTTATATCATACTTTGATTCTTCCCTATTTAAGTTATTGTGCATTAATATGGGGAAACAATTTTCTGACACGATTAGACATAATTTTTAAAATACAAAAAGGGCTTTAAGAATCATAGATAATGAGCACTATGCATAAACTACGAATGAATTGTTTGTCAAATATAACATTCTGAAGTTCCCTCATATTGTGCAGGAACAGAGCATATTACTACTTCACATATTTTTGAATCAAACATTACCAATCACTATAATGAATATGTTCCAATGCTCATCACCAAGTAATTTAAGGCATGTTGATCATTTCCATGTACCTTTTCATCTAAATCCTATAGACTCCATTCCATACCATTTATAGCACCAATAACTTGGAATAGTATTGTTGGTACAAAATTTCCTTCCTGTAATCATGTGCCTATTAAGAAAGAAGATATCAAAAAAGTTATCCCAGCTTATTTCATTAGCTTATATATCACAAACTAACTGGTGAGCAAAAATTAACCTTGATCATTTGCACACTACAAAAAAAGAGGAATTATATGTAGGTGGTTAATATAAGTAGGTGTGAGTAAAGCTGGATCAGTAATCATATGCATATGTGATAATGCATATGTACCTATATGCTTAATTGCATGTAAGTACAGGTGTGTATATGCAGATGTGTGCATGTGTATGTGCATAAATGTGTATGAATGCATATGTGTGTATGTTTATGTATGTGTATGTTAGTATGTGTGTATGTATGTATATTTGCATAGATGTGTGAGTGCATATGTGTCTATGTATGTGAAGTATGTGTAGGTGTACATGTTTCATGTGTTTGCATATGCAGGTTTGTGTGGTCGTGCATGTGTATGTACATGGATCCAACTTCTCCCTTTTCCCCCCTCATAACACATTTCACTTTGTGGCCCCAGGAGTTCCTTGGTATTACTAGCTTGCTACCTAGCTGAGGTGCTCCTGGGGCTACTTCTACTAATAACTGGTGGTGGCCTATCTGCAAACAAAAAGACAAAAAAAGGATGCAACCAGTTGTAGTGAACTGCAGATATGCAGACAAATGACATATGTATTGGCATCCTGAGGCATTCCTAAGCTGGCTGTCCTAACTTTTGGATAGCTGGCGATAGGAAAGCCCAATACCAATCGAGCCTGTAATAGTGCGTGTAGCCAAATAGGATAGGCTGCTGCATACGAAACAGCGATCGACATTAGAAAAAGGGGCGATATGCATGTACCCACCAACACCTCTACACACACCCACACCTACACACTAACACATGTACAAGACACACACACGAACAGGTATTTAGATATGCACACACTTACAAATACGCACACACACACACACACACACACAATATAAATATATATATATATATATATATATATATATATTTTTATATATATATATATATATATATATATATATATATATATATATATATATATATATATATATATATATATATATATATATATATATATATATATATATATATATATATATATATATATGATATATATTTCTGCATGTAAGCTTGAAGACCAGGGCATCTGAGCATTTCATGAATATGTTCTTTAGTTGCTGGAGTGTTCTAATCACTATTATCGGTGAATCCAAGTGGAAAAATACAGTTTCCAAAGATCGAAATATATCAGTGTACTTAAAGCGTTATTGAAGCTTCGGAATCTTTATTCCATTTTAAGAATATCATATCAATTATTACAGTTTACAAGGTTTACACTTAATTACACGATAATATTACGATGGAATGCGGTCGAAATCGGAGCGAGTGTCCTGAGGTGTATAGCTAACACATATTATGAAAGCCATGAGGAACAATTACGTGGATACTCCATCCAGTAAAGGATTCTCCATTCTGTCGTATACATTTACAACCCAAATCAGGACATGGGTGCACTGTCATTGATGTCATGGCCACCCTATCCGAAATGTTCGAGAGTGACCGACGGATTTGTTTGCCGGCTTTGTGACGGAGACGTGCTCTTGATGATGATGGTTTCGAGGATGATAATTCTTCTTCTGTCATGTGGTGACTTCACTGTGCACTATGGATGTGTTTTGAATCAAGTTCCTTGTTCAAAATAAGTGCCATCCCGTCTGATACAACGAAGATTGAACGAATACATCGTGATGCAACGATCAGCCGAAAACAAAAGTGAACAAACTGACTGCCAGCGCAAAAGCAGTGACATATGGAGTTAAGTTCCCCAATATTATCTGAGAGCGCCAACCGGGCTAAGCCTACGGAGATACTAGGTTCCATAAGGGGGAGGGGGGGCATTTCGAGCAATCATCTCCCAAACACCGACTCCGACGTACGATTTGGCGAAATGGACTAACTCCATCATATTGCCCTACGCACTCATGGATATGGCGCCAAACCAGCCTAACTCCATCATATTGCCCTACACACCCATGGGATATGGCGTCAAACCAACTAAATCCATTATATTACCCTACACACTCATGGGATATGGCTCCAAACCAGCCTAACTCCATCATATTGCCCTACACACCCATGGGATATAGCGTAAAACCGCCTAACTCCATCACATTGCCTACACACTCATGGGATATGGCGCCAACCGGCCTAACTCCATCATATTGCCCTACACGCCCGTGGGATATGGGGGTGGGGGGGGGCGGCGTGGCCTTCTTTTTTTTTTTATTTTTTTTTTTTTGTTTTTTTCTCGGGAACCCCCGGCCCCCCCCCCCCCCCCCCGCACTAAACCGGCCTAACTCCAACATATTGCCGTACACACCCATGAAATATGCCGTCAAACCCGCCTAACTCCATCATATTGCCCTACACGCCCATGGGATATGGCGCCAAACGGCCTAACTCCATGATATTGCCCTACACGCCCATGGGATATGGCGCCAAACGGCCTAACTCCATGATATCGCCATACACGTCCATGAAATATGGCGTCAAGTCGACCGATGAGTTTGCCGAAATATGAAGGCCAGTGAACCGAAGGGCATTTGTGCATTATTCGACGTTGAAAGACTTTTTACTAACGTACCGGTGGACGACACGATCAGTCTCATCCTCCAAAATGTGTACCACCACCCAGCTCTTCAGCCAGCAAATGTAAGTCCTTCCCTCTTGGAAAACATGATCAGAGCCTGCACACCGGAGGCGCCACTCCGCGCACCGGATGGGAAGTCCTGCCACCAAGCGACGGACGCCACACATATTCCTGGAGGTGAAGCACACCAGCGGGTGCGGTGTGATGATGTGGACACTTGACACCGGCGCTGAGACCTCGGCAATGGGAGCCCGGCCCAGCGCCTCGGAGTGGACTTGATTCTGTATGTTGAGCGTGACGCTGTACGTCTTGCAACGCTCCGGGATTGTGATGATGTACTGCAGATAGATTCGTGGAGTAATCCTCGTCGTGCGCTAGCACGTCATCCACCACCTTGTAGATCCTTGGAATTCCAGCCAAGACGGTTTCTACTCAGCGATTATGCTCATCGTCGGACGAATTGAAGGTCCATGGCCGCTCTTCTGAAGTTATACTTGCCCCATGGGGTAAAGAAGCTGGTTAGAGGTTGGTCCTCCTCAGCGAATGGGATCCGATCTTGGCGTCCAACGTCGTACTTGCTCCCCTTGTTGATGCTGGTAACGACGTCTTGAGAGGATGTGATTGGATGCACGCCACGGCGCACGTGCTTGTTTAGTTTGGTCAAGTCGATACACAGGCGGACTCCAGCCTTGCTGTCGTCTCCAGGGGTCTGCCGCTTCGCTATTGGCACAATATGATGCCACCATTCCGTAGGCTCAGTCGCCATGGCAATGACTCCGTCTTGGCGGAGCATCTGGTCTAGCTGCTCCTTGATCTGCTTGCCTAATGCGAATGCGACTGGTCGTGCCGCGGTGACTGTGAATGACGAGCGGTGTCCTTCACCTCGATTCGCATTGGATCCCCGAGAATCTCCCGAAGCGGACGTCGACCTCAAATACTTGATGAAATTTGATTTTTTTCAGCATGTCCAAGTTGTCAGCTCCTTGTTGTGTCGATGTCTCGCCTTGGTAGGTGCGCTACGTGGAGTTGGTCTTGTGCTTTTGTTGAAAGGCTAACGCAGCTTGGACGGCACACCGTGTCTTGGTGGGGGCTGCGGCCGCTTGTTGCCAACGAGGCGGTCTCTGTGGCGAGCGCCAAGACGTGATGGCGGCGTCCCAAGGCGTTGTGACGGCATGTTCTTCTCCAACTTCGTCCTCGCGTAAAGTGGTGGCGGCGCTCCAAACGGTGGCGCCACAACTTCGGATTTTTCGCGGGAAGTCAGCTGGCATCAGGCCAAAGGAAATGTTATCAAACCAGGACAGAAGTGCGCTGTCCATGTTCGGGATGTCGCTCACCGTCACCGGTGCGCTGACGTCGCCTAGCCGCAGCATGCACTGAAACGAGCCTGCACAGCGCAGCTCGTGTCCTCCCGCTCCAAATAGACGCTCGGACGACGCAGATAGCGTGGAAAGCCAACCTCTAACCAGCTTCTTTACCCCATGGGGCAGGTATAAGTTCAGAAGAGCGGCCATGGACATTCAATTCGTCCGACGATGAGCATAATCGCCGAGTAGAAACCGTCCTGGCTGGAATTCCAAGAACCTGCAGGGTGGTGGATGACGTGCTAGCACACGACGAGGATTACTCCACGCATCTGCAGCACGTCATCACAATCCTGGAGCGTTGCAAGACGAACAGCGTCACGCTCAACATGCAGAATCTCGACTTCCTAGACCAAAAATGTGACTTTGTCAATGTGACCTTTATTTACCAGTTGAACACCCTGGACTGCGAAAAGCATGGTCTTTCTTCGGTGCTCCCAGTGAAGCAGAATGGTATGGGCCTGGAGGCACTTAGGAGAGACTGGGGAAATTGGACCCCCAGTTCTTCCTCCAAATATTTTCCTGCCAATCGCACCAGTCTAAAATGCATATGACTGGCAGAGCCCGATTGATGCCATTTCACGACGTGCAACATGTGTTGTGTCAGCACCGAGCATGAAATATGCGTCTGACCTTTCATGAATTTGCAAATATTAAAATGCATACGCCAATACATTCCGGTGCCGGCTGTGGCATCTAATCACTACCGACAGGATGTGCGCTGTCCCCCCCCCCCCAACCCCCACCCACCCCCCCCCGCTACGCCAACACAGGTGTCCCTCTCCCCCCCCCCCACCCCCCCCGCTCCCCCCCCCCCCCCCCCCCCCCCCCCCCACCCACACACTCCGTCGCCCCCGGCTACGTCAAGCAACACATGCCCGATGTCAACATGAAATATATAGACCAGGATGGATGGAGCTCCGGGTGAATATTCATCTGGTTAATATTCATTATCGGTGGCATCCAATGCATCTCATATTAACACGAGCGCAGGGCGGGGGGGGGGGTCTCTATCACATCAAGCGAACGGAAAATAGGGTGGGAGGGGCGGATCCGGGAGTCACAACCATTGATCTCGGGCGATTACTGAAGCTAGAAGTGGAAAAATTGGAGGAGACATTATGGCTGTAGTGAAGTTGGTTCGTAATTTTGTCTTAGTGGCGCATCGTATACGTCGGTCATATAGTGAGTAGCCATAGCATTGGATGATGAACAGCTTAGGTGGATTGGCGCCAAAAGAGGTACATTAATCCTCAGCGCACATGCAGTTCATTTCGAGCTTCTAGCCATTACCCATAGTATGTTTGTAGGAATGTAAATAGAGATAGTGGTCGCCCCAGACAGCATGTTTTATACTGTCTTTCCGTTTTCTATTTAGTAGCCTAGGTGTGAATGGTGGTAGCAGTGAACGGAGTTTAGTGACTAAATAAATGCGTGGCTGTGATTTCGCCTCCCTTGCCTGATACCAGACTCGCTTTTTCATTCGGTGAATAATATCAGACAATGCAAATCAAAGGTGATAAAGTTTGCAAGCATGCAACTCTGGTGACAGCACCAACCACAAAGTACGTTAGGTGGTCTGAACCTAAATGCAGTTGGTTTGGAAACATAATTCTGAATCATATATCTTGATTGGAAGGCATTTGTTGCATGATTTCTTGTAAATGAGGCATTCATCCAATTTGCGTTAATATTTAATGTTGAACCGAAGTGTCATTGGAGCGGGGAGTGGATCGAGTTAACAGTCAAAAGACTGAAAAAGAACGATAGCTCGTTAATGACTGTTTGTCAATATTTGTCAAGATAGACAACTTTGAAACCAGGCTGTTGATAGTATACTCGAAGTTTTCTTCGACGTCTTTCGCAGGAAGTTCCATCAAAACATATTTGTGACAAATCTAATGGTATGTACCAAAATCGCTATCTCTCCATTGTCGACGGCTCGATAAAATTTGAACTATGATGAAGGCTAGCACAGTTTTCAGCTCACCGAAAGCCTTTGATGGATATATCACAGTTACTATCACAGGAGACAGTCTCGCCATCTCAAGTGTCCATTGCAAAACTAGTGAGTGCATTGGTTGACGAGGTGTAAGGTATGCAAATTATGTTAGGAGTGTTTACGTCCTTTCCCTTGCATGAGGGCCGTCTAAAACAGCCGATGCAATGAAAACGTAACACAGATGCTCTATGAAGGTGAGGCGAATGTTTCCTCCATGGATGATCTCGGACGATATTTAGGACCTCCGCCGCCTGGCGGTGATGGTGTCCATGGGGTAGCCGCTTGGGCCGTAGCAAACTCTCCGTATGATAAATTTGACGACCATAGGTGAATGAGAACCACCGTTTTATCATCATCACTGCCATACCGCGAACCACACATGAAATGATCCACGAAGAGCATCCCTGATAGTTCCAAGCCGTGCCATAGCCGTTCAATGGTCAATCAGTCAATCTGAGTTGCAAAAAGGGCACGGCAAGCCGTCCAGGGGGCATCCGAAGGCTTCGGAAGGACACCATGACGTCTCACTTTAGGGCATCATGAACTGTCAGATGGGCAGATTATTTGCATCTCAGGCTGCGAGAGGAAGGAGGTCATATACTTGCTATTCACCCTTTGTCAATGGGACCTTTCTTTACCAGTTGAGAATCCTGAACTACGAAAAACATTGGTTTTCTTCGGTGCCCCCAGTTAATCAAAATCGTGGGGCCTGGGGGTGGCGGAGGCACTTGGGAGGGACTGGGTTCAATTGGGCCCCCAGTTATTCCTTCAAACAGTGTCTGGCCAGTCACACCTGCCTAATATGTATATGGATGGCATAGCCCGGATGCTACCATATTTCACGACGTGCCACGTGTGTTGTGTCAGCACCGAGCATCAAATATGCATCTGATCTTTGATGAATTTGCAAATATTAAAATGTATATGCCAATGAATTCCGGTACCGGGTGTGGCATTTCATCACAGGCTATGCGCTGGCCTATTGTCCACGGCGCGCACTACGGTCACACGTGAGATTAGAAAAGACATGCTGGACAATATCATTGAGCAATTAAATACCACACCAGCATCCGCATTGTACCGACAACTACGACCAGTCATAGCGAGGGCATTCCCCGACAGAACGACCAGGGCCCGGCGCCCTCATGCCTCAGATTTTGAGCAAAATTGGTGTATAGGGTTATTGTATGCCCTGAATCCACCTGTGCAAATTTTACTTCGAATAGGGCAACGATTCAGGAGTTATAGCCTCGGGCATTTCTGGAAGGTCACGCTGCAAGGTTATGTTCGGTGGCCGATAACTAAGTTAATTATCAATCAAAATATAAATATCCGGACATTTTTCTAACTCGCAAAGATTCAAGGAATCTGATTCTGGCAATATTTGTACTATGTCATGAACAATAAAAGTTACCCTATGATCTTAGGTCACGTGAACTCCGGTGACCTCAATGCCCGTGAAATTTTCGCTATTTTAAGTCACAGAATGGAAGGACCATGTTTTGCCTTGATATATAGTAAATAAAAAATAGGAGTTTGTTCTATAAACCCTTATTTCGAGAGCGTAAACTTTACCATATTTGAAGTTTTTCGAAGATTGAGCTACTAACTCGGCCGTCTCTCCGTCCAAGATCGAAATGCGGTTTGATAACACGTAGCAACGAATTCTCTAGGAATGTGCGGATTTATGTCTCCTAATGTACTTATTTACCTCTAATATCCAGTTATCTATATCAAATAGTCTTTGTCTACCTATCGTCACACTTTCACGGCACGTCCCTCGTCGTTCGACAATACATGTACCAACACAGTTGTAGCATCAGCAGCCGAGATCTTCTGAAATTTTTGTGTTCCTTGTCGGCGAGAGCTTTCGTAAAGCGACCTGCGAGGCTCGCAGTGACCTTCTCCACCTTTTCCTTCGTGACAAAGCAGCTCTGAGACAGGCTTCACAATTTATCGCAAACATCGCCAGCTTTCGAAACTTCCCTTAGCTCTTAGGTGGCTCTGTTCATCTCCCAGTGTTCCTTCCAAGCCTCAGAAACATCACAGTCCGGTCCGCTCTTGCTCTCAGGGGACCTCATTACTTCTCAAGTTTTTTCGGACTGGCAATGGCATTCTAGATCTGGAACTGGCTCTCAGTATTCCTCACAACGATCGCTAGCCCTTGGAGAATCTTTGGATCTCAGGTGACCCTGTTCAACTCATAGGGACCCCTTCCAAGTATCTTGGTCATCCCAGTCCAGTCCCCTCTACCGCTTAGTGACCATTTCCAATCGTCATAGTTCCTCTCCAGCTGTGAGGACCCTTCCCAGTCCTTGACAGTCTTTCTAGCTTCGAGGGCTCTCTAGCGCTGACATTGGCCCTCAGTATTCCTCACAATCATTGACTAAGGGACTCTTCTCAGCTTTCAGGGAACTCTATTCGCCTTAAGGGCCTTCTCATGCTGCTAGGGATCCTTCCTAGTTTTTGACAGCTCTTGTGGTTTCAAGAGCATTCTAGCTCTGAGGCTGAGTCGTGAGATGGCGCGACTGAGCGGTGTGGCGACCGATATATTATATCTCACTTGACCGTGAAGGCATTAACCTCGGGTCATGAAATTTACACTGAAGCGAGTTCACTACAGGCGTAATCAACCGTCCACACTTTGTGCTTCTAGCGTCAGTAGTTTCCGAGATCTTATGGGGGGGGATCAGGGACCCTCCGGTGCGCGTTGTGAGAGGTCCTCCTGTGCGCGTGTTAAAACAAGCATTATACTTCGAAGATTGGAAATATCTCGCGACACTTCCCGAAACAGTGAAGTCATGCGGAATATCACTGGACCTTGAGCATAATAGACTGCAAAGTGACGACAAAATTATAATAGTGAGTGGATAAGCTCATTAGCAGATCCAGATGGCTCGCTTCAACCGGTTTGGAGAGGCATTTCAGTCGTTCTCAGATTTCGAACGCAACTCTTGAGATTTGAACAGCTAGTATTCGGTGGGTTCGCTGAAGGCAATATTTTTTTAATGAAAGAACTTTAGACTTCGAGAAAGTGAAATATGAGTGTAACAGATCGAAAAATCGGCCTTTGGGTAGGGGGAGGCATGGTCTCGTTCCCCACAAATCTGCTAGTGGATAAGCTAATCTATTGTGCAGTTTTTTTAGAGGCACCAAATTTGGAACACATGTAGATCGATGTAATTGTGATCAATTTAGTCGTATTTCATATTTTTGTAACTTGCTTGTTGATTTCAAACATTACAAAAACAAGTTCGGAATCTTTTTAAACATAAAAATCTAACCTTACATAGCCTGGCTTTGTATTAAGGAAACAAAATATGTGATTAACTTACTTGGTGAACGATCTGAAGCGATATAATACCCAGGATAAGTCGTAACATTGCAGTTTGCGAACATGCAAATTTTAATAACACGGTTATTAACCTGATCAGGACGATGTGACCACCGATTTTTGTTCCAAATGCCTACTCGTTAGCTGGCAAACAAAAAATCTCAACAGCTTTACTTGTTAGGCTATGGGTGAGGTAATGAAGAATATTATACACTTATATAAAACATTATCTATCATAAGCTAAATTTGCCTAACATTTTTGTTTGCTTCAGAATTGTTTTTTGTCCAAAAATATCAAGAGAAGTCCAGAATGTTCACATACAAAGAGTAACGAACCAAACCTTTTTGTTTGCTTTCTGGAGGTAAAACGTGTGCAAAGCTTATGTGGCGAATGCCGTAAACTGAACTGGTAACGCTAGGTTAGGCTTGGTGGAATTATGCAATATTTGCTCTTTTGACATCTTTGAACACCATGTATTGATATCTTTTTCTCAAAAAGGAAGTTAAATAATCACGCATAAAAGCCTGCTGGGTCGTCTGCTACCCAGGTAGGATTCCCTCGAAAAGTAGTCTCCACGGACAACCGAAATTCCGTGCACCAATTATGATTGCTGTCCTGGTACTCGTTGCCTTGGTTACCCAACTTACTGTGCAGGCCGGCGAACTAGAGTTGAGGTGAGGGTGGTGGGAGTGGCGGTGATATAGATATGATACATGCATGCATCATATGTATTTGCATGTGTGTTGTCAAAACGTGCTTATCCAATGGATTATAATCCAATGGAAGCACCTCACTCATAGCGGGTATTGAGTGATCTGCTCACGGCTATCTTGTTAGCGGGTGTGTAATACCACGCATGGCTGTGGCATGGTTGTAATCCAAATTTGACGACATTCTGGTAATAATTTGCGCTGGAATAATGTTAAGCTAGAGAGCAATGGTATATGTGTGAGTATCTCGCATATTGCTCACATCTGAGGTATATTATCGGTAACCGCCGGACAATATTTTCATTTTGCAGGCGATGGTGAGGTTCATGGTACTTTAATTTGTGGGGAAGTTTAGTAACACTACCAATGACATCTATTCAGTGGTGTTAAATTTTTCCTTAAATGCTATCTTCACCAAGGTGAGAGGGATCGTGAAGGTGAACTAAGAGCATCTATATTGCTTGACTCACACACATGACCTTGTCGAAGGAACTTTTCCTGTGGGCGAGGGGGAGGAGGGGGGGGGTTGACTGCGGATCCACTGTCCGAGCCAACCATACTTGTGTTGTCCCCACAGTAAAGCTAAGGCAGTGGGGAACGTGTGGCCGAAGCCAGGGCTGCCCTCGGCCCTTCCTCCCCTCAGCGCTATCACGCCAAAATAGGCCAGAGGCGCAGCCAAAGAGGGGTCCGTTCACCCCTTAGGAACCAAAAATACACTAGACTAAACGAAAACTTTGGGATTATCACCACGAAAAAAACCCTACATATTTCGAATAGCGGAATAAAAACCGCCGAAGGCTTTCTTTTTCATTACGTTTTTTTCGCCCCGACCTTCCTTTAAAAAAATCATGGCTGCGCCACTCGAAGAGGCCCTGGCTACTTACCCTACGCATGCATGGCGACCACCCGGCAATGCTGTGCACCCACAATGCTGCCTGGGACAGGTGATAAATTCGTGTATTCTTTCCCAATAAACACACACTAAAACCGTACAAAAAGCACCAAAATACCAATGGATACCGCTAGTTCTCGTCATCTAAGCTATCTTATATAACTAAATGGACCATTGACCTGGTCATGCAATCTTTGACGTCACAAATAACGTAAGTGTATGGAACAGGTAATTTTGTACGAATTTTGCAACCCCTTAACTTGTGAAATATAGTGCTATGATCAACACGAAAATTACACGTTCACCTTTTTTCGGTTCCAAAGGGTCGGAATGGAAATCAAATATCGTAAGAGACACAATGAACGAAGTCCGTCCGTGCCGCCGCCGCCGCCGCCGCCGCATGCATGACATGATGGCACAAGACATCATGACAAATGGCTCATCATCGCCGAGATGATGAGCAAGACACGCATAGCATAATCTTTCTCCATTTCTTAACACCTGGGCACAGGCAACCCCGCCCCATCTGGCTGGGCATTGCCAACACATATTTGGAACAAATGATCCGAAGCCGTCGACAAAAAAACACACCTTGCTGATTCTATTACCTCAATATAGTAGCCGATCTCAAATTTAGGGAAGCAAAAATCCTTAGGATGAGCCCGAGACACAGAAGGTCACTTTAGGTCACTCAAGGCCACCCCAGTCGCTGACATCAGCATTCGGTCAAGTCCATGGTTACATATGATCTTGAATCTGTCACGAGCCACATTTTGGAAGCTATAATTGAACTTTCGCCGAATGATGGCATATGATGGGTGCCAAAGAGGATGCCAAATGAGTTGCGCAAGCATAAGACGAATGACCTGTGGTGGGCTCTGCAGGGTTTGAGAACATTCACACCCTGCAAGGCGGGGGAAAGGTGCATGTTAGTCGATTCTTTATAAGCA
This sequence comes from Ashinkailepas kermadecensis, assembly GCA_034440615.1. Lineage (NCBI taxonomy): Eukaryota > Metazoa > Arthropoda > Thecostraca > Neolepadidae > Ashinkailepas > Ashinkailepas kermadecensis. The sequence goes on along the minus strand of JAOTOM010004796.1, from coordinate 352,172 downwards.
GCGTGTATACAGTTACAGTTCGGGAACTGAAAAACATGGCGACATGGTCCCTCTGGTCACCGCGCTACGACCACCGTAGCTTCGATGACCTCGGAATTCACTCCAGGTAAAAACACTACCTGAACTACTGAAGTCTTGCCCAGGATTACGCAAGCACGTTTTTTGCACTTCCTGTTAGCCTTATGAGCTTTGCTAAGATGCTGCGGGATGGCAGGTGATTTCCACCATGGTCCAGCCCAGTCGACCCAGCCGGGCCGAGAAGCAGCACGTTCTGCCAGGGAACGCCCGACCTGCGTAATACGACAACGGTACACGAAGACAAGGACAAAAGAGGACAGAAGAACGAAAATAAGAAAGAAAGAAAATAAGTTTCTATACGTGAATGTGGTCAGAGCTTGGCAAGAAAACTAAGGTGACTGGAGGTGAATTAGTCCTATTTACGCTCACCATGATGATGATTTCTGCATGCAATTTACGAACCGCTTGACAGCTATAAGACTTGATTATCTTCCCGCAACAGTCCCGTTATGTATGCATATATATATATATATATATATATATATATATATATATATATATATATATATTATATATATATATATATATATATATATATATATATATATCGAATTGAATGCGACAGCGTTCTCTGCTTTCATCTTCTTCTTATTTATGCTTTCTAGTTTTCGAAAACATGATCTATGATTGTCTGTAAGATTACGTAAAATATCTCCAAACGGTGCAATGGTTAACACGGTTGTTATAATGTAAATAGTGTAGGAAGTCAGCATCCATGTGAAACAAATCGTGATTCGAAGTTATTCTATTTTGTCGACGTTTCAACCAGCTTTGACCATCTTCAGGAACTAACACAGTACGAATCATGTAGGTGCAATGCAAGCATAAAAACTAAGTGATGATACATACAGTTTCAATTACAACACTTCCTATTCTGAAGGCACGCGTAAAATCAAAAGGGGACGTATATGAATATTCCGTGAACTACGCTCATCGGACATGCAATGGCCACAATACAAGTTGCACAATACACAATACACAATACCCATGATGCACACCGCAATCATTAAGAACACTCATGCACTTATGCGGGCGGTGGGTGTCTATCATATAGAGGCAGACTTTTCTTTGTGTGCGCATTGATGGTGGGAGCTGTCTCACGGTTGTAGATGGTTTCAGCTGCCGCCAGGCGCCGCTGATCACAACAGTGTAGCAGGATGCTAGTGTTAGCTGTGAGTAGGCGTCTGGTGAGATGTGTGCTGTGCTCTGCTGAAAGATTACTTTTGGGCCACCATCCTGGAGGTGCATGGTGACGCGGCGGCTGAGTTTAGTAGTTGTGTGACTGATGTAGTATACGTTACGGGCTTCGCAGTCCCCGGTAGTGCACTTGAAACGATATACTACGTCGGTCTGTTGCAACGTGGTACATTTGAAAATGTTGTTGCGTAGAACGAGAGATGCTGTTCTTGGTTTCTGGTAGGAAACAACTATATATATATATATATATATATATATATATATATATATATATATATATATATATATATATATATATATATATATATATATATATATATATATATATATATATATCGAATTGAATGCGACAGCGTTCTCTGCTTTCATCTTCTTCTTATTTATGCTTTCTAGTTTTCGAAAACATGATCTATGATTGTCTGTAAGATTACGTAAAATATCTCCAAACGGTGCAATGGTTAACACGGTTGTTATAATGTAAATAGTGTAGGAAGTCAGCATCCATGGGAAACAAATCGTGATTCGAAGTTATTCTATTTTGTCGACGTTTCAACCAGCTTTGACCATCTTCAGGAACTAACAAAGTACGAATCACGTAGGTGCAATGCAAGCATAAAAACGAAGTGATGATACATACAGTTTCAATTACAACACTTCCTATTCCGAAGGCATGCGTAAAATCAAAAGGAAACGTATATGAATATTCCGTAAAATACGCTCATCGGACATGCAATGGCCACAGTACAAGTTACACAATACACAATACCCAATACCCATGATGCACACCGCAAGCATTAAGAACACCCATGCACTTATGCGGGCGGTGGGTGTCTACCATATAGGGGCAGACTTTTCTTTGTGTGTGCATTCATGGTGGGAGCTGTCTCACGGATGTAGATGGTTTCAGCTGCCGCCAGGCGCCGCTGATCACGACAGTGTAGCAGGATGCTAGTGTTAGCTGTGAGTAGGCGTCTGGTGAGATGTGTGCTGTGCTCTGCTGAAATATTACTTTTGGGCCACCATCCTGGAGGTGCATGTTGATGCGGCGGCTGAGTGTAGTAGTTGTGTGACCGATGTAGTATACGTTACGGGTTTCGCAGTCCCCGGTAGTGCACTTGAAACGATATACTACGTCGGTCTGTTGCAACGTGGTACATTTGAAAATGTTGTTGCGTAGAACGAGAGATGCTGTTCTTGGTTTCTGGTAGGAAACAACGAAACGAATTTTGTGACCATGCTGGACAGGTGTGGTGTTTTTCAAGGCAATGTCGCATATTGCTCTTTCATCTTTCCTCCATGCAGGGATGATCGTGTTTTTGTAGTGGACAATGATGCATTTGCTGGTGTCATGAGGAGTTTGTCTGGAGTCTTCCATCTATATATATATTTATATATATATATATATATATATATATATATATATAGTATACATTATATACATATGTATATATATATATATATATATATATATATATATATATATATATATATATATATATATATATATATATATATATATATATATATATATATATATATATATATATATATATATATATATATATATATATATATATATATATCTATATATATATGTATACATGTATACATATATATGTAGATATATATATATATATATATATATATATATATATATATATATATGTATATATATATATATATATATATATATATATATATATATATATATATATATATATATATATATATATATATATATGTGTGTGTGTGTGTGTGTGTGGTGTGTGTATGAATATATCCTCGAGCAGCTCATGGGAATGACAGGAGGTTGCATATATGCTACCTTCTAGCATTACAGCGAACGGCTTCAGGTACTAATCTACGGAGGCTGTTCTCTAGTTTTACCGTTTGTGCTATGGGTCAAGTCAGGTGTAAATATCACCTACCGCCTGCTATACGGAGAAGTGATAGATGCTGGACGACGGTTGATTTCTTTATAATACACCTTCACAGCTTGTGCGAAAAGGGCCATTGAGATCTGAAGATGACCTCCCTTAGGCCTGGCAAGGACCGTGAATTAAAGAGAGGGGCTGCCGAGAGCTGGAATGCCCATGCCATCTAGAAAGAGCAGTCTTCGCTGGAGTTGCCCCTCATAGCTGAGGAATAAACAGGGCGACGGAGGGCCACAAGAGGGCTGGAATGCTCCTTGGGTTTAAAAGGGCCCTGAAGAATGAACAAGACTGATACGAGCTGAAGATGACCTGTAATGGCCTCTCTCAGATCTGAAATACTCCCGAGATGAGAGCTAGACAGGACTGTTAGGATTGTGATGGGCCCCTTAACGCAGGAGAGGGCCCTGAGGGATGACGAGGATCACGTGAGAGTCAGATATGACTGGATTGGGATTCTGACGTTGAGAGCGGCTCCCAATCATGGGACATGTGGTAGTGCATTCAGTGCACCGTAGGCAATGCCAAGGGCTATTGAAAGGCTCCCGACGCTACGCCTGACCAGCTGAACGATTATTTTGTAGGCGTTGGAGCACGCATTGCTGGTGAGGTTGCTGGTCAGGGTACCTTCCCGAGCCTGGCCTGCCGTTTACCGCGAGTGGGTGCCTGTACATTCTGCCTAGTGCCAATGTCCCTCTCCGAGCTACGTGCCATCGTGTTCGGCATGAACAGATTGTGTCCTGTCTATCGCGCATATCGTGTCGGTAGTGATTAGATGCCACAGCCGGTACCCGAATATATTGGCGTATGCATTTTAATATTTGCAAATTCATGAAAGGTCAGACGCATATTTCATGCTCGGTGCTGACACAACACATGTTGCACGTCGTGAAATATCATCAATCGGGCTATGCCAGTCATATGCATTTTAGACGGGTGCGATTGGCAGGCAAATATTTGGAGGAAGAACTGGGGGTCCAATTTCCCCAGTCTCTCGCAAGTGCCTCCAGGCCCATACAATTCTGCTTCACTGGGAGCACCGAAGAAAGACCATGCTTTTCGCAGTCCAGGGTGTTCAACTGGTAAATAAAGGTCACATTGACAAAGTCACATTTTTGGTCTGGGAAGTCGAGATTTTGCATGTTGAGCGTGATGCTGTTCGTCTTGCAACGCTCCAGAATTGTGATGACGTGCTGCAGATGCATGGAGTAATCCTCGTCGTGTGCTAGCACGTCATCCACCACCTTCCATGTCCTTGGAATTCCAGCCAGGACGGTTTCTACTCGGCGATTATGCTCATCGTCGGACGAATTGAAGGTCCATGGCCGCTCTTCTGGGCATCCCCCCCCCCCCCACTCCCCCCACACACTCCGTCGCCCTTAGCTACATCCAGCAACACCCATCCGACTAGCAGCTACATCCAGCTACATCCAGCAACACCCACCCGACGTAAAATTGAAATACCCATGTCGAGATGGGTGAAGCTGATAAATATATCAAGTTAACATGCATTATGGGTGGTTCCAATGCATGTCACATTAACACGAGAGCAGGAAGGCCTGCCACATAACGCAAACTGTAGAGGGGGAAGGGAGGATTCCGCAGGTCCCCTTCATCTCGGGAATTACTGAACTTAGAAGCGTAAACATTGGGGGCTGGGGGAGAGATGACGGTTGTAGTAAACGCTCGGTATGACAAATTTGACAAACCTAGGTAAATGTGAACAACCGCGTTATCATCATTACTGCCATATCTCGAACCAAACCAAAACCTGTTGCAAAAACAGGGTGCTTTTGAGCGAAGTGGCGTTTCTGACAGATGCTCGATGAACTGATTGCTACTGCTAGTCTAGAGAAAGAGAGCACATGTGCGAACAGCAGCAGAGTTCGTTCTTAGATAAATTGAATCGCATGCTCAACATATTTTCCACCGTATACGTTTGTTCTCTCTTCCTCTACCCATCCCTCTCCCTCTCTCTCTCTCCCTCTTTATCTCTCTCTATCTCCCTCTACCTCTCTCTGTCTCTCTGTAGCTATCTCTATCCATATGTCTTTCATTCTATCTATCTTTCTCTCCCTCTCTTTCTCTTTCTATCTCTCTCTCTCTCTCTCCCCCCCCTCTCTCTCTCCCTCTGTCTCTCTCTCTCTCTCTCTTTCTCTCTCTCTCTCTCCCTCGCCCCTCTCCTCGGATGATTACACTGGGTTGCACTTTTTTTTTGTAAGTTGTCTATGTTTTTCAACTGATTTAGGACAATTTTGCACCCATGAATCCGAAAATGACATCCGTTACTCTCGATCCGGTCAGGTTTTTGTGCTAAGTTGATTTTAAAAAATCCGATCTTCTGACCAAATCGATTACATTTGTGTGCCATTATCGGTTGATTTTTGTTAATATTTCTCATCCGAAATAGGTTTGTAAGATACATTTTTTTTTTCTAACACAATTTATTAATTAAATGTTACAAACATCGATTACTGTAAATTGAATAGTAGACATTGATAAAGGTAAGTACATGTAAATTGCATGTTACGTCATCATTGTTCAAAATTCAGGGCTTGAACTTCCGTTTATTCGAACCCCTAGAATGCTCAGCGGCAGGGATGTCTCTCTTCAGAGTCCAACAGTAATCAGCCATCATGACTGCATCCCAGCGTCCCTGATACCTGGTCTCCATCTATTTCATGTCCTGATGGAACCTCTCCCCCTGCTCGTCGCTCATTGATCCCAGATTCTCAGGAAACCGATCCATATGTGAGAATAAGTAATGCATTTTGATGCTCATGTTGCATCCGAGGTTTCTGAAAGCAGTCAGCATATTGGTGTCAAGTTCTGCGTAGTTCCTGGACTTGTTGTTGCCAGGAAAGTTCTTCACGACCAGAACAAAAGCCTTCCACGCTTCCAGTTCCACTTCGTTCATTAAGTTTTCAAACTCTGGATCTCTGATGAGCTGACGGATTTGGGGACCGTCAAAGATACCAGCTTTCAACTTCTCCATGGTCAATCCTGGAAAAGCCTGGCACAAGTAAGTGAAGCAGCCATCATCCTTGTCCAGAGCTTTGGTGAACTTCTTGATCAAGCCGAGCTTGATGTGCAGCGGTGGGAAGAGTATCCTGTCTCTGTCCACCAGAGGGTTGTTGATGACGTTCCTTGCTCTGCAAGGCACCAATTCCTCCCGCACAGGCCAGTCCTTCTTCGTGTAATGCTGAGCAGTGTCCCTACTATCACACATGCACAGAAAGCATGGGTACTTGGTGAACCCGGACTGTTGTCCCAACAAAAAGTTCACCATCTTCAGGTCAACACAAATAAACCACTCATGCTGATCATAACGAATTTTCTCCAGCACATACTTCACCGCTTCATACTTCTCCTTCAGTGTGGTCGAGTGAGCGAGGGGTACAGAGGCAAACTGGTTGCCGTTGTGCAGCAGAACACATTTCAGCGATCGCTTGCTGCTGTCAATGAACAGTCTCCAATCTTTGGGTTCGTACTGTGGCACTCCAAGCTTGTGCAGAAGCTGCGCAATATCTGTACAGTACACCAAGTCCTTCTCTTCAGAGAAAACACGGAGGTACTCTTGATGCCTGTTGCGGTAGAAGGTGATGCGAGCACTATCAGAGAGGAGGTTTTTTCCCTTCAATCTGGATGCCAACAGTTCGGCAGAGGACTTTGATAAGCTGAGATCGCGAACTAGATCATTTAGCTCCTTTTTGGAAAAAGGACGTGGAGCATCATCGTCAAGAACCACTTCTTCTTCTTCATCTTCTTGAACACTGGAGGAATCTTCGTCACTAATGTCAGGAAGTTCTCCAAAGACAGGTACTGGAATTTCATCACCATGAGCTCCAGGACGACGTGCTGATTGAAGATGAGGATACTTGAGGCTGCTCCGGTTCTTTCTGTTGATCCCAGTCACATCAATAGCGCAGAAGTAGCAGTCAGTGCTATGGTTTGTCGGCTCCCTCCAAACGATGGGAATTCCAAACTTCAGATAACTCTTCCTGCCCTTGGTCCACTGACGCAGATACTCGGTGCATGTCTTGCATACCATGTGTGGCGCCCAAGCTGTATCCTGGTCACCAAGTTTAATACTAAAATAAGCATGGTAAGAACGCTTTATGAAACTTGTGACTGGATTCCTGTCAGGAACAATTGTGTATTCGCCGCAGATGTAGCAGAATATGTCGGGCTTATTTTTGCAAGATCTTCTGGTCGAAGCCATTTCATTCACCTGTAAAATAAAAATACCAATTAGTCATAAATTGGCGCATGTAAATTCTTCAGAGTTCGTTATTTCAAGAAATAAAAAATAATTTTGCATCACATAAAGCGAAAATACCCGTACATGTAAACAAAAACGTAAGAAACAACATGTGGCCATTGTAGAGAAGTCTTTTTCTCCCCCCTCTCTGATGGGGCAAAACTCTTCTGGCACGTTGATAGTACTAGGGTTTGACCTCAGCGTTGGACGATATTAAGACCCCGGGTATAAATTCAACAGCTCTAAGCTTTCATCTCCGTGCTCTGATCTCGCATCTTGACACACACCTCCAAAGCCAGTACTTCTATATTGTGCAAATTAGTCAACAGACAAATGGCCACGAAGATCAGACATTAATGGCGCAGCGTGATATAGGCGTGAATAATATAGCTCCACCTTGACAGACAGGTGCCACAGCTTCTATCAGAGAACTACATCTCAACAGACGCAGCGACTATCAGGCAGAGTCCGACGTACCTTAGCACCGAAGTACGGGACAGGGCTGGCCCTCCCTCGGCCACCCTGCCCCGTCGAGCTCCGACTCACACCCGTGCGTCTCGACGGCCAGTTCCCCTCTGTGCCCTCGCGGCTCCGTCCGAGGTAACTCACAGTACGACACGTCACTGGTCACATGACTTAGTCTGCAACACGTCACATGACTGCCTGCACCGTATGCCCAGTGGGGTTACTCATCCCCGCTAGAGAACAAAGGCGAACTCTGTGACTTCTACACCAAGCGGGCGGGCGGGCGCGCTGTCTCTCTGACATCAGACATCAGAGACACCTCTGATCTCAGCACGACGGTCCACATCCGTGGGAACTGGTGCTGACAGTGCACTTTCGTCCAGGCCCGCGTCGGCCTGGCCCTGCACACGTGAGCTGTCTCAGACAATCACCGGATGCTGGTAATCCACAACAATCGGCTGACTGGCAGAGGCGCGGTACTGCAGCCTCTGGTCTGGCGACACAGCGCCTGACACAATAGCGACACTCGGTCACCTCACCGCATGACAGCTGGCATCTAACATCTAACGACGGCGGCGGGGCGCCGGGGTACCGGGGTGCTGGAGAGGGAGGGGTAGGTACAGCGGTCGGCTCTCGAGGTCATATCTGCAGAGGTGACGGCCGGGCGCGCCGGTCGGATATGGGGAGGGGGACAGGGCAATGTCCAATGATCGACCTCGACTGGAGCGGTGGCTTGCTTACGTAGGCACCAGACAGGCAGGCGCCAGGTGGGTGCCGGAAACTTGTCGCGCCAAGAACGGTGGGGGTAGGGGGCTGAATGGCTGAGATTTAGATGCCCCAAAACCAACTTTGGTACACCATAGCTCAAAAGGTTGACCAGATTGAGCAAAACCAAGGTGATTTTTGGATGCAGCACACAAAATTGTCCTAAATCAGCTAAAAAAAACTTAGACAATAAATTTGGTGTTGACCAGTGTTATCTTTAAGAAAAGAGAGAAATTTCTCATAAAAGAAGAGTGCATAATGCATATGGTCACCGTTAGTAAAGAAATTCGTATTTTACAGAGCAAATTGCACGCTTGTCCTTTATATTGACCGCGCGTAGAAATTTGGCGTCCAACTTCCCACCTCAATTTGACAAGATTCGTCATTATTTTTCGGCCAGGTCCTCCACGGTGACCGAGTTAGTCAAGGTCAAATGAGGTCACCTCCAAAAACGTTCAACCAGTCGTCACGCAGTAGCGGGTAACGATATTTGAACGAAACTTTCAGCGTTTGCTTTTCTTTAGGGACGCAACAAAGGGAGTTGTGAATTTTTGTGCTTTAGATAACTGTTTTTTTTTTTTTTCGCATTCGCTAAAATCGAAGGTTCTGGCTAAGGTAAGCACATTTTTCTGAGGCTCAGTCTAGCTAAAACAACGTTTGTCGGTGCGTTCTACCCATTAGAACAATACAAATTAAAAATCGAAAACACAAAATTATGAACATTTCAATGTTTATTTAAAAGTTGTGTGCAAGCAAACATTTTATGCCCATGGTCGATTCCGCCCTCCTTTTATGATCCCAAATATGTTTTGGTTTTCAAAACTTCCCCAAAATGAAGTCCCCTGAACCAAAATCATGATGTCAGTCGTGACCTCATAACCCCCTAATTACGTCACATTTTGAGGGGACAGACTTTAGGGGTGGTTGTGGATCTACTCGTGAAGCGCTTTCCGATGACATCTCTTTCGTTTTCGTGCGACGCTTAGCTTGGAGATGAGAGGGGGACGTATAACAACCCCTCCGAGACGATGAAGATCTGACCGGTAAGACATAGGGTTTCTGGCTACTATGTATATATATAGATATATGTTCTTCTGCCGCTTTTCTAGTAGCCGGAAGTGAAATAAAATACGTCATCAAAAGAAGTCGGTTGCCTTGTCAACTATCAGACCGAAGGTAGGGAATCTTTCAGTAGTCATTTTGGCGCGAGGAAAATCAGTAATTCCCCATCCACCCCCAGTGAGTGTGTTGCACTTGCAGATTGTTGATCGCTGGTTTCATGGAGCAAAGTGCATCTGTTTTTGTGTGTGTGCGTGTGGGGGGGGGGGAGGGAGTCATGCAGTGTTTAGTCCCTGAGTATGCATATACTGGATTAGTTTTATTAAAATAGGCACTTCGGCCTCCTCAGGTCATTTCGTGCCGTGAAAAAAGAAAGAAAACACGTTATGCTGTAAAAGTCAGATTATAATTCCTGGAGCAAGTTTGTTTGTCGGAGAAAGATGAAAAGTGGTTTGATTAGAAAAGGGTGTTGATCTCCCAGTAGTGTGGGTAAAGAAAAGGCACTGTTGTGTGTCCGGCAGTAGCTGGTAAGTGTTCTTCGTGGGCCATGGTATTGTTGACAGTGTAGGAGTATATGTGTGACTGTAAGATGGGTGTTGCATGAAGGGCATGAAGGTCGAGGTGAAGTCGTGTAGATATATCGATGGGTAATACAAGTATGGCCGATGCGTAAACGTGATAGGACTTTTTCTTCGTGTCGGTTTTTTTAAAGATGATGCCCATGGTTAAACAGTAGGCTTGATGAGTCGTAATTGTGTATGGTTTGTGTTTTGTGTCCAGTTTGGCGTCCAAAAATGTCGAATTATCTGTTGTATTGATGATTTAATGCCGTCAAAATGTGGTGGAATTCCTGTAATGTTTGGAAGTTGTAATGATTATTTTGCTAATTTGTCGGCTTCTTCGTTTCCTGGGATCCCTCAGTGGCTGGGCACCCACAGGAAACGGAACCTCACGCCCATCATGTAAAGTGTTTGAAGTGTGTCATAGATGGAAATATGGCAAAGGTGCGAAAAAGAAAGTGAAGAAAGCGATTGAAGGACAGATTTTGAGTCAGAACAAACAACAACGGTGCGCATGGGGTGACAAAGGAAACGATTACGAATATAACGAAGGGCAATCAGAATGGCGTGTAATTCGGCAATGAAAATGGAAGTTCCGTTTGGTAGGCGATGTTGTGTTGTGTGTGTACCCGAAACAATGGCGTTTCCTGTGGTGTTGCATCCTTAGATCCGTCAGTAATGATAAAGGGAACAGGGCAATATCGAGACCGAAGCTGGTGAAACTTGTGTTTGGCATATTCTGGACAAAGTTGTGATTTTGGGGTGGTGGTTAGATAAAATATGTGCCGTTCGGCCATCTGCCACGGTGGTGTAGTAGGTTGAGGAAGAAAAGTAAGTTGTGGAATATTGTACTGAAGTTGTGCAGAAAATGTTTTGACGCGTGGAGCTATGGTAAGACCGGTTCGCTTTTCGGCTGGACCTAAATAGTTGAGGTGTAAGTTTGGGAGAATTTGCAAGGATGCGTGTGTGGGGTGGTGTTCTTTAAACTGATTTTTTTGCGGCATACCTAAGTCTTTGTTCCATTCTTTGTAGAGCTAATGGTGGAATTCCTGATTCGGTTTGTAGAGAAATGATGGGAGAAGTAGTCATTGTACCGAGTGCTATGCGGATAAATTTATTTTGTATGTTGTCCAAAAGTTTCAAAGCTGCCACCAGCATAAACTACCGACCTATATTCTATGATGGGAAGAACTAATGATTTGTAGAGATGTAAAAGCTTATGGCGGTCGGCTCCCAATGAGGAAGAAGTAATACAGCGAAATAAATTGAGTCGGTGATGACATTTCGTCTGGACGTGTTTGATGTGTTTATGCATACGCGTAGATAGCCTTCGATACAAAATAATACCAAGAAATTTGAATGAATTTACAAAAGGTAAGTGATTGTTCCCGAGGTGAAGCGGTGTATTTGGGTTTGGGCAGGGTGTCGATTTACTAAATATCAGTGTTGCAGATTTTGGGGCTGAAAAAAATGAAACCATACTCCAGGGACCATTCGTGTATTCTGTCAAGTGTGTTTTGCAAGCGAATTAAACAATGTTCATAATTTTTGCCGGAACACCAAATTGCGTATCGCCTGCAAATAGAGAACATGATATATTGGCAGGTATGTCATCGAAAAGATCATTAATGATAATGCTAAATAATACTGGTGAAAGACAACTTCCCTGTGGAAGGCCGTTCTGAAGATAATGTGGATCGGAAATGGCTGACCGGCACCTGACGTGGAATCGACGAGAACCAGATAATAAACCTACTACATAATGTGCTATATGTCCTTTTATACCGAGTTGTTGAATTTTGGAGAGTAATGCGGGTTTGAAGACCATATCGTACGCTTTGCTTATGTCTAGAAATACTGCGACAGTGCGTTCATGTTTTTTTTGTAACCAAGGCGGATGTCTGTTTCTACCCGAATGAGATGATCTACTGTGCTGCGTCCGCACCGAAAACCACATTGAAAGGGATATAGAAGATATTTTGCTTCCAGGTGCCAGGTCAGTCTTTTTATAACTATGCGTTCTAAATGTTTTCCTAAACAACTGGTGAGTGCCATGGGTCCAAAATTTGTTGGGTTCCTATGGTCCTTGCGAGGTTTTGGGATGGGTATAATTAAAGATTCTTTCCAAGTTTCCAACTCATGCCTCATGGAAGGCATGAGTTGTCCATAGTTAATTAAATGTGTGCAAAATGCTATGTTTGGTGTGCTCCGGTAAATGTCTGAAAAAATAATAATGTAAGTTGTCGGGTCCTACTGAAGTATTGCCGGCGGAGGATATGGCTGTGTTAAGTTCTGAAATTTGAAAAGGAGTATTATATATTTCTGTGTTATCAGAATCAAATTGTGCGAGATTGAGGTTAAAATTGTGCTGTGCATTTTCTATGAAGCCAGGTCTGTAGATTTCGTCGGAGCTATGGTGGGCAATGGTATCCGCTATGGTGTTTACTATTTCTTGGGTTCGGTAATTGTGTGATTATGAATTTTGAGGGCTTTTAATGATCTAAATGGGGATCGTCCGCTCAAACGGCGGATTAATCCCCATATTTGGCTTAAAGGTGTTTGAAATGTAAGTTGCTGTAAATATAAGGACCATGAACGGCGCCTAGCTTCACGAATGATGCGGCGGGTCCTCGCACGTTCATGGTTCCTGTGGAATATATTGTGTTGATCGGGATGACGTAAATATTTTCTAAATGCCCTTTTTCTTATCACGATGGCTTGTGAAATTTCGGGACTAAACCAAGGTACTGGTATGCATTTTGTAAAAGGATTTGTGCGTGGAATTGTTACAGACGCTGTTTGTAAAAGTGTGTTAGTAATTAATGTATGTTCTGCACAGGATAAATTTCCGGGTTGTATTGCAACAACGAAAGCTCTTCAAATTTCGTTCAGTCGGCCTTCGAAAAGGCGGGTATGAAACTCCGGTTGTGGCCTTGACAGCGCATACCTCCTTCTCCTTGCGCCAAACTGGGCAGAGGGGTGATGTAGTCAGGTGGTCAGGTGTGTTGTAGCTGAGGAAGTGGGCCGGTTTGGAGCAGGTGGAGTCAGGATGAGGTGGTTCGCTGCACTTGAAGCATCGGGCTGATTGGCGGCATGTTTTACTGCCATGGCCGAAGCGCTGACAGTTAAAACAGCGGAGATGATTGGGAATGAAGACGTGGACTTGGTAGCGTAGGTATCCGGCGAGGAGAGACTTGGGAAGAGTGGTAGAATTAAAGGTGAGGACTAAGAGACTCGTATAACGTTTCTGGCCGTCTTTGAAGGATGTAATGCGGCGGACGTGGGTCACCCCCTCCGGCCTGAGCTCCGCCTGAATATCTGCCTCAGACATGAAGCGGAGCTTCGGCGCGAAGACGGTGCCCTTGGTGGTGTTACGGTTACAATGTAGAATAACGGTGACTGATTTCCCACAAAATGTGGTGGTGCGGAGGAGGGCTTTGGTCTGGGCTCGTGATTGGGATTTGATGACGAGGGTTCCGTTGGCTGGGACTTCAATGTTAGGATTGGCTAAGGAGCAAATGGCGAGGAGTTGCTTGGTTGGCCAGAAAACGTTAACACGACAAAAATAGACGGACTCCTCGACAGGCTTTACCACGATGTATGATCCAGCACTATCGAGGTATGGTCGATATGTTCAGGTTGGGAGGACGTGGTCTGGTTCGAGCGTGGGTCAGTGGCGTGGAGAGTGATGGTCTGGCTTGGATTGCGAGGCGAGGTCGTGGTATTGGGACGAGCAGGGGTCAGCGACGCGCAAAGGGCTTCCATGGCGTCATCGAGGGGAATAGTTCGGCGCGGGTAATCAACGTTTGCATCAATCGAGGGAGCATCAGGTGTCAGGTCTGTGTCCGTGCGATGGTCGTCAGGTGTGGTCAGAGGAGGAAATTTCGTGTCGGTGTCCGTTGGCGAGCATGGGTCCGTGTCCTTTTTACGCTTTTTCCCCATCACGGGGAAAAAATCCTACCTAATGTAATTTAAATAAAGATAAAGGACACACAGAAACTCAGGGAACGGAAATACGACGACGACGAACATAGGGGTGACGGGTGTCACCCCACTAGGAAAAGAAATGAGAAAAGAGCGACGGGTGTCACCCCACGAAAATGAAAAATAAAGAACTGCGGTAACTGGCAGTCAGTCGCGCCAAAACTGGCAGGGCGGAGTAATCAGTGGGCTCTGACGGTTTGTGAGCATATAGTACTGAATACTCCATGTATATACTGGATATATAGACGGAAGGCATATGCGCATCCCATGTTTAAATCCCTGGATGTACTTGGTCGTTTATAAATTACATGCCATTGCAGGTATCTTTCAATCTGCTCAAACAAAACGATTTTCTGTAGTGTGATTTGTGTTATTCTGCGTCTGCGAAAATGCAAGGTTTTCTCAAGATCTGGGGCAGTGAGCTTCAGGTATTCTCGGAGTGTGTAGCACTATCATAGTAAGTAATATCAAAAGGTGAAAATCACTGGTCCGAACAACAGGCTCCCTCAGGTAAAGCTAGCTTTAGTAAGGAGTACTGGATTCAATGTTCACTTTTCCAGGATGGCATGATGATCCGGGTGAGTAAGACCGAGCTTCTGTAGTGCGGTGATCGTCTCCAGTTAACCCAAACCCAAAATCTACCACCGAGCAAGTTCACGAAGCAATCGCTGCCGTTTTCTAAGAGCGTGAAAATCTACACGTGATCACCAACACAGAACTATGGTGTGAAAACACAACAATCATGCCACGGACCGATGCTTTGGCATCCTGATAGCTGTGATGCATGTCAAGCATCTGCTGTCTCGCAGAGTACTGCCAAGGACTATCGCACACAAACGTGCTTGTGTTTATGTCTATCCTTTAACTTGTACTCGACATGACATGCACACTATATTCCCTGTAACACGATGATCGACAACGAATAGCCCTCATTTTGTGGAGCCACCAGAGCCACCAGCTTGTTAGTTTGTATGTGAGCTTCATGGCACTTCGGCTACTATGGTCATATTGCGTCCAGTTCAAGTGCAATAAAATACAAAACTATAAATTCAGAGTCAAATGACGTGACGTTAATAATTTAAAAAAAATAATTTATAATTTTATACCTCTATTGGTTGAGCTTGCAGCTCTGGTCAAACAGTCAATGTCGGGATGCAGTTGGCCACCCATCGTCATTGTAGTTTTCAGACCGTGCCCGTAAAACACATGCGATTTCGTGCATCAGTATCTAAGACATGGAAACTCCAGGCATAAGCAAATACATGTAGCACGAGCAAAGCTGTGGGTCACCGATCATGTTACGGACAAATTCCTGGATATCGTGATGCAGTGTTGAGGATGGAAGTTTTCGAGAAATGTGTATAAAACAAAGTAAAAAGCGGCACAAACCGCAGCAAAACCCAATGCGTTTTTACCCTTATTTGGTATTTAATAAATAAATAAATATCAAACCGTGTTTGAAAATGTCCAAACAACTTTTCTCGAACATTCAATTTTTCAACTGTAAAATCTGGTCCCCAAAGAAGGCCTAACTACTCCAAGGTGGGAGCGGGCGCAAGACACCATGGCCTCCTTAGAGACTCCACTGACCAGTACACATGGATGTTTTCCGGTTGAAACAGAGACCCTGGGAGTAGAAAAGGAGGCCACGGTCAACGAACTTCCCTAGACCGGCATATTTTTTGGTGGGGGAAGCGCAGTTACGGGAGATGAAAATGAACGCCTATTTGGACCCCATCTTCTACAATATATTAGAGACTCCCTCTAAACAATCACATTTGGGGGAAGACCAAACACGTGTGTTTGCCCCTCTAACATTTTGGCCATAGCAGCCGCACATCCTTCACGCCACCCGTCCCCATGTTCCGCCTTCTTGGTCTGTGCGGATCAGAAGTTTCCTGACTGTCGCTTTCCCTAAAGTGAAGTCGGGAGGCGATACCCACAGTCTCAAAGCTACGAGGCAACACCCCCTACCACATCTGCAATTTCTACCATTCAGTCTGCGGCGCTCAGCTGTCGGACTTCCGGATGGACAGTGCTAAAGGGAGCCCCCTGTGGTGCGACTCTCAGGGGGCGCCCCCATTCCCCTTGGATACTCTCCTAATATCAGGTATTACCACGATAGCAAAACGCCAACATTTATTATATGGCTGAATACCTCAGAGAGCGATTGCTTCGTGTACCCTTCGCCAGTAGCTCCTTTTTTAACCTTACCGAGTCATGGAACAGATGGGTGAATTTTGCTTTATATTTTAATATTCATTTCATCGTGACTGCACGATGAAAGCAACTGTACAATGGAGGAGATCCCTGTCTGTACCGATAGAGATTGGGTGCTGCTTCCAAACGGAGTCCGCAGACTGCAAGCGGCCCCTGTGGGATGTCTGAGCGACATCTCCACGCATGCATACATGCAGCACATAAGCACGTTAGCGCATGCAAATTCACCACATGATTTCAGCGCATGCATTTATCATTAATAATGCAACACGGTGCGCGACAAGTGACAGGTCATGAAATATAACGGTCAATTGAATATTGCATATGGTATTCATATTGCACACCTGGGTCTCACCCTTGCGTTCCTTGCTCTGTGCAGCACGTATAAAAGCCTGTTGGCTTGTCTGCTGTCCAGGTAGGATTCCCTCCCACATTGGTCTCCGCACGCTACTTCAATTCCGTGCACAAACTATGATTGGTGCTCTGGTACTCGTTGCTTTGGTTACCCAGCTTACTGTGCACGCAGGCGAAGTAGAGGTGAGTTGAGGGCGGTGGTGGTGACATGGATGTGATACATCCATGTGTCTTTTGTCTGTTTGTGTGTTGTCAAAGCGTGCTTGTCCAACTCAAATGCCTCAATTTTAGTGAGTCTTGAATGGTCTGCTAACAGCTAATTTGACAGCTGATGTGCTAACACCTCGCAAGCTACACAATTAACATCAGCACACTGCTGTGGAGTGCATGCTACTGTTCAACACTGCTACTACTACCATTGCATTACAAAAAGGAAACCTTGCTAAGTATCGCGCAGTGCAGTCAACAGGACGTCCTAGCTTATTCTGATAGGTCAACATTCCAAGATGTTCCCAGCAATTCATAATCATCCAGCGCCATTCCAGCTCGCGTTCCGCCCAAACACGCTCCACCAGAAATGGTTAATAGACGAAACCACTGAGGGCTGAATCTCTAGACACATAAATCGCAGCTCAGTATCTCACCTCGTAATGACAAATGACCTGTGGTATGATTGCAATCCAAACTTAACGGCATTCTAGTAATAATCCGAGCTCGAATAATATTAAGCTGCAGAGCAATGGAGCCATATGTCAGTACCACGCATATTGCTCACCGCTTACGTTTACTATTGGGAACCTCCGGGAAAAATTCTCATTTTGCAGGAGATAGTGAAGTTTATTTATCGCTAATTAGGCACCGGTTCAGTGGTGCTGTATTTTTCTCACAGATGGATCTTCACCGAAGTCAGAGGCATTATCAAGATAAACTTAGGGCATCTATATCGACTTGCTTATAAGACATTGCAGAAGGAAGTTTTTTTTGCTGTAAGGGGTGGGGGCGGATCCACTGTCTGCTACAATCTGACATGATCTCGCAGTAATTTTAAAGCTGTGCAGGCCGTGCGACCGTAGCTAGGGGCCACACTTCTCCCCTCAGCACCAACATGTTATAAACAAAAACTCTTGTTACGTACCTGATGTATACACTGCGACTACATTGCTCTCTGTACCCACAACGATTTTTGGGTCGGGAACAATTTCGCATATAATTTCCTCCGCTGAGCCAAATAAATTCGCCCGCCAAGACGACAACTCAAATAGCACAAAAAAACATCAAAGAATAGCCTCAATTGTCGTTCAGAAAATAATCTCCCATGGATCTGGTCACGCAACCGTTGATGTCACAAGTTGCATTGTAAATGCGTGAAAACACTAGTAATTTCATGGAACTATCAAAACACCTTGGCTTGAGTAAACATGGCCGTAGTCTTCAAAAGAACTCCAGAATTAGACGTTCGTTCATTCGTTGTCAAAGAGTCAAAGGTGAATAAGGTGTTAAGTGAGGTAATGGCAAGGCAGATTGTGTTTATCCCGGGCGTATGCTGGTTGGAACGGCCGACAGGGCTATTTCAGGTTATGCAATAGCGATTTGTTGTGTGCAACTAGTCGATACATCAGCAATTGCAAAGCCGCTAAATACTCCCCAAGTACCTTCAAAGTGATCACACGCATATACACAATGTGAACGTCGTCCAAGGGTTTGTGCTTTTAACGTCTACAGGTCCTGACCACGGTTGGAGATTCAAATGGTGACATCGTCGGAGAGGAGGTCATCCTGGACAAGGATAATCAGGTCACCATGCGACGCAACTACCTAACCGAAACCATCGAGGACTACCAAACCGGTTTTGAAGCCATGAAGGGCAAGGGACTCGGCAATGCTTGTGCCATCGGTCGCATAGCCAAGGGTAAACCGGCTCAGGATGCGGAGGAGGCCCAGGCCAAGAGCGAGGCCGGCAAACTACAGACCATCAAATGGACAACATCCGCAGCCGAGCCGGCAGGTGATCTCATTGAAGAGGCCGGCGCCAAGATCAAAAGCTTTTGTGGCAACCTGACGGCTGTGAAGGTGACCAAACCTACCCGGTCCGGACCTGCCAAGAGAAGATGGGGGAAAACCGCTAAGTTCATCAGGAAAAACTCCGGAACGGTGATAAAGCGTTGCTGGCTTTGTTGCGATCACTGCACTATCCACTCCAGTTGGTAGCTATGAAACTTGGTTGTCTTCCCTCAACTGTCCCGTTATATATATATATATATATATATATATATATATATATATATATATATATATATATATATATATATATATATATATATCCTAGAGCCGCTTATAGTAATGATGGCAGGTAGCATACATGCTACCTACTAGCACTACCATAAGTGACTCCAGGTACCAATGCACGGAGGCTGCTCTGTCTTTTAATCGTTTGCACCATGGGTTACGTCATGCGTCGATATCACCGACCGTCTGCTGCACGGAGAATTGATAAATGCCAGATGACTGTTGGTTTCTTTGCAATACACTTTGTGCTGGGTGATATGACTATGAATATTGGCTCCGTGTCCAAGGAGTGCACATTGAGGGTGGGTTGTTGGAAGTTCACAGCCGTCGAAGAAAAGGTATATGCCGGGACAGGACAGGTGCAAACAAGATCCGACAACATATCATATGGAATACAACAACAATTGCTTTAATCGATGCATGGTTCCTGGGAAAAATATGAGGAGGCATGCTTGATTTTGGTCCCTCTCGTCTCTTCGAAGACGACCTCGGATTTTGTGTAATGTTACCGTCCATTGGTGACAATATTTAACCTGATGCTCCCGATCCTCTATGATGCTGTTGTCGCTTGAGACAACGCGGGCAACACCGACGGTGGCGCCACCTATTCTGATGTCGGGGCCCGGTTGGTCTCGGATCAGTCAATAGGCGGCGTTAGTATCGATCTTACAGCAGGTGCTCTGGTCTCGGCAAATTGGCAAAATACGACGAAATGGTGGGTCGCGGAGGTTCGGTCGGTAGGTAGCTGAGCTCTTCATTACCGAGTAAACTCTCTCCCAATTAGAGAGAGATATTGGCGACGCCAGGTGACCTAGCAGTTCAATGAGTCGCAGAGGAACTCAGAATGCCGCTTCTGAAATAAAAGCGATACGCGTGACAGTTAAGCCAGGGAAATGTTTCGGCTTCTATTCGCTTCCATGAATCAATAACCCGACATACATCACGAATGTGACCTGAACCCTCTCCAGGCCAGTCCTCAGAATTTCGGTCGCCCCTCGTCGGGAGGGGGGATTTCCGTCACCGTACACTTACCACCACGGGGAAATCGGGATGGACGAAAGCATAATATGCGCGACACTTCTGCTTGTTTTTCTTCTGGGAGAAAGAGCAGCGAAGTGAAGCCAATTTCACGAACGTTCGAAATATGCTTATCATTACCGAAGGCAACCTAGTAAACCTTCTATTCTACCGTGTAAAAATAATTGAAATGTTTCTTGTACTTGCCTTGCCTGGACTCAAGTTATCTGGTTGGCAACCAGCTTCTTACAATACGCGTGGCTAAGTTGGTCCGGATCCGATTGTTTTTATTTGAATACCTTACTGGTGTATATTTTCAGCTAGTCCGGAGAACACACTGAAAAACACCCCAAACATATGCAGATGTGGGTGGAAAATGGCTCTCTGTTGATAATAAGCTTGGCCACTTATACCTCCCAATCTCGTTCCTTAATATTCAATTCGCATATTTCCCTGCTCATTTACTAACAATATCAATCATTCAGAAAGCATGCATCGATAAGAACATCCATTTCCTGATTTCCAATTTGAGGTGCCAACCAGAGGCAGGCTCCATTGACACGTGAAGTCAAGTGTTAAAGCACATATGCTATGACAACTTGGACAATGATATGCAGAAAAGAAGCATGTGATATAAGTCCGATATACAGGGTATAATGACTAAAAAAAACTGCGACACGGCGCAGTACATGTCCCTTAACAATGCTGCACTCTCGCCCCGAAGAAGTCGGTGTCCACGTCACATGCCAAAACGCGACTGTCGTCTTCTGAATCCGGCACAGATCGGATCACGTCAGCTTTGTCGGCGACCGTATACCTATGATGGCAATCCCCCCCCCCCCTCCCCCCGTCCCGTCCCGTCCATATTCCAGGCGGAGGACGGTGCGTACAGTGGCGCCGCCTGTCTGAACGGCGCAGCAGTGTCCGCTCTGCCGTCTCCAGTGCAGGAGGTGCACTAGGTGGTGTGGCGCAGCAGCCAGGCCTCAGAGGGTGTGCACGTGCCGGGCGCCAGCTGACAGGTATCAGCTGCCGACCGGCCAGCATCGCAGCGCATGGCTGTTCGGCTAGTCAGCGTCCTCCCCCGATCGGAAGGTACGGCTTGCGGTGGCGTCTGTAAGTGGTGTCGATGATCACCGGAAGGTTTAAGTTCGACTTAGCGTCGCTGCGTGGTCACCGGAAGGCTTAGATTCGACTTCTCGTCGCTGAACATTGACGAAGAGCCGATTGTTTCATGGATGTTGTGGCTTTGCCTTTCCATAGCTGTGACCCGGGCTTCAAAGTGCGATGCTTTGTGAAGCTAACGGCTCATATTAAAGCTGCTTATTCTCTGCTTTGCAATGTAATTATTCCGCTCCTGGAGATCGTAGTGGATAGCGATGTACCCTGCGATGATGCCAGGACAAAGCGCTTATAGGGGCGCTAGAAAAGCGACGGCAAGTGCTAAGTGTGCCGTAAAGTCCAATTTCAGTGTATGTCAGCAATGGCATAACTAGGGTTTACGTCAGGGTGCAAACTGACTTGACTGGGCTGCAACCTACCTCCATTTATATAAGGAATCGGATTTCAACCACTATTGTGTCCAAAGGACACATTTTGTTTTTTCATTCAAATAATTAGTGACAGCTTTATTTTTCTGTGACGGGACCCAACCTACCAACATCGTTTCTAAGTCAGCGGATTTCAGTGAGACCGGTGGTGGTGGTGGTTGTTGGTTCTACGACACGTCGACCGTTGAGTCATGTAGCGTCGCTAATCTCTCACTCCGATTCAGTGAGACCTGTCGCGGTTCCTTGGAGTCCACCACCTCACAGGGGGTGGGTGGGTGGGTGGGGTGGGGGTCATTTTGCGCTCCTCCTTCGGCACGCCACTGTAGATCAGCCATGACGCATAGGCGCATTGCCATGAGTATTTATGCAGCCACGCGTCTTCAAGCATGAATGGAGAGCCCAAATAACGTTGGATGCTTTTCGTTCCTTAAATCATTCCTAAAAGCAGAAATACAAAGCTGGATATCTGCCCTAGCCTTAACTCGACATCCAATGACGCACACCAAAGTCGTCACCAATTTACCGCCAAAGTCGTCACCAATTTACCGCCAAAGTCGTCACCAATTTACCGCCAAAGTCGTCACCAATTTACCGCCAAAGTAACACCAATTTACCGCCAAAGTCGTCACCAATTTACCGCCAAAGTCGTCACCAATTTACCGCGAAAGTCGTCACCAATTTACCGCCAAAGTCGTCACCAATTTACCGCCAAAGTCGTCACCAATTTCCGCCAAAGTCGTCACCAATTTATCGCTCGGACTGATGCCAGCTGCGGTGCGGGATCCATTGTTAAAAGTGGGTCGTGAACCACCCAATACAAATTCATTGTTAGCTGCTCGTGCGCCGAAATGTCTCCTTAAATGCCTTTCTTTGAACAGATTCTAAGAGTAATTCAGGATAAATATTTTGATGTAAGTTGGTAAATCTCTAGATAAGACGACAGGATCTGGCTTGGAGTGGGAATATTAGAACCTGACATGCTTCATTGCTCTGCGAATCGCTGTTGAAACCGCACGCGAGCAGAAATGCTACCGCCAACCTCTTTCTTTCATCACATATTTACTCTCGCCGGGCCGCCGGCGAAGCCACCTTCACCGTGCCGAGGAGAGGGGGACGAGGAGAGGGAGGAGAAGGAGTTGTTGAAGGCCACCTACTAACTTCCAACCTACGTAAGCCAGGATAAAATGCAAGGCACCACCAGAAAGCCCTGTTCATTGCGAGCGTGACACTTGCATTCAATTGGAATTGACCGATAATGAGGCCATCAGAAGTCATATTAGTGTAATATTCGGACCTTGACTGACATCCCTGGAAATTGTTAAAACGAAAGGCACAGCTAGTTTGTGTCAGCATTGTTTCTCAAGAACTAGAAGAAGCAAGTTTATTTACGATTACAGCTAGTTGAAGCGCGTAGTCAAAGATGGTTTTCAGGAAAACCGGCTTCAAAAACACAAGCAACATTTGGCACAGCGACATAACTACTGGATTACACAGCTAGAGGGTACAACTGAACATATCTTTGACGTGGGACATACGATAGACTGGGACAACACCGAGGCATTAGCAATTGATACCAGACAAAGACAATGGAAAATCAAAGAAGCAATATTTATTCAGACAGAAACGCATCCCACGCAAAACATAAATATTGGCCGGTGTACACTGTTCCCAGGGAGCATAAACATTTTGGAAAAAGTGATTAGTGCCTTCTTGACGTGTCATCACGGCCATATTCACAGTCGAACTCTGCATATTTGTACACATAATTCAATTTGGTAGCAACAGTAACAGCATCTCCACAGCAGACTTCGTTCCTTCTCTTCTCGTGATGTCATTGTCCTTTCTCCGGTCTTTATCTCTGCCACCTTTTCTCCTTTCTTTCTCTCTTTCTCTGCATCTTTATTTCTCTCTCTCTCACACTCTCTCCCTCTCCCTCTCCCACTCTATCTCTCTCTCTCTCTCTCTCTCTCTCTCTCTCTCTCTCTCTCTCTCTCTCTCTCTCTCTCTCTCTGTCTCTCTCTCTCTGTCTCTCCCTCTCTCTCTTTCTCTCTCTTTTTTTTTCTCTCTCTCTCTCTCTCTCTTTCTCTGTCTCTTTTCTCTTTTTCCCTCTCTTTCTGCCCAAATCATGTGTTGAACTTCTTCCTTTTCGTCACCCCATGCATCGTGTCATCGTCGGTCGTGTTTATATCATTTGTACCTCGGAGCTGTTCTGGTGGGGTGGTCACGTTATGTGTAAATAATCCAAATGCGAATGTGATGCCACTTTTAACCTCGCCGAAAGCGAACTGATGACGAGCCCAAGACGGGAATTAAACTGGCTTTCCTCAGAACCATCTTTGAATATGCACTTCAACTAGCCGTGATCAGAGTTCTACATACCGTAGTCACGAAGAGTAACATGAATTCAGGCAAATTTAGTTATGTTGATTAGAGTAAAAGGAGTTCGAGGCAGGGTAGGCAAGTTCGGATCGGAAGCAGGCCTGAAAATCAGCTTCCGAACTATGCATGTTAGAGATACAGAGAAAACGTCACTGGCAAACCAATGTAACTTGGAGGTAATTTCACAGCTTATTTTACAATAGTTCAACCCAGTTGCATGAGCTTTGTCTTGGAGAGTGGTATCGATAGTGTGGATATATATATATATATATATATATATATATATACATCTCTCTCCCTCTCTCTCTCCATCTCCCTCTCCCTCTCCCTCTCTCTCTCTCTCACTCACTCTTTCTCTCTCTCTCTCTCTCTCTCTCTCTCTCTCTCTCTCTCTCTCTCTCTCTCTCTCTCTCTCTCTCTCTCTCTCTCTCTCTCTCTCTCTCTCTCTCTCTCTCTCTCTCTCTCTCTCTCTCTCTCTCTCTCTCTCTCTCTCTCTCTCTCTCTCTCTCTCTCTCTCTCTCTCTCTCTCTCTCTCTCTCTCTCTCTCTCTCTCTCTCTCTCTCTCTCTCTCTCTCTCTCTCTCTCTCTCTCTCTCTCTCTCTCTCTCTCTCTCTCTCTCTCTCTCTCTCTCTCTCTATATATATATATATATATGTGTATGTGTGTATGTGTGCGTGTGTGTGTGTGTGTGTGTGTGTGTGTGTGTGTGTGTGTGTGTGTGTGTCTGTGTGTCCTTTCAAAAAAACTGTTCAGGTAAAATGCGTACATCTGTTTGGTATCCGGAAATTTTAAGGTCAGATCAGCTCACTCGGCATGGCCAGGTTAAGCAAGTTCAGCCAAGAATACACCAGGTACATAACCTCTGAATCATAAAGCGTTTGTTACAAAGAATAGCTGATATGATACTGAAGCATCTTGGTAAGCTTTGCAGCTTCTGACCTTGTGGCCTGATCATATGTCACGATGGGACAATGCATATATTTGTAGAACGATCACTTCAGCCTTCGCCCAAGTGTACACTGTTTGAAACTAATTCCATGGAAAGGTAGAATAAGGTCAAATAAGGTCATATCACACGAGGTCTGGTCATCTCTAACCACTCAATATCATGCTGCATGGAATAAGCTGCACTGAAAATGCATTCAGATATGACTTTACGAGGAAAAGCAACATTTTGTATCAAATGGAATTTTGTAGAATATACAAGGTATCTTACCAAACCTAGTGTCAATGACCATTAACATATTTTAAAACAATGCTTATTACATGCTATTTATAATTTTCAGCGTGACTAATCACTCCAAATACATTGCTCCACACATTCAATTCGGTAAAAAAGCGGAAATTGACCTGATCTCAGGTCAATAACTTTGATCTTAATTAAGCTTTCGAGATAACACAGTTGTTCGCCATGATGCAAAAAAAAATGATTTAGAGTTTGGAGCTGAGTTTGGAGCTGATATGCTACAAATATTCGGAAAAGCGACACTTTGAAGATTTTGGAACTGTAGAGAAAGTCCATGTAAGTTCGGCCAATTTTTACTTGAGAAGGTCTGGCACGCATGTGGTGAGACAGACTGATAGTTGATTGACAGAATGATTGACAGACTAACAGATAGTTTTGCTCATGTACTGAAAGGGTAATCTTTTGGGCACAAATGAGTCCCACAAAGCTTTTTCGCAAGCAATTATAAATCAGTGATATCACTGATTTGAGAGAGAGAGAGAGAGAGAGAGAGAGAGAGAGAGAGAGAGAGAGAGAGAGAGAGAGAGAGAGAGAGAGAGAGAGAGAGAGAGAGAGAGAGAGAGAGAGAGAGAGAGAGAGAGAGAGAGAGAGATGAGCTATTCTGATGTATCGCCAGAGTCTCAACATTCCCCATGTGTGAGGTAAATTGATCCTAGTGGTGGGGTAGGCTGATCACAAGCCTTATTTTTGTAAACAAATGCTGTGACGAGTACTGGGGCATACTACGTTTAGTATTGGACACATTTTTAAATCACTTTTTCTGACCTACGTGTTCTGGTATGAAATAAATGAAGCAGTTAGAAAATACCACGCAATATACTTCGACCGAAATTTTCACCGCATTTGTATCTGGTATTGTCATACCGTATAGCTCAAAAGGAACAATCCTCACGAAGCTTGAGTCCGAGGTTGAGCAGACCGCGGGCCGATGGCCCGCGGTCTGCTGCGGAGAAGCAGCTGGGCGGCCGCCACGTCCCCGCCGAACTACCCCCGATCTAGCAGATGGGTCTGGACTGTTGAGCGACGCGGGTCTGCGAGTGGCTGTTGCGTGTGTCTGTTGAGTGACTGCCGAGTGACGCGTGAATTTCGGGACTTATAATTTTTCGGTTAGCGGCCTGTCTTTGAGAACTCTTGCCTGAACGCTGAATTCGTACGCTGACGCGAGCTGCCGTTTGACTGTTGACTGTTACGCCTACCTTAATATTACTTGCACACGTATAGTGCAAATCGACGCGAACTTTGGAACTGGTTATCGCGGCGCGCGGTTCTTCTAGACTAGCTCACGTGCCAAGAAGAGGACTACCCTACAGAACCAAGAATGGAAACTTTCTTCAAACCGTCGGAATGGCAGGTGTCTTATATGTTCTCATGACACCATAGGAGGTGAAACAATGGGGTGACTCAACTTACCTGAATGTTTAATTAACCTCATTTTCCCCTGCTATCGTTGGCCTGTTGCAGGTCCATGATCTTTGATATGAGCTTGACTTGAAATGTGTACGAGATATGCAAATCTGATGCATGCTAATGTACTGAAAGCTTGATGTATCTGTGTCCACTCATTCGGCCGCTATCCTGGCAAAAATCCTGAGGGATGGGATCGGATGGACACTCTTGAGAGCCCCCCCCCTCCCCACGCCCGACCCGGTGAGGGTTGGGAGCATTCCATGAATAATATTGCGACAGAAATGGGTAAACATCCAACTTAAGGAGATCATCTGACTTCTAGCAACATTATAATGCGAAACACTCGAACAAAATTTATTGCGGATAATTATAGAGCAAATTTTACTTAAAAGTAAGCATTAAAGAGTTTTCTGAATTGTCCACATCCTGCTCAAACAAACACAATACGAACTAGTTGTATTGCTGAGACTGCGATGGACTTTTCGAATCTCCGCATTGTGCATGGGGTAATTGCAGTAACCGGAGCACACTCTACTCCAGCTGGGACGAGAGCTTACCTACTGTACTACCGCGTGCTCGACACCCCATGATACAAATTCGCAGCGGCATTCTTCGGACCAATCAGAGCACGGCGAGCGCCAAGGGCGCATCGGGGTGAGGGGGTGAGGCGCCAGGTTGCAAGGGAGTGTGGGGACAGAGCTGTGCTACACCAGCTGGCGGCGGTAGGAGACCGCTCCGCCTGTCTCCGACCCTCGCCCGACGGAAGGAGGTGTGGAGTCAAAGCGGTGCTACATCAGCTGGCGGCGGCAGGAGACAGCTCCGCCTGTCTCCGACCCTCACCCGACGGCAGGAAGTGTGGAGTCAGAGCAGTGTTACATCAGCTGAGCTGGCCGGTCGGCGCTGTGCCTGGCGGGCCCGCACGTTGGGTCGGCGCTGTGCCTGGCCGGCCCGCACGTTGGGTCGGCGCTGTGCCTGGCGGGCCCGCACGTTGGGTCGGAGCTGTGCCTGGCCGGCCCGCACGTTGGGTCGGCGCTGTGCCTGGCGGGCCCGCACGTTGGGTCGGCGCTGTGCCTGGCCGGCCCGCACGTTGGGTCGGCGCTGTGCCTGGCCGGCCCGCACGTTGGGTCGGCGCTGTGCCTGGCCGGCCCGCACGTTGGGTCGGCGCTGTGCCTGGCGGGCCCGCACGTTGGGTCGGCGCTGTGCCTGTTGAGCCCGCACGTTGGGTCGGCGCTGTGCCTGGCGGGCCCGCACGTTGGGTCGGCGCTGTGCCTGGTGAGCCCGCACGTTGGGTCGGAGCTGTGCCTGGCGGGCCTGCACGTTGCGTGCCGGCTGCCTGATTAGCATAGCTGACGAGCACGGCTATGCCCCGGAGGTCGGCCGGGATGCTGTGCTAATTCTCGCTGTCTGCACGCATTTGCATACGGAATGGCGTGTGCTCCCCGCGACGGTGAACCTCGGTGTGGTTCATGGAGGTGTCCGTGCTCTTGGCAACGCTGAAGGAAGCAGGGTTGACTAATAGCAGTAGCAGTAGCAGGAGCGGACGCAAACCAAGTGATACCATCACTAGGAGGTCGGTAAGCCCGTGCGAGCAGATAGGTTGGAGATAGAGGAGGACCAACAGCGGGCTAGTGGCGACGATACCACACCTGCCTGAACGCCCCCTCCCCCCCCCCCCCCCCGGTGTGCAGAACGGGCAACCTCTCGGCTCTGACGGGCTGCTAGCCATAATCCAGTGGTGGCTTCTGCAAGGTGTGGATGCACGATACATCCTCAATAATAAGAACAACTGACGACCAAACATTCTTAGGATGTACGGCATTCGAATTCCTTCAAGCCGATTTCCATTTTGAAAGTGAAACTCCAATTCGCAATTTATTTCCCAACAGGGTAACTCGACCAGCACATGCAAGTGATTTCTCTTCTTAGCCGTCATACATTCTCACCTATACTTCAAGCGGCGCCATACGTCACCACACGGCCAATCATCAAGCCCGTTGAATCAGCGGGTTACCATGGCTACCGGTGAGGGGAGCTGGTGGGCAATGGCCACACCCACAAAGCATTGCTAGATTTCCACTCAAGGGTGTTGTTGTTGTGGTGGTGGTGGTGGTGTTGGTTGTGGTGGTGGCTGTGGTGGTAGTGGCGGCAGTGGTGGTGGTGGTGGTGGTGGTGGTGATGATGGTGGCGGTGGTGGTTGGAGGGGAGAGCGACTGCTACACTGGTCTGAACCATGTGTGACTTGGGCTGCATCATGGATGCAGCTCAAGACATCAGCAGCATGCATGTTGGCCACCGTCAGGGATCCAACTGAAGGGCTTATTTCGAGACACGTCTGTGTTTGTTGGCAGATAAGTAGCGTGCCCAATGCAATGCTTGCATCGTGACGATTAACATTGTCTAGCATTGTCATTGTCTAGCAGTAATTAGAGTCTGGATGAGAAGCGCGTCCCAGTGCGCAAACAAAACACATGGCCGGTGTGAATGAGCTCCGCCCAGGGCATTGCAAATAGGCAGCCTCGTGTGACCTGCTGGCACGGCATTGGGATACGGCTGGCGGCCTCTGCTGACAATATCGTCGGCCGACATCTGACGTTCCGAGGACCGCTCCTGTCTTGATGTTAAGTGTGGACGAATTTGGCGTCTGGCGCATTGGCCGTGTGTTCGGGAACCTGACTGAGGCGTTTTTTTACGGGGTCTGAAAATATTTCGCCGCACCTTATATTAAGTGTCATCTTCAGACAGAGCGCTGCGCTGCTGGTCTCGTGCAGGGTATGCCCGTGATCGCAATGGCGGGGTGGCTCGCTCCGCCCCACTCCGCGCGACCAGAGTGATCGGGTGAGGAAGACGGGCACGCCCGTCGATGTCGTGGTGTGGCAAGTCGTAGTGCTCTCACCATTGAGGGCGAAGCTTGATTCCCGGGACGGTCGGCTTTTTCGCTGACCGAAGCAGCGTTGCGGTGCAAGTAAGAGAGCGCCACGTAAGAGAGCGCCACGTAAGAGAGCGCCACGGCGGTTGCTCGCGTCCTCTGCCTACTGGCGCTCCTGGCTGGCGCCGAGATGGCCGAGCACTGCCACCTGTGGACAACGACAGCCGATGGTTGGCGTCGTCGCCAACATCACAGGGACCGGCGCTATGACAGCGGACGGGTGCCGTACTACGCCGGCACTACGGCCACGTTTCAGGTATATCGCATGATGCGGCCCGGTGGCATTGAGCTGAGCCCAGGGCCAGTGGACGGCGCACGGACGGCGCGGCCAGCCGAGGGTCAGCAGCGGGGCAAGCCCATCTCCATTTTCTCGCAGAACGTCCGTAGTCTCCGGAACAAGCTGCACACGCTTCGCTTCCGTTCAACGGAGCTGGAGATGTATGACGTCATCGATATGACAGAGACGTGGCTGAGCACATAGACAGTAGACTCAGAGCTACAGGTCGTCCTAAAAGACCATGTCTGGTTCAAGACGGACAGAGCGGGTCACGGTGGAGGCGTGGCCTGTGCTGTCCGGGCGCAATTACACCCCACTCGAAGACTAGGTCTGGAAGCAGAGTTAACCGAGACGCTCATGATTGGGCCCAAAACCACACTTGGCCTCATCATCGCCGTCTGCTGTTGCAAACCGGCGCCGGACGGGATAATTATGGAACGGACGATGGAGGCCCTACAAGCGGCAATCATTCGTCATCCGAGCCGCCGTCTCACCGTTGTCGGGTGTTTTCACATCCCTGACATTAAGTGAGTCCATCGGACTCTGGGAGGACTAGAGTGGGTGGTGCGACCTTCACAGCGCACGCTCTCGGTCTCTGCTCACTGGCTGGATTGAGCCAACATGTGAACCACCCCAGGCATGGTGTGAGTACGCTAGACCTCGTTCTGTCCACTCAGCTCGATATCGATGTCACGGTACGCGAGAGCGCTTTCGAGCCCGACCCCGATGAGGTAGTGACGGTCATGTGGACGGTTCAGGGCTGCGTCCCGTTGGCCACCAGGGCCACCGCTTTAAAGTTCAAGCAGGCCGACTTAACTGGCCCGAGACGGTCCTTGCAATTGCTGCCCTGGACCATATTGAACGACATGGAGGTACACGATGCAGTTGCGCAATTTTATTGTCTTTTAGAAGCAGCCATCAGTGATTAGATTCCTGCCATCTGCATTAAGCGTAAGTTTCCTCCCTGATTCAACCGAGACCTAAGAAACACATTGAGGAGGAAAGAAACAGCACGTGGGAGAATGAAGCACAACAAATGTGCGGAAACTATTGCGGTCTTCCATGATAAGCGAGTAATTTGACAAATATATCCAACACCAATCATAGCGATTACTTAATTGGACTAACGTACGAGCTCAAAACAAACCTAAGGCGGTCTTGGTCGTTCTTAAAGTGTGCAAAAAGGAGGGAAGAATAATTTGTCAGTATTTATGGACGATGATGGCAATGCTGTCGCTGACAGGGAGCGAGCCAACCTTCCGAACCGTATGTTTGCCACAACGTTCACAGAGCTCCACGTGGCAGGCATGCCAGACGCACCAGTGTACGATTTGCCACCACTAGCAAGGATTCGGTGCAGCGTCGACACTGTCCGAGCAATCCTGCATGACATTCCTGTAACCAAGGTGTGTAGGCCCGATGACATTAGAGCACGGATTATTGATAAACGCTGTGATGAGCTCGCGGTCCCATTGACCAAATTGTGCAACATTTCACTGCTGCAAGATACCTTCCTACCTTCCCTGAAAGGTGGAAACGGGCGAACGTCGTCCCAATTCACAAAAAAGTAGCGTGATAAATCTGGCAAATTACACAGCAGTGTCACTGATTCCATTATTCGGATAGGTTCTTGAAAAGGTTATATACACAAGCCTGTTGAGTCACGAGGCCCTGTTATGTCAGATGCACAGCACGGTTTCGCCGCGCGGCGACCCTGTGCACCCAATCCGGCAACACTTCTAAGCACTGCATGGTACTCCATTTCTGCAGGCACGCAAACAGATTATACCAACACCGACTATACCGCGGCATTTCAAAGCGTAAATATATATATATATATATATATATATATATATATCTCTCTCTCTCTCTCTCTCTCTCTCTCTCTCTCTCTCTCTGTCTCTGTCTCTGTCCCTGTCCCTGTCCCTGTCCCTGTCCCTGTCTCTGTCTCTGTCTCTGTCTCTGTCTCTGTCTCTGTCTCTGTCTCTGTCTCTGTCTCTGTCTCTGTCTCTGTCTCTGTCTCTGTCTCTGTCTCTGTCTCTGTCTCTGTCTCTGTCCCTGTCCCTGTCCCTGTCCCTGTCCCTGTCCCTGTCCCTGTCCCTGTCCCTGTCCCTGTCCCTGTCCCTGTCCCTGTCCCTGTCCCTGTCCCTGTCCCTGTCCCTGTCCCTGTCCCTGTCCCTGTCCCTGTCCCTGTCCCTGTCCCTGTCCCTGTCCCTGTCCCTGTCCCTGTCTCTGTCTCTGTCTCTGTCTCTGTCTCTGTCTCTGTCTCTGTCTCTGTCCCTGTCCCTGTCCCTGTCCCTGTCCCTGTCCCTGTCTCTGTCTCTGTCTCTGTCCCTGTCCCTGTCCCTGTCTCTGTCTCTCTCTCTCTCTCTCTCTCTCTCTCTCTCTCTCTCTCTCTCTCTCTCTCTCTCTCTCTCTCTCTCTCTCTCTCTCTCTCTCTTGCTACACAAGCTCCAAAAATCATTTCACATAGCTGAGTCAGCAATTGGGTGGTTGTCGTCCTATCCACAGAACAGACCGCCGCGAGTGATTGTGAATGGGAAGTGTTCAGACTGGACAGCGGTTTGCTCCGGTACTCCGGAGGCCGGGTTGTTATCGCGTCTACTGTTCTCGATGTTTATTAACGATCTTCCTGATGAAATCCATTCTCCATGTGTGATGTTCACCGATGATATAAAGCTGTACCACATAATCACCGGCACAGCCGATGCGGTCTTCTTACAAGATGATTTACATAAATTGTGCAGATGGTCTCATGATTGGAAGCTAAATTGAAACCCCGGCAAGTGCAAATCATGTCGAATTACCTTGATGAAATTTCCAATTGGAACTAACTGTGTCATTGAAAACACTGCCCTCGAGCATGTGAATACCATTCGGGACTTGGGTGTCATATCAGATCATACATTACCGTCTGGCCTTCACATCGACAGCATCGTGAAACAAAAAACGGCACTCGGTTTCTTCATTCGGTGCTTCAAAAAGTACAAATTGGAGGATATTTCCACCAGCCGTGTGTGCAGGCGTCGTACTACGCTCACGTCCGGCCAGTGCTCGAGTACTGCAGCATTACTTGGGCAGGAGCAGCCAACGTTCACACGGAGCGAGTTGAGATAGTTCAGCGCAAATTCTTGATGTGGCTGAACGTTCAGTCTCCTTCACGAGCTGTTTTCCACTCGCTGCCGAATGCAAACTTGCTGCATCGTTTTAAAATGATTACGTTGAAGGCACGCAGAGTGCATCACGATCTCATGTTCATCTGCAATGTGTACCATGACAGAATTGACTTGCCTTTCTTGATAACTGCATTCTCATTGGCTACGCCTGTGCGAATCGTTCGCCAGCTGTCCCACTTCCACGCAGGGCTCAAAAAAGCCTTTCGGTGGTCGCCGACGAGATACAATTCTGGGAAATTGGTCGCCAATCAGGTACGGGTCCAATGGGGAGGGGGATGGGGTTGGGTGGTGAAAGGGGCGGTTGTCCCTCGGGATTGGATAACATGAAATTTCCGAAACATGATATTTTATGATTACCCACTTTTTGCAGATCTGACGGCCTTCCATGCTTTCTTCGATTGTTTCATCAGAAATAGGTGTCGCTCGGCGCCCTGAGTAAATTTTTGCGCACCAAAAGGAGTGTCGCCCTTCCCATAGGAACTCCTGAATGTCGCTCGGAGACAGTGGAGGATGAACAGAATTCCCTAGAAGATAGCGAAGAATGACACAATCCTGAGTTCGGCACATAAAGGTGAAAAATCCCAAGCGATCTTCGGCAATCGGGCATCAATTACTCGCAATCTTCTACCGTGTATATAATGGATTACATTTCTAGTCCAGATGATTATTTAGAATTCCCATTAGCTGTCATCTTACATCACATATAAAACAACGAAAAATTATGAATTACTGATAGGTACAGTACTTCTACACTTAGACGGTAGTAACAGAACGAGTAGGCATAAGCCTTTTCCTTTAATATCTTCTTAAGCACATTTTACAGCTGGATATATTTTGTGGAAGAAACATGAAAATGCGCTGATATGGATGGAATTCTGATCTATATGAATTTCAGTGGTGCACTTCTAAATAGCGTCCTATCAAAAAATAATTTTCTAGACAATGCAAAATTGGGCATAACTAAGATAACATTTCACACCATTGCCGATCAGTTTTAGCCGCGGCAGTGGCGGCCTCACAGCCGCGGCATCGGCAGCCTCACAGCCATCACAGTGACCGCCTCACGGGTGCGGCAGCGGCCGCCTCACAGCCCTGACCATGGCCGCCTCACAGTCGCAGCAGTGGCCGCCTCATAGCCGTGGCAGTGGCCGCCTCACAGTTGCGGCAGCGGCTTCCTCACAGCCCTGACAACGGCCACCTCACAGCCAGAGCAGCGGCCACCTTACAATCATGACAGTGGCCGCCTCACAGTCATGACAGCGGCCGCCCCACAGGTGCGGAAGTGGCCGCCTGACAGTCATGACAGCAGCCGCCTCACAGCCATGGCAGCGGCCCTCTCACAGGTGTGGTAAGTGACCGCCTCACAGTCGTGGCAGTGGCCGCCTCACAGCTATGACAGCCATCGTCTCACAGCCGTGGCAGTGGCCGCCTCACAAACATAATAACGGCCGCTTCACAGCCGTAGCAGTGGCCACCTCACAGCCGTGGCAGTAGTCGCCTCACAGCTGCGGCAGCGAACGCCTCAAATAGTCATCACAAGTATCACAAGTAGCTACCACTTTGCCACATCTCTACAGACGTAAGATATGCTAAACTCTAAAGGTGCCTCGACGACTTGTAGCGGGAAATCACAGTTCATTCCATCGCCCCTCCCCCCTCCCCCATGCTCGCAAGTATAAAGTTGTTCAATTGTTCAAGCAAGGGTTTCTTTGCAGCACTCATTCTGTGATACAGTCTGCGTGCCACGTCAGGGGCGTTCCGCCGAACGATCAACTGATGTGAGACGTTTTGGTGGTCAGCACGCGATGTGTGCCAAACCGATGTAGATAAGCCACAGATGTACCACCAGTGCCGAGACTTGCACTGCGAGCACGGCAGTTTCTTCAGGACGTGGTAAGCGGCGCGGACGGACTCTGGTGGCACGGTGTTGGAAATCAACCCGCTAATATGCAGGCGAGACGCAGCCGCCAGTACAGCGCCGACGACACTCTCGGTCGGCGAAGCCTTGATGACGCGCAGGTCACTGACTATGCGGATGTTGTCCATCTTGTACAACTTCTTGTTGCTATCCTTGAAGCAGCCGCGCGAATCCATGCTTTTAGTTCGGCTCTTGCAGTGCGGAGTCAGGACCGACATAAAGGCCGATATCCCGCTTACCTTGCTAAAAGAGAAATGGGTTCACACAAAACGCAATGCATGCAGGGAATATAATAATAGGTGATAGTGGGGTTAACTGAGATCAACGCGAAAAATGCTAATTTGAATTAAAATGTTTGGCTGGCCATAATATATCAATATACTGCACCCACAAGCCAAATCTTGCACCCTGGCATCACCCCACTCAGTTGAGCATAGCAGAATATGCGATCGATAGTAATCAGAAAGGGTGGGGTTACATATACAACCAGATCAGTGACTGCCGGAGTTGGAAAAATTGGCTAATCCTGGATTTGGTGCATCCAGAGCATCATCCTCTTGAGGAATTCTTCTTAATTTTTCTCACTTGTAGGTCAATAATGGTTCTTGACAATGAACTGCTCTGTGATATGCTCAAGATTTACCGGAAAGTACAAGCCGAGATTCTGATGCCATAGCTGGAATACAAATATCCTCTCCATATTCAATTACACCCAAACATTTCCTCTCCACATCCAGGATTACAAAGCACAAATCCAGCCTGCTGACTGCTGACATGTACTCTGTCCAACCAGGGTTGAAAGAATGTTCCTGTACTGGATGTTTGTCATCCAGAAAATTATCCTCCATGGGGAATTATCTGGAATATATGGGATTATAATATGTGGGACCTTTTCACCAAAATATTTGAGATGTTTGCAAATGACTGCAAACTTCTTCCTGTTTGATTGACATGCCTAAGCTAACTGGAAAATACAGAAAGGAGTTAATGGTTCAGAAATACAAATTACAATTTTGGAATGGAATGTTAAACATTTTGCTCTCGAAATGCAACATTAAATAACAAATTCAACCATGTCGAACCCTCCTTGCCTTGAAACTGAAGAATTCCATCAGAAGTTTGACACACAGCACCAAACTTACAACACATGAACAGATATGCTACAGCTCATGACAGTTTTATTGAAGGGAAATGCATTTAACCAAACTTTACTGGTTTTAAGTTGTTGCCCATGTTGAAGCAACTTGAGAATACATATTACTCTACACATATCTAACATAGTTCCAGAAAAAAAGAAATAATGGTACATATCCAGGGATACTTAGCACAAATTATGCTTCAACCAAGCATTACTTTCAAGCATAACTCAACACATGTGTACTTGTGCCATGATTATACAGTGCACCATAATTCTGGCACAATTATTTCAGTTTGAAGTCCAGTATAACATGCATGTATTCTTTTCACACTGTATTGGTATGCTGGAGTCCCATATCCTAGCCATATCCTGGCCAGAGTGGAAAAATACCATCTATTCTAGATATATACTATTCAAGATGTCTGGATAAGTAACTTGGGCACAAAATATGCCTGAACAAAGCATATTTTTCAAGCCAAACTCTACACATCTGTGCATGTCGCGGAATAATTGTACAGTGCACCAAAATTCTGGTACAATTACTTTATTTGAAATTCAGCATAATATACATGTATTCTTTTCACACTGGATTTGGATGCTGAAGACCCATATCCTGGCCAGAGTGGAAATATACCATCTATCCTAGATATATCCTATGCAAAGTATCTGGATGATACCTATACAAAGAAAAGTGCCATCATTGTGCTGTAATCTGTGTGCATATTAGAGTTGCCGTTTTTTTTCTGGTCTATATAATTGGAAATGGCACAGCAAATTCTGGCATGGCAAGGTGGATGGCAAAGAAAAGCAAAGTAAGCAGACCAAATCAGCACCAGCTCTACATTCCAATATTCTTCCATACAGGTATCTTTATCTAAACCTTCTCCACTTGCCATCTTAGGAGCTTCAGTAATTTGTAGTTTAGACTGTATACAAAACATACTAATCAGTAATGATATGCTTTTCCTCTGTAAAGCAAAGGTGTTATCATAGGTTATCTTATGTTAGGATTCTAATTTAATGAAATACAAAAAGTACAAGTTAATTTTGTCCCCACAAAAGGTGGTACATTTATGAGTTAAGTTAATTTTTGAATTATTGAACCTTCCTTCTCCAACGGTTTATGAACATGGTTAACATGATGTGACCGCTCATTTCCTCTGCAAATGCTTACTTTTCAGTTGGCAGGTAGAAGAACACTAAAAAGGTGGCCTTCAATTGAGTAATATAGCATACAAATAATGTCAAAATGCAAAAGAAATAGCATAACCTAATCAAGCTACCATGAGAAAAGAAATATTAAAAAATAGAAAGATTTCATACTTATTTCTCAAGATTCATCAAACGAAAAACTTAACCTAACCTAGCCTAACCTGCTTTTGAAGGAAAAATCAACATTTGTATTCAAAAAAAGGAAAATTGTTATCAATAAAAACACATAAACTAACCAAACCTAACAACATGCTTTGCTTCAAGGCAGTAACATGTGTGTAAAACTTGTCCTGTGAATACCTAAAAGCACAATAATACCCAAAAGTTTACACTAGATTTGTTTTTAACTTTCAGAATGACATGACACTTCAGGACAATATTAGGTAAATCTGCACCTTAAGGTAATTTTTGAATTCTTGGAATTTCTTTTCCCAATGCAATCTCTATGAATGTGGTCAACATGATGTGACCACACATTTCCTGTGCATATGCATACTTTTCAATTAGTAGGTAAAATAACACCAACAAATGGGCTTGGAGTTGGGTAATATAGCATGAAAAGAATGTGCAAAAGAAAGAAAAAATGCAACATAACATAACCTAACCTAGCCTAGCCTAACCTTCCATGCAAGAAAATACATTCCTTGCAAAAATACAATTTTAATTTTTCTGAAACATTTTTCAAATTATAAAACCTAACATAGCCTACCCTAGCTCAATCTGTTTTTGAAGAAAGACTTTTTGTTGGAAAGGGTTAAAAAGGAGTGTATTTAATTTAAAAGAAAAGCTTAACCTAACCAGTCCTTGCCCTATTGTTTGCTTCATGGAGGTAAAATGTGTGCAAAACTTGCCTCATGCATACGTTAAAGTGCAATTACACCCAATATTGTGAGATCATATTTCTGAACATGATTAAGACAATGGAACCATTCATTCCTGCTCAAAATGGAATGAAATTATGTTTTGCTGTCTTGTTTTTTTTTGCAGAAAATGTTTGCTTTTTCCTTTTTCTGAAGATAGAGTGTTCGACTCTGATAAATTTCTTTCAAGAAAGAAAAAGACCAGGTTAGAATGAAAGGCTTGACATAACACATGGGATAAAGCATAAAATCACCTAGCGGTAGCAGTTATGTTAGATTATGATTTATTTGACATATTACATTCTTCTTCATTATATATTTCCCCAACTAAATATCAATATGTTGATATTATCTTTGTTACCAACTGAAAAGTATGCAAGCACTTGTGCTGGTAATAGGTAAATGGTTAGGTAGGCAACATGCTACATCATCTTAATCCAATTATGAAACTTGTTCTTATAATATTTTTGTCTTAAATGCCATATCCAAAATAGAAAAACAAGCTTACCAATGCTTACACTCTGGACACTGCTACCCACGATCATATTCTTGTACCTAGGAAGGTACCTTGGTACCTAGGTAGGTTCCTACCTAGGTACCTAAGTAGGTAGGAGCATCAACATACCTTTCTGTATTATCCTGATCCAATTTGACCTCTGACCTCCAGTAGCAAACTGGCTCCCTGTAAGTATCTTCAATGGTTGAATGGAGTCCACACCTGGATATCTAACTAGGTACCTACCTCGGCAATGTCAATATGAATCAAGGCAGTCAATCAATCAATTCACGAAAACGCGACATTAATTCACCATCACGATTAGGTACAAGTACCGTAAACAACCAATTTTCGAACGAACGACTGAACAAGCCACCAAGAGTTGCCTGATTTCCAATTCCTCATTTACAACTAGATTCCTAGGCGACGACCACATTGGTCGGCGGGTCGGCGTTCCGTCGGCGGTTTTGGCGACCACGGTATGCCATTGGTTTAGCATTGTGGTTGTCAGAAAAGCGCCGTCCTGTGCCGACGGGAGGTTCTAGTATAAATATGGTAGGTCAGAGGGACGGGACATTTGGTAGCATTAGCGGTGCGCTCCTAGTATACCTTTGATCGGGAAAAAGATCATTCCTGCTAAATGAAAATATCTGATACATCGACTAATTCTATCAGTTATGGTTCAAATGTTGACGGACATATCAAAGCAAAATTCTGGTTTTGGTCGCTACTGCGGCCTGGCGAGTCTGCACCTGGTCGCCGACGCTATCGCCAGGACGGTGCTATTTTTGAGCCCTGCTTCCACGTGTCCTGTGCACGCGTGTGTACCGTAAGGGATGGCCTGTTTGTAGGAAGGTCTCGAGCGGTTAATGACTATCTCAGAACATGTCCGGGAATTGATTGTTGTCATGACACTTTCGGTCAGTTCCGAGCAAGCGTGACTGAATGTGTGCGCACTCTTCAGTCCATCGATGCCTACGATTTAGTGTATGTAAGCCGCGTGTAGGTGTGTGTGCATTCATGACCTCGTTTATAAATGGGAATACATGTTGACAATCGAACAAATAAATACAAATGCTAATACAAATAGTAGCCATACCATTTTACATTTCATCATAGCACTTCCTCTGTAGCAAAACCTTTTTAATTTTGCAAAATAGGGATAATTTTATATCGTAAATGGTTGTAGTTTCGTCGAAGCTGCGGAATGATCCTTTAATCTTGGATGTTTCCATTTAGATCTGCGTGGAATAGGATCAGCAATTGTTTTGGCGAGTGAAGTGCTGCAATATTAATATTCAGGATTTCTGACCTGACTTGACCTAACCTGGCATGACAACATCCCCGCATTTTTCAGCATCAGGTGCTGTTTGAGCAGTTGAAATGTGGTAAGCGTCACGAAACGGCCAATCTTATATCATCAACAAGCTTAATTATGGAGAGTTCAATGCTATAATTGTGTGCAGGTTGCAAAACAAAACGGCTCATGGGAGCTTATCACACGCATAAGTCCTGTTTCCGGGGAAAAGCCGGAGGTACGGCATGGTTCCAGGTGAATAATCACCGGTCTCACTGGTACCGCATTAAGCGGCCCTTTTGACCAGGGCACGAAAGGGATGCAGCATGTGAAACACGTGACTTGATTGGTTACATGATGCACGGCTTCATGAAGCTTTCTGAGGCCACACAAGAAGCAATGTCACCCCTCATTGATAGTGCCGTCAAAGTACCGCCTGTGTAGTTGGGGTGAGTGGCCGTGCAGATTACAGAACTTCCAGGCTCGGAATTAACCTCGAAAGGAAGACCGCTGCGAGGATCGCAGACAATTATCAACGGCCAATTTCGAGCACGCGATGGGAACGTTCTCGAGCCAGTGCGCTATGGTCTCGCGACAAATGATTAATTGCGCCGCTTCATAATCGGCCGTCGGTGGAGCTGCGCCGGCAGTTGAGCCGCTCCGAAGTCGTTTGGCTGATGACACGCCGTTAGACTGTGAATGAGGCGTAGTGGCAGGCCGGTGAGCTGCCGATCGCCACCGTCATTCGCGCAGACGGACGGCCGCACCGAGCGGCGCGGGCCTGCCGAAGGCTTCCCACATCGCCGTGGGTGGCGCGGCCTGTCACGTGATTCGGCGGTTTTGATGCGGCGCACCGGCGCTCTGCCGGGCGACGACAAAGAGCGCAACTGGTGCCGCCGTGGGAAGGTGTGGCATGGCACTCCGAGTGGAAAAATGTGCCACTGGGCTGCACTGTGTTAGTTTATGTGCTGTGGGCTTCCATCGGCAATTATCAGTTTCCTGTCGTACGTACGGCGTGAGTCCAAGCATCAATTCTTACCTTTATATTAATGTTGTACCTCTACATCAATCATTCAATATTCGTGTGTATTTTGAGGAAATACTCGTCGGGATAATCTAACCGGGGCTGAGAGCGTTCCGACCGCTTTCTACAAACCCTGCGAACCATCTCAGTCCCCGCCCAAACCTAGCGAACTCTCCCAGCCCCCGCCCAAACCTAACCAACTCCCTCAGCCCGTTATGTTTTGTTATTCACCATCGCGCCCACGCAGTTGTTGCATGTTTGGCAGCATGTGTGACATACCAACGTGAAGCACATACCTGCCGGCTGGGACCAACAACAACAAAAAACGCTCATCACAACACCCTCCAACGGGTGTGTGTGGCTAGAGCTTGCTCAT
This sequence comes from Ashinkailepas kermadecensis, assembly GCA_034440615.1. Classification (NCBI taxonomy): domain Eukaryota; kingdom Metazoa; phylum Arthropoda; class Thecostraca; family Neolepadidae; genus Ashinkailepas; species Ashinkailepas kermadecensis. The sequence continues at coordinate 310,716 of JAOTOM010004796.1, read as the reverse complement.
GGCGATGAAATAGTGCGAAGCAACCTCATATTTGAGGCACATTTTGCATGCCGTGTTAATGAAGGTGTCATTCTGTTGAACACCTTCACCGCTCATGTCAATTGTTTTGTCAGCAGATCCGCTCAACATTTAGAATAGCCGGAGATGTGCTTGGGGTGAGTTTGTATATTACCGAAACAATTTCGCGTTCACTGATGCATGTGTTGGTAAAGTTTAGCACAATATGGTGAGTTGAACATATCACAACAGCATACGGCTAGAGAGAAATGTCACAACTAGTGAGGAAAATTATTCTATAGCTTTCATTTAGAATGAAACCAGTTAGACAAGGCTATTGATTGGCGGATAAGAAAGTGATGCTTTCGGTTCGTTGTGATTAATAACATCTTTGGGAACATTGTGTGGCATTTTGAATACCCGCAAGATGGAACTTGAATGCTTCCGGTCCATTCGCGTTGAAACATTCATCTCGGGTATTGCTACCCATAGCAAGTGTCTCATGTCATTGCTACTCATAATAAGTGTCATAGCATCCAATAAGCAAATCATACATTTTCATGCTACTAAAAAGCCTAGCAACGATTTTCAAACGTGAATAATTAACTGTTCATGCATGGTGGGGCATAGCAGACCCAAACAAAGCAAAAGAAACCACACGGGGAGCACGAAGCAGCCCTTTTTCGGTCTTCTGAGGTCCGTATGGGCCTCATGCAGCCTGGTAAGTGTTTTCTAGGGAGCAAGGGAACCCTTTGGATAATACTGACTCGTCGACACCTGAGGGCCCGTAACTTTAGACGGCAACAACTCTGAGGACAATCGATCACTCGAGTGAGCCCGAAACGGTCACACCTGGCCACAAGCCTGTGCACGAACAAGTGCACAGACACCAGCTAGCTGCAACTCCAGTGCACCACGATGGGCGTGTCTGCACCGACCTCTCGCGCTTGCAGGTGCCGCCAGCCGCGGCCGGAGATGAGCCGAGTGGTGGGGCCGGCGCCGTGGCCGACGCACGCTGGCGCCATCTGCGACTGGGACCCGTGCGGCCAGCTGGCGACGCTGGGTCCTCCGCCTGACCTGATGGTGCGCCTGGCTTCGCCGCCACCACCGCCGCACCCGCCGCCGCCGCCGCCGCCGCCGGGGATGACGGGGATGCCGGGGCTGCCGAAGCACCGCTCTGGGTCGCCGGCCGCGCTCTGCGGCCACTGCCAGTTCGGCCGGGAGGGGAGCGAGGGCACGCGGCCCGGCGGCCTCCTGCAGCACGGTCAGTGTCGAGTGGCGCCGAGGGACGGGTGGAGGTGCGGATGGAGACGCGTCAGGTGCCCGGCGGCCTCCTGCAGCACGGTCAGTGTCGAGTGGCGTCGAGGGACGGGTGGAGGTGCGGATGGAGACGCGTCAGGTGCCCGGCGGCCTCCTGCAGCACGGTCAGTGTCGAGTGGCGCCGAGGGACGGGTAGAGGTGCGGATGGAGACGACGCGTCAGGTGCCCGGCGGCCTCCTGCAGCACGGTCAGTGTCGAGTGGCGCCGAGGGACGGGTGGAGGTGCGGATGGAGACGCGTCAGGTGCCCGGCGGCCTCCTGCAGCACGGTCAGTGTCGAGTGGCGCCGAGGGACGGGTGGAGGTGCGGATGGAGACGCGTCAGGTGCCCGGCGGCCTCCTGCAGCACGGTCAGTGTCGAGTGGCGTCGAGGGACGGGTGGAGGTGCGGATGGAGACGCGTCAGGTGCCCGGCGGCCTCCTGCAGCACGGTCAGTGTCGAGTGGCGCCGAGGGAGGGGTGGAGGTGCGGATGGAGACGCGTCAGGTGCCCGGCGGCCTCCTGCAGCACGGTCAGTGTCCAGTGGCGCCGAGGGACGGGTGGAGGTGCGGATGGAGACGCGTCAGGTGCCCGGCGGCCTCCTGCAGCACGGTCAGTGTCGAGTGGCGCCGAGGGACGGGTGGAGGTGCGGATGGAGACGACCGTCAGGTGCCCGGCGGCCTCCTGCAGCACGGTCAGTGTCGAGTGGCGCCGAGGGACGGGTGGAGGTGCGGATGGAGACGCGTCAGGTGCCCGGCGGCCTCCTGCAGCACGGTCAGTGTCGAGTGGCGCCGAGGGACGGGTGGAGGTGCGGATGGAGATGCGTCAGGTGCCCGGCGGCCTCCTGCAGCACGGTCAGTGTCGAGTGGCGTCGAGGGACGGGTGGAGGTGCGGATGGAGACGCGTCAGGTGCCCGGCGGCCTCCTGCAGCACGGTCAGTGTCCAGTGGCGCCGAGGGACGGGTGGAGGTGCGGATGGAGACGCGTCAGGTGCCCGGCGGCCTCCTGCAGCACGGTCAGTGTCGAGTGGCGCCGAGGGACGGGTGGAGGTGCGGATGGAGACGCGTCAGGTGCCCGGCGGCCTCCTGCAGCACGGTCAGTGTCGAGTGGCGCCGAGGGACGGGTGGAGGTGCGGATGGAGACGCGTCAGGTGCCCGGCGGCCTCCTGCAGCACGGTCAGTGTCGAGTGGCGCCGAGGGACGGGTGGAGGTGCGGATGGAGACGCGTCAGGTGCCCGGCGGCCTCCTGCAGCACGGTCAGTGTCCAGTGGCGCCGAGGGACGGGTGGAGGTGCGGATGGAGACGACGCGTCAGGTGCCCGGCGGCCTCCTGCAGCACGGTCAGTGTCGAGTGGCGCCGAGGGACGGGTGGAGGTGCGGATGGAGACGCGTCAGGTGCCCGGCGGCCTCCTGCAGCACGGTCAGTGTCGAGTGGCACCGAGGGACGGGTGGAGGTGCGGATGGAGACGAGTCAGGTGCCCGGCGGCCTCCTGCAGCACGGTCAGTGTCGAGTGGCGCCGAGGGACGGGTGGAGGTGCGGATGGAGACGCGTCAGGTGCCCGGCGGCCTCCTGCAGCACGGTCAGTGTCGAGTGGCGCCGAGGGACGGGTGGAGGTGCGGATGGAGACGCGTCAGGTGCCCGGTGGCCTCCTGCAGCACGGTAAGTGTCCAGTGGCGCCGAGGGACGGGTGGAGGTGCGGATGGAGACGCGTCAGGTGCCCGGCGGCCTCCTGCAGCACGGTCAGTGTCGAGTGGCGCTGAAGGACGGGTGGAGGTGCGGATGAAGACACGTCAGGTGCCCGGCGGCCTCATGCAGCACGGTCAGTGTCGAGTGGCGCCGAGGGACGGGTGGAGGTGCGGATGGAGACGCGTCAGGTGCCCGGCGGCCTCCTGCAGCACGGTCAGTGTCGAGTGGCGCCGAGGGACGGGTGGAGGTGCGGATGGAGACGCGTCAGGTGCCCGGCGGATGGCTCTGCACACTCTCACGGCGGGAAAAAAGGTGCAGGTGCGATCACCGATCATGTGGTAATGGTTAACCAATGTACAGGTAATGTGACGCATGTGGCGGCGTTGTGTACGTGCAAAAAGCATGCAATCCAGTCACGGTTGAACTGGCGCAGACTGCGCTGTAAAAATGGATCTGAATGGTCTGTGTTATGACTTTATGAAACACGACCCTATGCTAAGTAGAACTTACTTCGTGAACCCTGACCCCACCATCCGATCTGGGAATTCCAGTTCGAAGGCATAATTTCGCCGAGTTTAACGCCACGCCCCTCACCTGCCGCGTCCCCGACATCGCCGGGTCGGTTGCCAGCTGACCCTCCCAGCCAGGGGCCATGCGAGCGCGTGAAGTGACTCGAATCATATCCTGTCAGGACGGGGAACAACCAATGCCTACCGGTGCCCCGACCAGTATAACTATCGGCAAATACAAGAACAAACGCATTGCTCATTACAAAGCGAGCAGATCGGATGCTCTTGTGATTTAGGAATTTCGTAGTTCGTTGCATGATAACTTGCAATATTATATGCGAGTGCATGCACATCTGGCGACGAATGGTACCATTCCACGCCGTTCAATGGTACCATTCCACGCCATCCAATGGTACCATTCCACGCCGTCCAATGGTACCATTCCTCGCCATCCAATGGTACCATTCCAGGCTATCCAATGGTACCACCCCGCGCCATCCAATGGTTACCATTCCACGCCGTCCAATGGTGCCATTTCACGCCGTCCAATGGTACCATTCCACGCCATCAAATGGTACCACCCCGCGCCGTCCAATGGTACCATTCCACGCCGTCAAATGGTACCACCCCGCGCCGTCAGCCTCCGGCTCGGCAGCGTTCTCCCACTGATTTATTTGCCGAGGGATGGCGGTCGGTTAACGCCAGGAACCGATACGCCCGGACCCTCCAGCGGGCGAGGCCGTAAAACCACCTCGCCCGCACGTGTAACTGAGCCGACGCGAGCCGGCAGGACATGAATCAAACGGGGCGCCGCCCGCCCGTGACTTTCAGTCGCGCCGCACCGCCGGCGTCGGCTGGTCTTCAGTGAAGGCGTCGCCGGCTGTTTATGGCTGCCACACGGTGCATCGGGCTGGCGGGCCTTGATGGCTTCCTCGACCGGCGGCGCCCCTTGTTCGAGGTGAACGGCGACCTTCCGTGTGTGCACACATACAAACATACACACATACATATTTATGCACGTGCCCCCATGTATCCATGCACCGACAGCGTCTGCGTCCTTATTTCAATTTCGAGTGTGCTTGAAAACAAGGCGGTCGTCGTATAATTATGTAAAAAATTGCGGATCAAAACAGATGTATATACCATGTATTTCAATTGGTGCTTATTGCTGATTGGCGCACCACCGGAGAGCTGTCGAGTGACGAACTCAGTCGGCTGGCTCCGACACAGCGAATCAATTACCTTGGGCACGTGACGTCATTGGGCCGAACGATCAGACCACCAATCACCATCAGTTCAACAACGTGCCTCTTATGAGCAAAGAGGCAAGATGGTCGAGATTAATCTCGTCTTGCAGGATCCAGTTCATCCACATTGTGGGGTGCCCGTAGCGCGTGGCTACACCGAGCGTTGTGGACACCAGGGACGGGTACAGAAAGGGGGCGAAGGGTGCTCCGCCCCCTTCCCCTTGGGGTCGTAAGAGCGCTCCTATGGAGATGCGATGCCCCTGCAGGACGCTCGAGTGCACTTTTCCCATGAATTGTTCAGCCAAAGGCGCCCCTCGGAGTAGAAAAGGCGCCCCTCCAGGGACACCATAGTGCATCCCTCCCTCGACATTTCCTCAATTAATCGTGTCCCCTCGATAAACTTGCGATAATGCTGCCCAAGCATGCGGCAGTCGTTGAAGAAATCGTTTTCAACAGCTCACGGACGTGTGGAGCATCCCCTGCTGTACCCAGTTCTGAGTGCATCCACAGGAGCAGTTGGAACAGCTTCTGGTCTTCGAGCTGCTGAGGGGGGCAATAAGACTTCCAGGAGGGCCGCTCGCGATTGCGCGAACCTACGCCTCAGGGCGTCAATAAGAGTCACGAACTGGGCGTCTTGGCCGTGATAATATCCGCACCTGCGTGCTGATCGACACAGAAAGGCTTGCCACCAGCAGGTCGAACTTGGTGCTGTCTTCTTGAATTCCAGCCACCCGAAACGCACAGTTCGTCTGCGTCGGCTAGAGGTCTGTCTTCTCCGGAGAAAGAAGAAAACTGTGATAGCCTGAACGCGACCAGCTGCTGGCTTGCAGATGCAGGAGTATCAGGGGCAGATACAGGGCGGGGGTAACTGGGGGCATGTGCTTCCCTCCTATGGAAGGTGGCCGCTCTTCCAGCCGGGGAGAAGCGCACATCCGGAAAGGCGCGAGTGAACCCCTTATAATTTTTTTAGTCAGAAGCGCCCCTCCGAGATAAAAAGACGCCTCTTCAGTGCGCTCGAATGGATCCCGCTCGAATGCTTCGACCATAGGCTCCCCTCGGAAATAAGAGACACCCCACCAGGCAGGAGCGGGGTCAGAAATTGGCATGAGGAGAAATTGATATCTGGAGGGGCGCCTCTAGCTGAAAAAAATTGACGGGTGGGGTGCACTCAGGCCTTCACCTTTACATTTCAAGGTGCGCATCTGGCTGAAAAATTCGGGGGTTCACCCAAGCACATTTGATGGGTATTTTCTTTCCAAGGAGCACCTCTGGCTGAATAATTCGAAGGGGATGCACTCGAGCACACTGAAAGGGCACCTTTTTCTCTGAGATGGACGCCTTTGGCTGGAAAATTCGATGGGGATGGACTCGAGCTTTCCCGGAATGGAGTATTTTCCCGGCCGAAGGGGCGCCAACTTCCATGTGGGCACATGCCTTTAGTGCCACCCCTGTATCCACCCTTGCCTCCAAGTACTTTTATTGTGGCGTCCTTCCAAAGAAATGGCACCCCTACAGACAAGTGCCCCCATAACAATTCCTGAATCCGCCCCTGGCAGGAGTCCCTGACGCTGACAGGGCCGCCGCGCCGCGCACGTTAAATGTTGGGTTTGAAAATTTATTTTTTTCACATCATCGTCTTTTTCCCGGGGCTACAGCATGTTGTATGACCCATTACCCGATGCCCAAACTTCAGCGAATCAGACAGCCAGAGTGGTGCACATATGATGCCTTGTACTGCGCTTACCTGCTGTTATTCAGGCCTTCGCGTGCGCAAAAGCCACGCTTGCTCGCATGTGGCCAGATTTTGTTCCCAGCATTGCTTTCCCCTGCCCATGTGCACCGGCTTTTTTTTCCTAGATAGTTGTGTAGTCTCACACCCTCAATACGACTTCCACATTGATAGTCCACGTAGCAAGTGTGCGTCTGTGATTATACAGGCAGCTTGTGTGCATCTGCAAGGTTTTCGTTTGACGTTGGTGACGACGGTCCCAATTAAATAGCGACATTTGTTCTGCTACTTGAGTTTAGAAACGCTACAAAACATGGATCAAGATCCATTTTACATCGCTCATGACGGCTGCTTCATTCCACAAATGCATACCCTAACTAGTAGGACACTGGTACCGGTAACTGGGTTGAGGCTACAGGGGTGTAATATGATCGGTTTCAGGGGTGTGCTATGGTCACACATGTGCATTTGTACATCTTGGTGTTGTATTCTCGCGGTTGGTGGGACACCGCGGCAAATGGCAAATGACGGTGTCGTTCCTAAATACTTCTGAGTTGTGTGTTTTGTGCCCTCAGATTATTAAAAGCGCGAAGGCGTTGTATTATTTTCTTCATCAGGGAATTTTGCAACAGCCATCACATCTTTGTATTTTTTATGACAAGTCACCAGAATGTGAAGATCAGGACTTGCCTGCTTTGATTCAGATTGCCAGATATAGCCATAGGGGACGAGTGGTCTAGGGGTAAGATGCTCGTCTCGCAATCGAAAGATTGTGGGTTCGAATCTCACCTGTCGCTACTCTTCGCCCGCGACCAATCGGCGTGAGAGATTGGCGACGCTATATGACTCAACGGTCGACGTGTCGTGAAACCAATAACCAACCAACCAGATATAGCCATACTTGGCATGTATTCGTCCACAGGCGTTTCCCGAGCAGCGTTCACCTTGCGAGTTTACATTGGCTGTTCAGACAGAGTGAACGAGCTTTCCGAGCGAACGCAGTGTTACAAATGCAAAAACCCACTTGGTCTTGCTTGCTTGGATTCTGAAGATATATTGAACTCGGCGTCGTTCAATGTGATATTGGTATGAAATGAACAGGCGTGAAGACGGTGCGTTAGTTAGATTTAACTGGCAACTGTATTTTATAAGGATTAAATATTGTCATTCTTCATCATCAAGAAAGAACACATCAATATGACCTCAAATCGATTAAAAAGTTGCATATAAGAACTCCACATTTTATATTGAAGGTGCGTACGCCGTCCACATGTCTCAGTCTGTGTGATGCATGTTGGTATGGCCGATCTATGTTGGTATGGCCGATCTACCTGGGAGTGTTTCTGTATGTCTTGCCCACAAATATTCGTATCCACAATATATGAATAGTTCGCCATCACGCATGTGTGTTGATGGGCTCGTATATTATTCGTTGATATATGAGCAACGGCGTAAATGTGGCTGGGAAACTCTTGCACACTGATAGAACGGAACGTTTTGAAAATTGCATTCGCTGTTCTTTTGTCGAGCTTTCAATTCAGTCGGTCAATTTTATACCCCTTAAGTGATAACATGGTCTTTTAGTCGTGTGGTTGTATTTTTATTTTGATCTTGAGCATGACATCAATTGCAAATGTATCCTATCAGGAGACTAAGTTGCCTAAATCTAGCATACAAACATAATTGAGGACAGGGTCGAATAACTCGCGCGCCGGAGGGCCTATCAGGATTCGGCCCCTGCCCCTAAGATTCCGGAAACTAGCACACAATTTGGAGGATAGATTGTGGATGTAGTGATCCCGGTTCAGTACAAATTTCATGACCCTAGGCTTTTAAGGTCAAATGAGGTGATCGACTGAATCACCGCACTGCCGCTCCACCGACCTTTGTGACATTGAACGGTCGCCAGCCCCCGCCCGGTCGGTCGCTTTGGCACCCCAGCAATTCCTATGTTTACTAACGGATTTCGATTTCGTGTTACATAGGATGCGCTTATCGATTTGTTAAAACAAAGTCACAATATTGCATCACAATATCGCCGCCCGTTTATGAGATAATGTTAAAAAAAAACAAGCGGACGGATTCTCCCCTCACCCCACTCCTTCGATGCGCGTGTGAAACAGCCAAATCTTATAGGCTAAGCCAGTCGACAGCAAGCGTCAGATAGACGGTGGGGCTCGGGGACGGAACCGTGGGACAATGCACTCCTTACCCGGAATACAATACCTCAACTTATTGTACTACCATCCGACTAGCGATGGCGATGGCAGCTTCAGCTTTTGGGATGGGCTGGTCGTTGCTGTTTTGTGCTGTTTTGTCTTTTGGGATGGACTGGTCGTTGCTGTTTTGTGCTGTTTTGTCTTTTGGGATGGACTGGTCGTTGCTGTTTTGTGCTGTTTTGTCTACGGGTTCGTTTGGCATTGTAACAAATGTGTTGGCTTTAAGTTCCCTTATTGATGTCCATTATCTTCCCCTAACTGGGAGTACCGCGCAGTTCCATTACATCTGTTTCTGATGCCAGCTTAAGACACCTTCTGGTTCGTTAGGTCAGAAGGCGGAAGCACCCTTGGCCACCTGGTCAAAGATGGCTGGGTGGAAGAGTGAAATTGATGTGTTTCCAGCACCATGACCGGGGCAGTGACGCGGCAATTGGGTCAGAGCGATTAATTACACTGTAACTACCATTGGACCGTGCAGTCCAAATGTGATTATGATCTTAATCGGTGCTTAATTATGGAACAGGCGAGATCACCGGACCACCTACCTAATCAAGTCGGCTAATGTGAGCGTTAGTTAACGGGAGTTGCACTGCCAGGTGCGCTCACAGCGTTGGACAGCGACGATGCTTCTCTCGAGTGAGTTGGTTGGTTGGTTATTTGAGTTTTAGGGCGCATCGACCAGGTTTGGTCATTTAGCGCCCACTCGAGTGAGTCAGTGTGCATAAGCGTGTGCGTTTGAGTGAAACTGTATGTATGTGTGCATGCATGTGTGTATGTGTTTGTTTGTGTGTGTGCATGTGTGTGTGTGCATGCATGTATGTGTGCATGTGTGTGTATTTATGTGTGCCTGTGTGTGTAGGTGTGTATGCATGTGTGTGTGTGTGTGTGTGTGTGTGTGTGTGTGTGTGTGTGTGCTCGAGTGCGCTGCTGATCAGGCCGGCCTTATTCTTGGTTCTGTTGTTGACACATCCGGTGATATCGATTGACCACCAACATGTGTGGTCCAACATGATCACAATTGTGTAGTTCTGGTAACGTGACCATGGACATGTCTCTGGCCTTTATCTTTAAGGTAAAGGGCCAATCCCCTCCAACTTTTCCTTTTATCTAGTAAAGACGGAGGTAAAGCTGAGCTGGAGATGGAAATGGAGATGGTGGTTTTTCCATGGAGGCAAAGCTAAGACAAATACTAGCTTGAGGAAACTTGGCACACATACACGTGATGGATAGCCCACAGAAGCCTTCAATAAACTTGCCAAACGACCTCCATATCCACCTCGGTCGTGATGAAGTTGTTCGGGTGTCTGTGTTGCACTGATCTTGGCTGCAAATAAAATAGTTATGTCTTTCATTTATGTCATTTCATTTCTATTGTGTCTTGCTTCCAGATGGGATGACCAACAACAGGTGGCTCTGCGTCGTTGCGAGCTCCAGCCTCGTGGTGGCTGTTCTCGGCATCCTCGCTGCGTTACTGTGCCACCAGTTGAAGCGGTAAAAATACGGCATGCTACTTGCGCATGGCGTGAGCCTTCGAGAATAACGCGCATTGTTGGGGGGGTGGGGGGGGGGGGATGTCTCGCTACTCACCACTCTCGCCCTTCCCACTTTATCTCGAGATGTACCTGATCATTCGCGCCATATTTGACACTGGTGGGTGGTGATGATAGACGTGAACATTCCGAAAGTGTGGTGACCTGGGTCAGATTAATCGGCATCGGACAAGGTCAGGAAGTGGACATAGAAAGCTTTGTTATCATTGGGAGATTATTAGTGAACGACTCCTGACAGAGCGCTTATCTACCAGAGCTGAAGACAGCACTCGCTCCCTTTACCTAAAAATACTATAAAACTACTATCCTGAATACTCAACGTGTGCACACTTTCCGAGCTGCACATGATGAGCAGATCCTTTTTTCCCCTCCAGCATAACCCCTTAGAATCCGACAGTGGGTGTAGTCAAGCTCGGTGTGGAGCAAGAGGAAGCAAAATCGTCCCGGTCGCTAACCGTTTGTACCGTTACCTAAACTATAGGTATCCTCTTTGACCAATATTATGCACGACTGATATTATGCTTGCCGCAAAGGCGAAATCGACCGACGGTGTTGCTGAGATGCTATTTAAACTTTTCGTAAGGTGACCCAACACGTCTGATTCCGCCCTCAGACGGAACGGCCGTCCGATCGCCGACACTGGCACCGCTCAGAAGGTGTCTGCAGGTGGCGCTGGGCTCTGCCCGGCGATGGCGCGGCCGCCGCGCCCGCTCCTCGCGACCGAAAGTCGACGCCGACACCGACGAGCAGGCCGTTTCGCATACGCAGCGACACTCCCTGCCGTCCAGCAGTTGTGCGCCGCCGAACGCAAGGTGAACAACGTCGTCGCCGCCGCCGAACGACGGGCGGCGGGGCGGCGCCGCTCGATGGCTCTGGCCGAGATGTTTCCTCCGGAGCCGGGCGTGCGCGGCTGCCCGGCGGCTGGGAAGGCCGCGCACGTGACTCAGCCGAGCCCGGACGGATGCCTGGTGACGTCACGACGGCGCGGAGTCTGGTGCCAGCCGCGGGCACCTCCGCTGACGCGGGGACGGCGGGTGGACGTGGAAGGCGCGGGCGGTTGCAATGTGTGTCGGTGTGCAGGACCTAAAGTATAAAGTATTAAGGCTTAATAAGAGCCACCGGGACCTGGGGTCCATGCAAGTCGGAGCATGGCTCTGCTAGACATGCCCAACGGCTGCGACGTGCTGCTGCACGTGCACGAGGAGCCGCGACCGCCGCCCTTCGACCGGTCACCGAGGAATCGGCCCAAGTTGTCAAGTAGTATCAGTCGGGTCTCGCCCCCGACCGGGACGATCAACGCCATCTATGATGTGTCGCTACAACCTCGACTGCCTGGACTAGGCACCTGACGTTGAATGCGAGTGCACGAATCACAAAGCTGCCAGGTACGCAGCCAGTTGTTCTCCCTATTAATTATTACACGATCTACGTGTTTTTATTCATGAAGAACTACATTGTTGTTTGTGCATGGTGCTGTTCAGAATGATATCTTTGTCGTTCATCATGAATGTTCCACCACTTTCGGGGAAAATAAACGTTGTCACCGTACCGTCCCGACCTCATACTACTAAAGACAGCATGCACCTACAGCCCATCTATTTATGAACAACGAATGCCAAGCACAATGTTGAGCATACCGCAATATGCTTATTTAGCCTCTCATCACATTATATCTGCTCGATATTGTTGTACGGATGCGGATGGTGTTGTAAAGGTGAGAAAGTCACACATCAGCTACCAGTACGTGAGCCGGCTTGCACAGCTCAGTCAGGATGCCTGTTTAATTTGGTGGAAGGACGGTGATTATGCGGGTGGATGAAGCTACAGAGACAGACAAACCTTTATTTCGCATTCTCACATCCTGTAATAATGCCATTAAGATTTCTTCAATTACTAAATGTATACGTCAATTAACCCCAGCAATACGGGGGGGGGCAGGTTGCCACCCCACCCCTGACATTTGTCTGGGGTAGCTCCTGATCCGCTACTTACGCTGTGTAATGTGTGACATTGTGTAACGCTGCTGCAATGTGTGAACAATTGTGTTTGGGCTCTCAAGATACCGGAGCGAGAGCGGGTCAAAATCAGGTCGCGACCTCGCCTCAATACGGTTTTTGGATATACGTTGAAAGGTTGGCTTTCAAAAGACAACATGCAAGATATAGTTCGAACAGACATATGGATGCACGGACAAGTAATAACTGCAAAATGTGAAAAAGGTGTGCATCTCGGGTGACGTCAGATGAAGGATTAAATTAGGTGTAAAAATGTTTCCTCGCGCATAATTTCGTTACTGATAAATAACTCAGACAATCCGGTGTACATGTAGTAGCAGCTCACGTCCTCTATGCCTTGTCAAGTTATATTCATTTTTAGGTAAAGTCACTAAGATATCACCTGAAACATCCCCAAGGTGCATGTATTCCGGCGCCATAGAGACTAAAATGCTGACTAATACGACGCACTACACGATTAACATGTTCCATGATGCTTTCTTGCATGTTGCATTGATTTTCTACAGAAATTATAACATTGCGTGTAAAGAAAATATACGACCTTCAATATACCAGGACGTGCTGAGTTGACATCAAAAGTAACGATAAAGATTATACTTTATTACTCAACGTTTCGGCCAGGGGCCATCGTCAGGAGCTTGTCATTGGTACCTGTGTCATTACCTGTGTCATTCGTACGTACAACTATTGGTCATTGGTAAGTCAAAGGATGTGTCGAAAGCAAAATATCGCCTTGGATGTACTGAATCTGTTTGCGTGCCAGTGGTACTACCAGTGGTAATATTGTGAATATTGTACACCCGATCACATGGAATGTTCTCTTTTCTGTTCACTGATCTTCCACATATGCCTGGTAGATATCTTCTTATAGAACTTGCGAGTATATGTAGGAAAGTGCACTGCTTGAAATTTGCTTCATCTATTCCTTGATCCTTACTCTTCTGCACCGGTGTGTGTGTGTTCTTCACGTTTATCGTGTGTTTCCATTTCTTCTAAGCCCGCTAGCAGCAAGCGAATTGTAGTTGGCTTTTCGAGAGCTACATCCATATTAAATGCTTTGGAGAAAGCAGGTGCCAAGCAAGGCTTCACCTCTCAAAAATTGGTATCGATTCGTTATTGTCTTTTAGTTTGTGTTGGGTGTATCCACAGCTCCTTGTGCCAAACATTGTCTCAAGCTGGCCACTTGTGAAACCCATCAACACCTAGAGGTCGACCCACTACAAAGCCACGCGTGCTTACACTCCTGGATGCATGTTAAAGCCGACACAGTGACATGCGTTTTGCAATGACCTCTGGCTATCGTCAGGATTGGAGTGGTAGGCTGGACACTGAGCATGTGTTTTTGCCGGCAGCTTGTTATCCCCTGGTCGCTGTGCAATGCAAGCGCTTGTGTTTAACAAGCGGAAGACGAATGCACGCCATTCTTAACAAAATGATTGCGAAGCCAGGCGGAACGAAACCGGTCAGCGCCGGAGTGAGGTCGTCCTCTCAATGCCACCGTCAGGCTTGGAATGCCTCTTCGAGTGTGCGGCTACCCGAGCTGGCCGGCAACAATCGTCCACACACCACGAGCTGATGCTCCGACACCGTGCACACGTGCACTGATGTTGTGCACCGGCGCCGTGTACACGTGCACTGATGTTGTGCTCTCGCACCGTGCACGCGCGCACTGATGTGCTTGATTGATTCTGCTGCTTCGCTTCTATTGCAGATAGCAAAACTGTGTCTCATTTGATGCATTGTCGGGCTGTGTTTCGTTTTTATCTGCCAATCTTTCTGTCCCAGTGATCAATCGAATGTCCACAGAGTAAAATGCGGCCTGCTGCACACTGAACAGCCGCTACACGCACAGCCGCTAACGAGGAGCGCCGGACCGGCTCTTGACTCGCCGTCGGTCATCATCATTGACGACAAACTCCACCACCACTCCAGAATACCACGGCCTACATGTATCACAACACACCTGACAGTAAACAATGCAATCGCAGGGGTGCGGCTTGCAAAAGGCAGCGTTGTAGATTTCGGGAGATTATAGTTCAATTGACTCTCTCTATGTTAACAAACCTCATGATGTGATCAGTCATTGGAGACGCGAAGTCACTTTTGTTGGTGTTCTGGTACCAACTGGTGCCTGTAGGGGATGGCAATGTTCCAGGTTTCCAGCAAACAGGATTAAAATACTATTGCATCAAGCTTTCCTCGTTCCCAGTGAGGTCTGAACCGGAGAGGGAATCGTGACTGTTTGCAACCGTTTAAGATAGCTGATGATGCATCACTTGCAAATCGTTCGGTGAAAACAAGATCCATCCATGTCTGGCTACCGAGATGTGGCGTATTGTTAAAGATACATGCTTTGCCATTGATGTTTCCGAGCCGAAATCGTTGTTCTATTTTTGCTGAAGCCTTGCGGATGTTAATGTTTGCATCTTATGTGCACGCCATAGACGTAGATTTTCTCAAAATCTTCCATCGGTAACTTTATCAGTTGAGATGAAGTTTTCACTAGATAGGAATCGGGTGCCCTCTTTTTAAAGGACATTTAGCTCGAATCGTTCGTCGAGTCCGTCCCTTCCTCTCTCATCTCAACACAAATTTTCAACCAAAGGTCCTTCTCAGGGAAATCGAGATGCCCCCTTCCCTTGAGATCAAAAGGCTGACGTGGGACTTTTGCACTATGGTGTATGCAGTATGATAAATGCTCACTTGATAAGCGAGTGTCCGCCGGCAATTTTACTGGAGATATCGCACACTGGCTGGTCATAACGGGCTGGCAGTAAACCTCTGATTTCCAAGTCATGCGCAATAAGTTCTTGGTAGATTGCTGGCAATTGGCGCTTCGACCACACAGTTTACGCCGGGCATCTACGATGAAAGGGCCAGATAAATTTCTTTCCCCTCCATAGTGCATGAGCACCGTCACCCAAGACCAACTTCCGCCTCTTATGAAAACAAGTGCAGAGACTTAGATAAAAAACAAGGATCGGTGGGATGATTCAGGGTCTCTATGATAATGACAACCGAGATGTGCACGTGAGGCTCCCCGAATTGCTTGCAACGAAACGTGCATATTTATTGGTGGCTCGGATCCGCCAAGCAGTGGATGGACGAGGCCGGCTTGTCGCTCCGATAGGAGCCAGGTCATCCGTGCTGAGAACCGTTTGCATCTCCACGGCATTGGTTTGCCGTTTTATTTGTACCTGACAGAGTGCCACTGAGCTCAGACAGCTTCACGCCTAAAGCTATGCACACCGCACGCAGCAAACATTCCAGCGTAGCTGGTCACCGGGATCCGACCATCAGTGGCGGCACGAGCAGCAGCAGCAGCAAAAGCGGCGGTAGCAGCATGGGCAGCAGCAGCAGAAGCGGCGGTAGCAGCATGAGCAGCAGCAGCAGAAGCGGCGGTAGCAGCATGAGCAGCAGCAGCGGTGGTGGCGAAGGCGGCAGAGGCAGCAGCTTCGGCGGTAGCAGCGCCGGCGGTAGCGGCGGCAGCAGTTTCGGCGGCGGCGGTAGCGGCGGCGGCAGCGGCGGCGGTGACGGCAGCGGTGGCGGGAGCGGCGGCAGTGGCGGCGGCAGCGGCGGCGGCAGCGGCGACGGCAGGGGCGGCGGCAGCGGCGGCGGTGACGGCAGCAGCTGCAGCGACGACCGACGCGACGACAACGGCAGCGGCGATGCCGACGGAGGCATGTGAACAATTTCTGAGCCAAACAATGATGGGATTTGTCCACCCATCCACACAAAGATACTTATTTCGGTGCCACATACATGAGATGTAAGTGAACGGATATCAAAACTAATTAGCTCTGACGACACCCTGTTGGGTTACCGATCACGCACTGTGTGCAATATGTCATGTCAATGCGAAGGGCCCATAGCCAGCAGACATGCAAGGCGGCGTAGTACATCACGTGCAATGCGAGTGCGGGAAAAGCTATATCAGTGAAACTTGCAGGCAAAAACTGCTTAGATTATAGGAACGTGTTACAGATATAAAGCATGACCGTACGGATAATTCGGCACAGCAAAGCTCTTCCACCAAGGCAATTGGGATTTAAATCCACTGTAGGCTAGCTACAGAAGGCAATTTGAAAATGCGCGGTGCCCGGGAGGCGGTAGAAATTAAATTGCAAACGTCATCTTGAAAACAAGTTGGTGGTAGTTTCAGTGCTAGTCTCATCTGGACCTAGCATTAAATTAGGAGTTTACTGACAGAAGCTCCTGTAGGTATGTAACGGCCATGCTTTACGTTGGGCGCTTTCTCATTTTAGAATGGGAAATAGCGCGAGATTGCTGTACTTGCAGTAACATCTTTTAGTAGACACCGTGTTCCGATGACTTCTTTGTCAATACAGGCGAAATGCTCGTTATTATAATACTCTTCTTTTCATGTCCGATCATCGTACCGATTCGTATAGCGTGAACAGGCGAAACAGCTATATTGTTGCGTATTTTATTTCATTTAGGTCGTAGGTCGTAGGTTTGTAGGTACGGAGGTCGTAGGTTCACTATGAATTTCGTTCTGTCAGCAATCCTGACTAGACAACATACCAGGATTTGGTAAGTTGGAGAACCATGAATCGAGTCAATCTGGTCTCACCTGAATGTCAAGCTTTGGATTGTGGTACTCATATTGCAAAGTAGCCTGCTCAAGATTTGTGTTTGTGATATCGGAACCATTAACATCAAACGCAACCTTCTATGCTGGTTGAACATGGACTGCCAATAGGAATTCAAGTATGTATATGCAATGCAAAACCATCGATGCTGAATATTTCATCCCACTGCAAAATACAAATGGTGTGTCAAGCAACATTCCGGTACCTATTTACATGCTATTGTGGATGGCCACGCGCGGTAATGGTGATAACCGCAGTACGTTAGGCGTCAAACGAAATGTTAATGCAGACATCGGGGGATCTCCAGAAAAGAAAGAAAACAGGTAGGTTCCTGATGCCATTCAAGGACTATGAAATATGCGCCCGCAAGAAGCGCGCCCGGACGTTCACTAGTGTGTGCGGGAAGAATATAGTTACAATTTATGAGGCTCTTTCTCCATAAACTATGATGCGAAGTGCATTTATGAAAGTTAGCTTACCTTCAGATGTCAACTTCATTGCCACTTACAGTGATATATTGCGCATATTGTTACCTTGCGTATTGGCTTATGGAACTATTTTCCACCATAGTCGGCGGCCCTGCGGCCCGCGGCCCGTCCCCGACCGCCCGACATTCAGTGGCGGGACGCGCTTGGGGGCGCGGACTATTCCCTGAATGTTAATGGGCCCCAACGCCAAAGTTACAGGTATATTTTTATATTTGAAGCGAAAGGCGATGTGCCTGGCATGAGTTCCGCCACCATTGGAGTGTAGCCCGACAGGTTTTCTGTATATTGTTTAAGAACATAACGCTTATGGGAGTTGAATGAAAAGAATGCATCTACAACGTGAATTTTACCTACACAATTTTGGTGTGACAGAGTCGATGTTGCTTAGTATTGTTGAAGGGTGGAACTTTAATTTTTGTCGTGCCACCTCTCGGCGGACCTACGGATCCTCTGAGCAGCAACCGTCGGCGCTTAACGTGCATCGAGCCATGCCAGAACCTCAATAATGCCGGAAAGCTTCATGTTAAAAGGTAAAAAATGGCAGGGTTAGATATCGTTGAAAGTGGTCGCGTATGGCATCAGAAAGCAGCTGATTTTATGCCGGTTTATTTGAGACAATTGGAACTTAATTCACGAATGTAGAACATCTGATATGCAATTAAAAGGAATACAATATGACAATTCGAGACCGAAATCCTGGAATTGAGTTCAATAGTCAAAGGGTTAGATATCTATAAAAGTAGCCGAGTATGCCATCAGAAGGCAGCTGATTCTGTGTCAGTTTATTTGAGACCATTTGAAATTAATTCGATAATGTAGAACATCTGATATGCAATTTAAAGGAATGCAATGTGGTAATTCGAGAGAGAAATCCTGAAATTGAGTGCAAAGATGACAGGGTTAGATATCTATAAAAGTAGTCGAGTATAGCATCAGAAAGCAGCTGATTTTATGCCGGTTTATTTGAGGTCATTGGAAATTAATTCTGTAATGTAGAACACCTGATGCACATTTAAACGGTATACAATATGATAATTCGAAATATAAATCCTGGAATTGAGTACAAAAATGACAGGACATAACTATAAAAGTAGTCGAGTGTGGCACCAGAAGGCAGCTGATTTTATGGCGTTTTATTTGAGACCATTGGAAATGAATTCGCAATGTAGAACATCTGATATACAATTTAAAGAAATACAATGTGATAATTTGAGTCACAAATCCTGAAATTGAGTGCAAGAATGGCAGGGTTAGACATCTATAAAAGTAGTCAAGTATGACATCAGAAAGCAGCTGATTTTATGCCGGTTTATTGGAGACCATTGGAAATTAATTCGGTAATGTAGAACATCTGATATACAATTTAAAGGAATACAATGTGATAACTTGAGACACAAATTCTGGAATTGAATGCAAAAGTGACAGGGTTCAACCTTTAGGGAAGTTATTCAAGATGATATAAAAATATAGCACGTTCGATTTTCGCTTAGTTAAGAACATATAAATTGTCAGCACATCATACAGAAGATGTATGATACGTTTTTATTACAAGATGTTGAGTGGCCAATTGCTCATATTTCACTTTAAGGGCAAAGTGACAGGGTGAAATGATTTGATAATGAAACGAACTACACATCAAAAGAGTGCTTGTTTCAATATTGTTCGACTTTGACCATTGGAAATTACTTGCACCTGCTCTAGAAACTAGAATATAGCATTAATCATAGCAAGCCCACTCTGGTGGTGTTCCCTCACAAACCCACCACCAGAGCGGCGCCACCGGTATTATGTCCGCTCATGACGCCTAACGAAAACATGAAGTTCTTTTTACAGTCGAAATGTCACCTGCTTTAGATTCATGCGATGCTTCCCAATGTAGCAATTCATACCACAATACTCCGGAGTAGTTAGACAGCGAAATTGGAGCTTTGAACGGTGAAATGAAGCGATAAAATCACCTTGCGTCATGAAGAAAAATCACAATATATTGATACATTAAAATAACCTGGCTCATGTTCCAGTGCAATGGCAAATCACATGCAATGCAGATAATTTTTGTTTCGAGCATAGCTGCTCGGGTCACAGTTATTCGTGGTACTGCATCCCCTGCAGACCACTAAGCTCACACCACATCTCTTCAGGAGCTCTCCAATACATGAACCTCAACTCCGCACGACCATCCGATGTACATTACCATTCCCCGTAGGCTAGCACTTACCACGCCACCCCTCACTAGCACATTCGTTCCCCCTGACAAATTGCCACGTCACCCCTTCCGGTATGTGAG
This sequence comes from Ashinkailepas kermadecensis, assembly GCA_034440615.1. NCBI lineage: Eukaryota > Metazoa > Arthropoda > Thecostraca > Neolepadidae > Ashinkailepas > Ashinkailepas kermadecensis. Next base: position 291,083 of record JAOTOM010004796.1, on the reverse strand, counting down.
TGCCTCAGACACGTGCCTAACGCAGTCTCAGCCGCCGTGTCTGGTCCGGGGCGGGCAGCCTTTGGTCCCGCGTCTGACACCCTGGCTCATCAATATGCAGCCGAGCCGCAGTGTAAAAAGCCGTGCCGAGCCGAGCTTAATCCCACCAGGCGAGGTTTCAGGTCAGAGGAGCAGACGGATCGCTTCGTCTTGTCAGTCGCGACACCACGCATCGTCCTCGCCCATTAAGACGCAGTGTCTCGTCCTCGCCCATCACAACACCACGTCTCGTCCTCGCCCATCACGACACCACGTCTCGTCCTCACCCATCACAACATCACGTCTCGTCCTCGCCCATCACAACACCACATCTCGTCTTCGCCCATCACTACACCACGTCTCGTCCTCGCCCATTACAACACCACGTCTCGTCCTCGCCCATCACGACACCACGTCTCGTTCTCACCCATCACAACATCACGTCTCGTCCTCGCCCATTACAACACCATGTCTCGTCCTCGCCCATCACCACACCACGTCTCGTCCTTGCCCAATCTACACCACGTCTCATCCTCGCCCATCACAGTACCACGTCTCATCCTCGCCCATCACCACACCACGTCTCGTCCTCGCCCATCACAACATCACGTCTCGTCCTCGCCCATCACAACACCACATCTCGTCTTCGCCCATCACTACACCACGTCTCGTCCTCGCCCATTACAACACCACGTCTCGTCCTCGCCCATCACGACACCACGTCTCGTTCTCATCCATCACAACATCACGTCTGTCCTCGCCCATTACAACACCACGTCTCGTCCTCGCCCATCACACACCACGTCTCGTCCTTGCCCAATCTACACCACGTCTCATCCTCGCCCATCACAGTACCACGTCTCATCCTCGCCCATCACCACACCACGTCTCGTCCTCGCCCATTACAACACCACATCTCGTCCTCGCCCATCACGACACCACGTCTCGTCCTCGCCCATCACGACACAACGTCTCGTCCTCACCCATCACAACATCACGTCTCGTCCTCGCCCATCACAACACCACATCTCGTCCTCGCCCATCACGACACCACGTCTCGTCCTCGCCCATCACGACACCACGTCTCGTCCTCACCCATCACAACATCACGTCCGTCCTCGCCCATCACAACACCACATCTGTCTTCGCCCATCACTACACCACGTCTCGTCCTCGCCCATTACAACACCACGTCTGTCCTCGCCCATCACGACACCACGTCTCGTTCTCACCCATCACAACATCACGTCTCGTCCTCGCCCATTACAACACCATGTCTCGTCCTCGCCCATCACCACACCACGTCTCGTCCTTGCCCAATCTACACCACGTCTCATCCTCGCCCATCACAGTACCACGTCTCATCCTCGCCCATCACCACACCACGTCTCGTCCTCGCCCATCACAACATCACGTCTCGTCCTCGCCCATCACAACACCACATCTCGTCTTCGCCAATCACTACACCACGTCTCGTCCTCGCCCATTACAACACCACGTCTCGTCCTCGCCCATCACGACACAACGTCTCGTTCTCACCCATCACAACATCACGTCTCGTCCTCGCCCATTACAACACCATGTCTCGTCCTCGCCCATCACCACACCACGTCTCGTCCTTGCCCAATCTACACCACGTCTCATCCTCGCCCATCACAGTACCACGTCTCATCCTCGCCCATCACCACACCACGTCTCGTCCTCGCCCATTACAACACCACATCTCGTCCTCGCCCATCACGACACCACGTCTCGTCCTCGCCCATCACAACACCACATCTCGTCTTCGCCCATCACCACACTACGTCTCGTCCTCGCCCATTACAACACCACGTCTCGTCCTCGCCCATCACGACACCACGTCTCGTCCTCACCCATCACAACATCACGTCTCGTCCTCGCCCATTACAACACCACGTCTCGTCCTCGCCAATCATGACACAGCGTCTCTTCCTCCTCTTGTGGATGAGACGTGTCGCGATCACCTCAGTCGTCGTGGCGCAGCGTCTCGCGCTCATCCTATGCAGCACGCCTCGTTCTGGATCAACACGTCCGACACCAGAAGCGGCACACTGCGCCCCGCCCATCCTTGTCATAACATGTGGTTATCAGAGATGGCAACCACACTTAGAGACAGGCTGAAGCGGGACGTAAACCTTTATTTGGCAGCGCCAAATGATGAGAGATCAACGATATGTTGTGCACCACGATGATGTTTTTAATCTATAATCGAATGTTGATCAAAGCCAGCACCGCAACGGGCGGATAGCCTGAATGACGCGGAAGGAGAGTGGTTAATTATTGAAGTGTTTCTACCATTCTCGTATGCGCCAGCCTGTCGACTACCTTAAATCGCACAGTAACGGAAAGCTAATGAGCTATCAACATACTAACCGGAATCGCGGTTCCTGACATAATTTACTCAGATTGCAGTGGTAATTTTAGCTGGATGACACGTGCAATATTGACGGTTTGACAATTGCGCGTCCCGGTGGGATGGACGATATGTCGTCCACTACATACCTATACCACTATTAGGTACGCGGGGTCTGGACGACGCTGTGGTGACAAAGCTGAACTTCTGAATCGTGCTACCTGGCTGATGTCAAACTGAGTGATGTAATCAATATCATCAATGCCATCAATTGCGTGATACTTCTGACAATTCATAGCTTTGTGATATAACGAATGGCACAGAATCGTGTCTTCGGAACCGTTCGATCGACTTTAGTGATATTTTGTCGGACAATGGTTCGTGAAATGAGAGTCGTGCCACAGAACATCACTGACTTAGGTCAGCTTACTCGGGTACAATGAGCATACAGGACATCATGTCTTTTTGCCTGCCTTACGTGGTGCATGTTTCAAGATGCCAGCCAACATTTCACTTCAGGATATTCAAGCCAAGCTGCACCAAGTGAAGACATTTCTCAAAATGGAACACTTTTTTCCTCTTATCTTCACATGTTGGGCATTAAATATAACGACTTGAACAACACTTGGCTGAACATTTTCTCACCCTCCGTCGGTGCACGTGCTGGACCGCTGGTTTACTCAGCATCATCTAGCTCGGGGGAGTCAGACACTAGCATCCGTCAACACCAGCACAATGCTTGCTGCGACCAGCATTCAATATTGCAAACGTTCAGATATGGTAAAAATAGGGATAAATACCTGTCACGATTATGATTATTTTATAGTCGGCATTCATTAATTTTACAAAGCTCTCCGACTGTAAGACATAATTTTTTAGCACTAGAAAAACATAACAGGATGGTAATCTTTTCAAATTTGCCTGCTACATACACCATGAACGGGCAGCTGTTGTAGGAGTGCAGGAGTAAGGCAATCATGTAGATGGGTGCAGAGCTTAGTCTGTTGGGTTAAGGGGCATATGTCCTGCAGTTGACGAACAAGACAAACAACGTGCATGCATACCTTTCTGAAGGTGTCGAGCTGTACACACACAACTTGAATGAAGCGCATGCATTTCTTTTACTCGATATATAAAAGGGCAAAGCCGGTTGGTTTGGAGTACTTGTGATTGGCTAGAACGTTTTAATGATGGTCTGTAGGCAATTTAAAATAGGATTGGCACAGGCTCAAAGACGTCGACATTTGCTCTGCTAGCTATAATTTATATGGCGAAAAACATTCTGATCTTGAACCAATGTCTTAGCGCTTTTTGTAGAATGCAGGTGATTATGTTTCCCGATTGTAGTGCGTGCCATCTCACAAACAGCGAGTGGCCACTCGAACTACCAACGGCGGGCAGCAATTGACTTATCCCCGGGCGAGGCGGGGCCGTGTAGGCGCTGTGTTTACACGGGGCCGGGTTTTGCAGCCGGAACACGTACCGTCGCACCGGCCCGGCCAGCACCGGCCTCCCCGATCCGACACACACACACCACTAATTCCACACCTCGGAGATGGCACATCAGCAATGTGTGCAGCGGCGCGACGGACGCTACACAGCCACAACAATGCATACATGCATGAGGCGGGCCGGCCGGGCCGACCGCGCGCTGCGGCCGCTCGACCCACGCCGCAATTGCCGACCGCATCGAGGGATGTGCCGGCCGTGCCTGCTGACCGACCGCCAAGCGTGCCAACCGTCCCTCTAAGCGTGCCAACCGACCCTCTAAGCTTGTCAACCGAGTGCCAAACGTGCCAACCGACACTCTAAACGTGTCAGCCGACCGCCGAACCTGCACCATCGCCCTTGCTAGGTCCGGGCGCCCGTCAATCGTGTCAACCGAACGCCAAACGTGCACCGTCGCGCCTATCGGATCTGACGTCACCGCAGAACGTGCAGCGTCACTCCTGGTGTCTGATTTTGACGACACGCCCTGTCTGCATTGGTTCGCTTCTACGCTACCGTTCTCGTATCAGTCACTAGGAGCGCTTCACTATCCCGACCGCTTGTCGTATTTTCTGAGTAATTCGAGAAGCAATATCCGCAGCGCTTTTGGACTTCCGGAAATCTCCGGTCATCATGCCGCCCTTCTGCCCACACTTGCTGATATATGACATGGCCTGATCACTGTCTTATTTCCAATGCATTCACCAAATATGTATAATCAGCTATGCCAATGGCACACTACAATGCGTCTGTTTCTAACCCGTGTGACCAAGCCGAATTGGCAGACAGAGAAGCATCGACTCCTTTTGGAGGGAAGAATTAAAATATAATGTTATCACTTCTGCCATGAGGAATCATCGTCAGGTTAAGGAACACCTATGAGTCATACATTTCACCGAATGGACTGAGCATGTAGCAATGTGTCGGTGACATCTACCCGACGAGATTTTATGCAGCACATTAGCACCTGCACACATGCTAAATGTCACTTGCATCAATTGTATTGTGCACACATTGTAGAGCTATATCACCTATAACTGTCCTGTGACGTGTCATGACATAGCTTAAGATAACCTTGAGCTTAAGCTAACTGCATGCCTTGCTTGTTCGTTGCAAGGTACGGCAAACTCGAGCTCGTTTCGGCAATGTTTGCGGTACGATGCCGGAAATGTAAACGAGAACCAACATGCTGTGCTCTAAAGCCTTGAAAACATTAGCTGTGTGCAAATAAGCCTTGAACGGTATTTACATGCCATGTGTTTCAGATATCTTCCAATCGGAAGTGCACAACTTGATGCTGCACGAGTAATGGATTACACAATGTTATCAAGAGTGGGGCAGGTTGCATGGCTGAAAAACGTAGATGTTTGCATTACCCGCAGATGGATAAAACTGCCTATAACAAATAAAACATGATTACAAAGCATGATGAATGCATGGTACATGGAGGAGACGTTATATATGCCTTCAGCCACGCATGCTATTTTTTAGCGAGTGACTGATCATTGTAAGGTAGTATTAACATGATTCTTCAATATCAGAACTTTAATGCATTTTAACAAGCAGAGAACGATTACGATAAGGTGTGGCATCCTGGAACTAAACGAGCTTTCCATTAGTCGGCAATTGCAGACACTGTGAGAACATGTTGCCAAATAATCCGTCACATGCGTAATTTGGTCCATGGAGTCATTTCAGTTCCGGATGGCGTATTTTAGGGAATGAAATGAATGCAACCGAACCAGAAATTGTGTGTGCTCTCCTTATCATGGGAGCCATGTTCGCTCGGAGACTTGGCGTCAGTATGCTGGCAGCGGTGATGCGAGTCCGCCAGGGGAGGGGCCAATGTGTTGGCACGTGTTCTATTGTGGCGTCTTCGGGAGGGGGATCTCTCTGCTGGTACGGAACGTGTTGCAGCCCCCTCAGAGGGGGAGGGGTCGATCGGTTGCAGGTACGCAAGGCGTCGTGAGGTCCCCGGATGTGGGTCAGGGTATCCGGAATAGATGAGGAGAGGGGTGTCAGTCTGCTGGCAGGGTCTGCGCTGCGAAGACCCCATGGAGGGGCATCAGTCTGCCGGTAGGTTCTGCGTTATGCAGATTCTGGTAGAGGGGCAAACATGCTGGTACGGCAAACATGCTGGTACGGCAAACATGCTGGTACGGCAAACATGCTGGTACGGCAAACATGCTGATACGGCAAACATGCTGGTACGGCAAACATGCTGGTACGGCAAACATGCTGGTACGGCAAACATGCTGGTACGGCAAACATGCTGGTACGGCAAATATGCTGGTACGGCAAACATGCTGGTACGGTTACCACTATGGTGGTGCCAAGCGACACTGTCAGTCTGCTGCTACGGACATCACGGTGAGCCCTCCAGGAGGGGACGAACGTCAGCTTACCGGCACTGGCGGTATGGAGACACTTTCAGGGGAGGGCGAGGCGTCAGCCTGCTGGCATGGGCGGTATGGTGAAGCCCCAGACTGGGCGAGGCGTCATTCTATTGGCACGGCCGAGATGTCAAGGTCCCCAGGAGAGACGAGGTGCCAGCCTACTGACACAGTCGAGATGTCAAGGTCCCCAGGAGAGACGAGGTATCAGCCTACTGGCCCAGTCGAGATGTCAAGGCCCCCAGGAGAGACGAGGTGCCAGTCTACTGACACAGTCGAGATGTCAAGGCCCCCAGGAGGGACGAGGTGCCAGTCTACTGACACAGTCGAGATGCCAAGGCCCCTAGGACAGACGAGGTATCAGCCTACTGGCCCAGTCGAGATGTCAAGGCCCCCAGGAGAGACGAGGTGCCAGTCTACTGACACAGTCGAGATGTCAAGGCCCCCAGGAGAGACGAGGTGCCAGTCTACTGACACAGTCGAGATGTCAAGGCCCCCAGGAGAGACGAGGTGCCAGTCTACTGACACAGTCGAGATGTCAAGGCCCCCAGGAGAGGACGAGGTGCCAGTCTACTGACACAGTCGAGATGCCAAGGCCCCTAGGAGAGACGAGGCGCCAGCCTACTGACCCAGTCGAGATGTCAAGGCCCCTAGGAGAGACGAGGTGCCAGCCTACTGACACAGTCGAGATGTCAAGGCCCCCAGGAGAGACGAGGTGCCAGTCTACTGACACAGTCGAGATGTCAAGGCCCCCAGGAGAGACGAGGTGCCAGTCTACTGACACAGTCGAGATGGCAAGGCCCCCAGGAGAGACGAGGTGCCAGTCTACTGACACAGTCGAGATGTCAAGGCCCCCAGGAGAGACGAGGTGCCAGCCTACTAACACAGCCGGGATGTCAAGGCCCCTAGGAGAGACGAGGTATCAGCCTACTGGCCCAGTAGAGATGTCAAGGCCCCCAGGAGAGACGAGGTGCCAGTCTACTGACACAGTCGATATGTCAAAACCCCCAGGAGAGACGAGGTGCCAGTCTACTGACACAGTCGAGATGGCAAGGCCCCAGAAGAGACGAGGTGCCAGTCTACTGACACAGCCGAGATGTCAAGGTCCGTAGGAGAGACGAGGTGCCAGTCTACTGACACAGCCGAGATATCAAGGTCCGTAGGAGAGACGAGATGCCAGTCTACTGACACAGCCGGAACGTCAATGTCCCAAGAGAAGCTAGGTGCAAACCTACTGACACGGGCGGGCTGGTGAGGCCACCAGGCGGGGCAAGGCGCCGTTCCACTGGCACGGGCCGTGCCGTGACTCAGTCGAGGCGTCACGTTCGGCGGGGGCCGACACCGACGGCGGCGAGGCGTCACGTCCGTCGGACACTGACAAGGACCGCGGTGAACACACCGAGGAGCGGCAGAGCCACTGATCGGCTGTCAATCGTTCGCTCGTGGTCGGCATCGCTAGGAGGCGCAGGTGTGGTGCCAGGCGGTCGGCATCACTAGCAGGCGCAGGTGTGGTGCCAGGCGGTCGACATCACCAGCAGGCGCAGGTGTGGTGCCAGGCGGTCGACATCACCAGCAGGCGCAGGTGTGGTGCCAGGCGGTCGACGTCACCAGCAGGAGCAGGTGTGGTGCCAGGCGGTCAACATCACCAACAGGCGCGGGTGTGGTGCCAGGCGGTCGACATCACCGGCAGGCGCAGGTGTGGTGCCAGGCGGTCGACATCACCAGCAGGCGCAGGTGTGGCGCCAGGCGGTCGACATCACTAGCAGGCGGAGGTGTAGTGCCAGGCGGTCGGCCGCACGCCACTCAGCGATGTCAGCCTCGCGATGTTGGGCGTGGCTTTGAAGACTGCTGGTACGAACGATATGCGTTGATTTTGAACGGCTATGCCGCTACGAGGATGCTTCCGAAGCCAACACCAGCATGTGTTTGACCAAACGCATGCTCTCTGATAGATGCAGATGCTTCTTTGCGTGCCACCTTTGTTGCCAGGTAGGGGTGAAACTTTGCACACTTTTGATCTTGCCAATGCAACACCAAAAAATGTTCAAATTAACATTAGCCCTATCGTGCTGCATGTAAAGAATATGCTCAAAACGTCGGTTGTCAGCACCAATGATTTTGAGAAGCTACCATCTATATCACCAGATGCATCGCAGCTGGTGACGAATGGAAAATGTGCAGAAATAAACAAGGCGTCAGCAACGATGCGGCTGAAGTGCATTTCATTCACTCCTCGCTCGGCCATGATCAGTCCGATGCGAATCTAAATCAGTGTGCAATGTCCGCCGTGCAGGTGGATTCGTTGCACGCCAGGTCAAGCATGAAATTACATTTACTCACGTGTCATCAACCATATGCTTAACGTCCCTAAACACCGGCGAAAATTGCATAACCGACCGTAATCAGCATCCAAACAAAGAGAATACACAACCAGCTATTCACCCCTTGCCATAAACCATTCTTCTGCAGTGAGTACGTCCGCAGGTCTTGATTGATGGTTCCGGGAAGCCGTCTGGGCGGGCGGCCGACCCCTCCTCCGGACAGCAGCCGGCGCGCCGCCGCAGCCGCCGGCCACGGGCTCCGCACAGCAGCCATGTTTTTCGCGGCCGATTCGATCGGGCGCGCCCTTGCCGAGGCGCTTGTTGGCGCCGTTTTTGCGGCGGGAGCGCGACTGCGCGCGGCTCAGAGATGGAGCCGTGACTGCGATCGACTTAGTGGTGAACCTGTGCGACCGGTCGACGGCGGCGGCTAGCGCGAGTTATTTCGGATGCCGCTGATGCGATCAGTTCATTTGTCATCATGTCATCGGAGAGATTTTCTCAAATCGGCCATTTATCGACACGTACTGAGAATTTGTTTGTTAAGCGGGAATCTGTGGTCAATTTTAGAAAAAATTTGCATTGCATCTTGCCACAAAAGGCGATCTGCAATCTGCGAACTGCCGCGCAAGCTAGTTCTTAGGAAGGGGCGTGCACGGCCGATGGTCAGCTTCAGCTGATGACCTAGTTCCGACCATAGAAACTTCTAACTTCAAAACAGAAACCTGTCGGTGCACACTATATCTGAACAGTGCATGTTAATGTAATGCAATAAACAATGCGTGCAAATTGCACGTTGCCAGTAGTGTGTGCAAACTTAGCCTACTCTGTGATCCGAGCCGATTTGTGTACGCACCTGCAAAATATAAATTTGCAGGCATAGCGATGCGGCAACAAGACGAGATCCGCAACGCCCTCTCCACACACCTGTATACGTGACATAGCATAAAACGCGCATGATATCTCGCATCAGCGCCGGTCGAGTGCATCGGCCTCATCTCCGCCGTGCTACGTTTTTGTGCACCGTTTTTGTGTTCCGATTTGAGGTGCTGCGGTGCAGCATAGCGCCCCTGGCCGCTAGGCGGACGGCGCGTCGGTTCCGCTTCTGTTCCGCATTGCATTCCCCCGGGCTTCATCGGCACATGACAGCCGTGACCAACGACGTGTTGTGTCTGGCTACCGAGTCGTGTTGTGCTTGGCTACCGAGGGGTGTTGTGTCTGACTACCGAGTCATGGTCGCGCGTACCGGTGACCAAGCGACGCACAATTCGACGGCAGGCATGCTATAATGCGGGTAGGTGATGGGGAGCGGTATATACACATACATATACAGATATATATATATATATATATATATATATATATATATATATATATATATATATATATATATATATATATATATATATATATATATATATATATATATATATATATATATATATATATATATATATATATATATATATAACTCGTATGTACGTATGTATGGATGCGGCAGTAGCAGCTGTGTTTTACGTTCTCGCGTGGATGGGGAGACCGTATCATGATGGGCCTTAGTTTGCTTGCTGCGAAAACCCATCCAGAAAAACATCAGAAATATGATTATTAAATGTGTACTGCGACGCCATACTGTGCGTCATAATGGATAATACTACAATCAGTTTTTCGCTTAGATCACGAATTATCGGTAAATAAAAGGACCACACATGACACATGTGATCCACAAATGGCCAACATTGGATGAGGTAGGATGACGAATACCTAATATAATCTGTTTACGTAGGCTATTTGGCTTTTCAAGGTCATTCGAGGTCATTGACCAAACTTTACGACATATTACCTCTTTAAGCTCTTTGGATATGCTTCATTTTTACCCTTGGGTGCTGGAAAATTGTGCCTTGAGTATTAATTAGAAGGCTCTAAGGAGACGTCAACACTTCCACCACATCTGTCTTTTGACTTACGGATCGACAGATGCAAATTGCACATCGTCATTATTCAAACATACTTAGGAATATCATCCTGGGAATTTCCAGCACTTGTCTGTTATTAGTTCTGCACAGGTAATGGTTAGCTCTAGCCCAGTCGGGATATGCAAATCATCCCTGTGTTTTTTTTCGGACAAACAGTACATGGTAGAGCGCTCAAATTTGGTACACCCTTTCCCACATCAATGTTGAATGCCTTGCCAAAATGTGCAGGTCAGATCATTCAAGGTCACTGACGTACGGTTAGATAGGTAAAGTCACTTACAAGATAAAATATGAAGATATCACACGTCCCCGAATGCAGATATTTAAGCGGAGCTGGCAGAGATTGCCTACCCTAACAGAACTAAAGAATCTAATACCTCGGATCAATCGGAATTGTGTTTCCGATGACGACATTAAAAAAAATTAGCCTTTGGGGACCAAAATCATAATTTTTGACCAAACCGTGCACCTTTGTATATGGCTAACTTGACTTAGAATATCATTTCTAGGTGCAATTTATTTATCCGAAAACTAAAATCTTCCAGAAATTAAGAAAATGAACTAGTCCAACTATTAAAATATCGAAAATTAGGAAGTTGTCAAGTTCGAAAAATCAAAACAGCAGATTGATGCGCTTCTTCTCTGATTCCAAAACACTTCTAACATTCAAAATGGGCCATAAATGCGCCCGCAGGGCCTAATGAATGACGTCACTCGTGACATAATTAGTGCACGCAATGACGTCATGCTTTGCACGCATTAAAAATAGGTTTTATTATTCCGGAATAATAATTGTATGTTCAACGGTATTTTACATTTGTATGTTCATGCCTTAGTTTATCAGGTCCTCAGGGGCGGTAGTCCACTCCCATCCAGCTGGCCGGGAGAAGGGAAATCTTTGGCCTGGCCGGGCTCGGGTTAAGCGTGGAAACCTCACATTTGAAAAGTAACATTAGATGCCAACCAGCAACCCAGAATACAAAACTTGATTGTGAATTGCTGGATATTGTCCCGTGCAGCACGCTAGCTTTGTTTCATGTATCTGTTGGATAACGCCAGAGGAGTCGCAACAATACCCTGCACTGAGGAAGGTGGCAAATTGTCGTGCACTGGTGAGGGTTTTCGACGCAGACTGGCGGTTCTTCTTTTATGGCATACGGTGAGCGACGATCTGTCAAGCACTCTTTTTCTGGGAAGCCGAGAAGGTTGCCACCACGGAGGCTATATATTAGGTGGGACGAGGGCCAGTCAAACTCTCCAGCCTCAGCTTAGCAAGGATAGACGTCGCGGTTATGCTATGGAATTAGCAGTGTCCAGTTTTCCAGCAGATATTATGGCGATATGGACGAGCAGAAATTAAATGAGTGATGCCATGAAATCCTAACCTCGTCCTGAGATTGTTTTTTTTTTAAACCTTTCAAATCCGCTACAGTATATCATTATACTATGGAACTATCATACTGTGTATTATAATCAATTTGATACCGCGTTTTTTTCCACCAACCTTGTAGATCAGGCCAATAATTTGAGCTTGCAAGGTTATTTTAGATATCGTGATGACAACATAGAATATACCTTTGCGGTAAATTCAGCCGCAATTATGCTGTCTTGGCCTGCTATCATTTCCTGGTATTTGATCGGGCCTCCCACATTGTAGTGATCACTCCCAGCAACACTGAAGGGGATTCTATCCAAAGAGATTACCACGATGACATCGTTTTGGGTCTGATGCAGCTCCGTGGTCTTGCCTCTGAAGGCCAGAAGTACGTAGACTATACATAGCCTTCCCAGGGCGTGGGTTTTTGGCTCTGCCATCCTCCTGCCGAGCGAACAAGACACGGATTGGATTTCGCCCACTCACTGCAAGTGGCAAATAAATTCCAATGGAGGTGCGCGTGTGTAGGGTCTCCGTTGGTATTGGCAATTGTACTACGCCATGCTAATTTGCGCCACTATTTTAGCATCAGCTGCATTGTACGACGAGCACAACGGCGCTCGGCGGGCAGCTGGAGAGCATCCCAGCGCGCGTTTCCGTGCCCTCTTGCGCGTTTTAAACCATCGCCCGTACTCTAGCCGCACACAACTCGGAACAGATAGCTCATTTCATTATGCAAATGAGCGAAACGACAGCAATAATTTGACATTGGCCTTTGCCGCCCCGTCAGTCGTAAGTCAGCGTTTATGACGCGGGGTCTCCACCCCGGCCCGGCAAGCATCTGTAAATTTTGCATCTGCCGATGAAATACTGTGCATTTTATTGTGCTGTCGAGGTCGTATGGTGGGCAGCAGCTGCCAAAGCTTGCATCCAGGTGCTGCAGACCGGATATGCTGGCAGCGGAGAACCCGCCATACGTTACGGCATACGTTGAATACAGATAAAGATCTGTTGTATATTGCTCGGTCGGTGAGGTTTGCCGTGCTTTGTTTTGCTGGCAGCAGGCACATGGTTCCTATTGTTAAATGCGGATCAAGAGATGGCATGGAGTGGCGCGTGGACGACGGGGTACTAAGTGGGCTGATGCGATGGCCAACAGAGGTGGCTAGGCAGCATACTAATACAGTCAGAGGGTCTAGTAATGGTCGCACGGCAGACCAGAATGATGTCCGAGATAAGGCAGTTTGTTAGTTATTTGGGTTTTAGGGCGTCTCGACTACTGAGTTAATTTTGCGCCGAGATGATTTTGATGTCCGAGAGCAAAGCAAAAGGTATGTTTCACAGTTCTGGTAATTTCGTCAAGTAAAGTACTGAAACAGTACTTTACACAGTACGGCAAAGTACAAGAGTGTTGGGGCAAAATTCAGGTTCCGTACCTCCGTGATCTAGCTTGACATCCACCTGAAACTGAGCACATCTAGAGAAGACATGCTCCTCTAACACATACTCAGGTTTGACATAGATTGTGTTAACATAGGTGGGATGAAAATTTGGAATATACAAGCACAGCTTATGTTTTGACCTTCACTTGACGTCGCTGCCTGATCTGAGTCCACCACGGTAATTATTGTCTTTTTCTGCTCTTAATTTGACATTTGGAGACGTGGCAACACATTAATATACAAAACGTTTACGTGTCTTTCGAACCTTATTTTGGGCAGCCCAAGTAAAATTTGATGAAAAACACTTTTATAAATCGATGACCTGACTTTGACCTGGTCCAGCTCAGTATCTCCGTGTCACCCAACAAGTTGTGTTCCCCAGGAAGCGATCCGCTATTGAAGTGTTCGAAGGTAGGCCCAGTTTGCCAAGTCTCTACGTGTCGGGGAAGCATGAGGAGAGGGGGGGGGGGGGGCACCGTTTCCCTTTCCCACAGGAGTATTAAGATATTTGAAGTGTGTGACAACTACCTGTCTTATTGCCCGAAACGACACCGAAAGCTCGTTTAATTACCAAAAATCGTAAGCATTGGTTCGCTTGAATTCCACCTCAGGTCGTCGGTGAGGCGTTTTGTTGATCTTCACGTGCAGGTGTTCCGTTTTCCGATAGTGTACTGAAGAGGCATCCCCAGAGAGTTCGACATCTTCTCCTGGACGCATTCTGCCGAACGCGGACGAGAAGTTGTTTCGAATCGCCGCCCGTGCAGCTACCGCTAGCGCGCGTCACCACTTGACACCCGCCGTTTCTGCCGCAGTACACATTTATTCTGGACGCGTTTGGCTGAAGAATAGTCACACTTCAAACGGCATATATACACGCACGTTAGCACAACGAAGTATTATCACATTGCGTACTGGCGGTCGGACAAGCCAGTGTTACATTTTGATATGGAGTGGCAGAGAATGTCGACTGGAATGGCGCGCACCAAGCGCAACGTTTGAGCACAGCGCGCTGCAGCTGCATGTGCGATGGCCTCCGGTGACCTCCGGTGACCTCCGGCGACCTGGATTCTCCTCCAGCTGCGTCGGTCGCGGCTCGGGGTCTGGAGTGATCCCATCTGCGATGCAGGAACTGCACCTGCCGGGCGCCGGCGGGTCCATATCGGCTGACCGGTGCCGGCGCGAGGTCTCGTCCGCCAGACTGAAAAAGAACAGGCGACAGCCGTGTCACTGACTCCCGATGCCGTGACACTGACACGGCAGAACAGCCGTGTCACTGACTCCCGATGCTGGGATTACATTCGATTGTGTGCTCGCTGATTCATGGGGTGAAACGTGCTCCGATGTGCAGTGTGGGCTCGATTTTCTCCATGGAGTATGGCAGGGAGCAGGGCGATGTGCATTAGTTGGATCACCGGGTCCTGTCCAGCTGGCCACTATTTGAAGGATGGAGACGTGGTTACATTGCGTAGTGGCAAGCTAAGGCAACGCTTCACCGCCTACCTTATCCCTGGTCGGTCCATAACACTTCGCCAGTTCTCCCATGCCTCTAGGAAGTACATGCCCTTTTGCCACTTAGCTCCGCATTACGATAGAGTCGTCGAGTAAGATCAGACATTGCTTGCCTCATGACGCGTCAGCTGCGTCATATTATTTGGTCACATGACACATTATCTTACTCATGTGTAGTACTGAATAAACTCCCAATAAATAACATCCACAACATGACACCCTCTTTCCTTGTTCCTAGGCTGATCGAAAACACAACTTCATTGTTACCAATTCACCTCCATCTTTTGGTGGTTAATCAAGTGTGGGATGGAGCATTGTTGGGTGAGGGATGGCGAAATTGCGCATGCATTTTATGGAGCCGGCATGTATTTGGTGCTGTGCGACTATTCAACAATTTGTATTCGCCATAACGCGATGTCTTCCATCTCTTTGATGTCCCGTCCCCCTGTTTCTCGGCATGAATATCTGTCTGCTTTTGCTATGCATATATTTCCCTTTACATTCATTTCTGTTCTTCTGTCCGTTTGGCCGTCTGTCCGTCTGTCCGTCTGTCCGTCTGTCCGTCTGTCCGCTCGCCCGTCTGTCCGTCTGTCCGCCTGTCCGCCTGTCCATCTGTCCATCTGTCCGTCTGTCCGTCTGTCCGTCTGTCCGTCTGTCCATCTGTCCGTCTGTCCGTCTGTCCGTCTGTCCGTCTGTCCGTCTGTCCGTCTGTCCGTCTGTCCGTCTGCCCGTCTGCATATATCTCTGTCTCGTGTCTATCCCGTACTCTCAGGGCCGCTCGTTGCCCGGACCACGGCCTAGTGCCGCATCGTGGCCAGACGCAATGTAAGGCGGCAGATAGCAGCCAACTTTAACGGCCATCAAAGTCAGGCCGCGTCTTCTTGGCCGCTTTATATCTCACGTCCACCGTTCACGATCCCCGAGGGCCGCGGCCGTGAATTCTTTCACGAGCACAGTCAGCTCCGGCGGCCGCCCCGACCTCGGGTCGGCCGCCCTGATGATGTCAGGAGCGGTCCCACCAACCAGCGGTCCGCCCGAGCGCGCGCCACGTCTCCGTCCCGCGCGGCGTCCGTCAAAAGCCGCGTCAAAAGCCGCGGCAGTCGCCTGTCATTTGCGGCTTCCGGTGGCTCTCCGCACGGCTGAGTTGCGGTCGCGGACGACTGGAGAGTCTGATTACGGCCCACATTTGGACGACCCCTCCTCCTTCCAGTCTATAGACGGCTGGAGAGTCTGATTACGGCCCACATTTGGACGACCCCTCCTCCCTCCAGTCTATAGACGGCTGGAGAGTCTGATTACGGCCCACATTTGGACGACCCCTCCTCCCTCCAATCTATGGACGGCTGGAGAGTCTGATTACGGCCCACATTGGGACGACCCCTCCTCCCTCCAGTCTATGGACGGCTGGTGGGTCTGATTACGGCCCACATTGGGATGATCCCTCCTCCCTCCAGTCTATAGACGGCTGGAGAGCCTGATTACGGCCCACATTGGGACGACTCCTCCTCCCTCCAGTGTATGGACGGCTGGAGAGCCTGATTACGGCGCACATTGGGACGACCCCTCCTCCTCCCAGTCTATGGACGGCTGGAGTGTCTGCTTGAGGTCCACATTGGGACGATCCCCCTCCCCCAGTCTATGGACGGCTGGTGGGTCTGATTACGGCCCACATTGGGATGATCCCTCCTCCCTCCAGTCTATAGACGGCTGGAGAGCCTGATTACGGCCCACATTGGGACGACTCCTCCTCCCTCCAGTGTATGGACGGCTGGAGAGCCTGATTACGGCGCACATTGGGACGACCCCTCCTCCTCCCAGTCTATGGACGGCTGGAGTGTCTGATTGAGGTCCACATTGGGACGATCACCCCCTCCCCAGTCTATGGACGGCTGGTGGGTCTGATTACGGCCCCCTCCCCACATTGGGACGATTGGACGACCCCTCCTCCTCCCAGTCTATGGACGGCTGGAGGGTCTGATTACGGCCCACATTGGGACGATCCCCCTCCCCCAGTCTATGGACGGCTGGTGGGTCTGATTGAGGTCCACATTGGGACGATCCCCCTCCCCCAGTCTATGGACGGCTGGTGGGTCTGATTACGGCCCGCATTGGGACGATCCCCCTCCCCCAGTCTATGGACGGCTGGTGGGTCTGATTACGGCCCGCATTGGGACGATCCCCCTCCCCAGCCTAGCAGCAGTTTATGGTCGGCAGGAGAGGGAACATCATTTCTTAATGGGATCTGGAGGCTTACTAGGTCGGGTGCGATGACTAAGTATATGGGGAGATATTGATGAAGAGAGCCTAAGCCATTGAGAAAATAGCATTAAGCTTAAACATAGCATTCAATTGAATATATTAGTATGCATATAATGCAATTGTAACTGTGAAAACGCATGACTCGCTGTGACTAATTCCCGATCGCCGATCCACACACCCGGATCTTCGACCTCCGGTCCACTACACGGCGGATCAATGTCGCACCGTGACACAAAGCCTGATTGTGCCGAGAGACGCCCCTGTAAAACCCAGAGGTATAGCGTCAAACCGCTGCAGAAACCCTGATGCAACACATAGCTGGGACGGCAGCCGGGTACGAGTCAACGAGTCAACCAACTACCTGGGCAGCCTGATTGGCAACTCTAGTGGCCTATCGGCAGTCGACACATCACACTGAGCCACTCTCTATCAGGCGCAATAGCACAAAGGGCAGTATGAGTCTGCTGTCGAGTATGCCAATTGAGTTTCTCTCGTCCGCTCAGCGTCGCGGCTGCCGTGGCGCGGCAGAAAACGAACCCGCCTCCCTGCTTCTCGGAACAGCCGGACCACCAGCCGCACGATCGGAACGATAAACGACCGCAGTGAGGATCAGCGGATCGCGACACGGCGGTGTCGGCCGGCGTCTGACACGGCGGTGTCGGCCGGCGTGCGACACGGCGGTGTCGGCGGTTAATTTCGTGTTCGCCGACCGTGTTTGAGATGGTGGAGCCGCCCAACGACAACGGGGACCGACGAGACGAGAGCCCAGTGCATCCACGTCACACTGACGACTGCGTCACGCCTTGCTCTCTGACGTCACGCCTGGCTCTCTGACGTCACGCCTGGCTCTCTGACGTCACGCCTGGCTCTCTGACGTCACGCCTGGCTCTCTGACGTCACGCCTGGCTCTCTGACGTCACGCCTGGCTCTCTGACGTCACGCCTGGCTGTCTGACGTCAGGTCGTTTGTTGCCGAGCCTCAACACACCCTGCTTGCGGCGTCCCGACATGCCGCCTGGATTACCAGCTGACAAAAATGGCAGCGGTGATCAAACGTCTCTGTGGCAGCGAATGACATCACGGAGCCTGTGTCAGGTCGCCGGACGAAGAAGTCATCAGCGGCGAGAACAACAACACGCGCACGTCGGTGGAGATTGACGGCTGTGGAACGAGTCCAGGGCAGCAGTCACTGCCACTGGTGCTGCAGTCGCTGTCATTGGTGCCGCAGTCGCTGCCATTGGTGAAGCAGTCGCTGCGATTGGTGCCGCAGTCGCTGCCATTGGCGCTGCAGTCGCTGCCATTGTTGAAGCAGTCGCTGCCATTGGTGCCACAGTCGCTGCCATTGGTGAAGCAGTCGCTGCCCTTGGTGCTGCAGTCGCTGCCATTGGTGAAGCAGTCGCTGCCGTCCCTCCGAGCAGCAGCCGGACGCATACTCACGGAGCTGCGCGCTCTGCGATGGCAGACCAGATCGACGGCAGCGCGGCATGCGTCATGCCACGAACGGAGCGCGCCATCCGGCTCGTCGGCAGAGACAAATTGTCAGCGACTGTACCCAGGGTCACGGCAAGCCGGAGCCGGGTCCGAGGCGGGGCGGGGCAGGGGATGCTGACCGCAGGCGCACGTCCAAAACGAGTCTGGAGCGCGGTCTGTGAATACCTGACACGGGAGCCGTGGAGTCGGGAGAAGCGTACCGATGGTTTCCACAGACGCACTGGTGGACCCCTAGACATGCTGATGGTTTCCGCAGACTCACTGATAGATCCGTAGACGTACTGGCGGTCTCCACTGACGTGCTCATGGCTTCAGACAGGCTAATGGCTCCCGCAGACACTGGCGGGCCCGCAGACAGGCTGATGGCGTCCGCAGACACTGGCGGGCCCACATACAGGCTGATGACATCGTAAGCTTGCTGATGGCTCACACAAGCACATATCCCATCGACATATCAATGTTTTCACACATACTAATGATTCCACACTCAACAGACGTACCAACGGGCCCATAAACACGGGTGCTAATGGCCCATCAGACACATAGATTGCTTCGTAGATATACTGACGCATTCACAGATTAGCGATGATCCCACAGCTATACTGGTGGTACGGCAGACACGGTGGGGGGCCCGCAGACGTGGTGGTGATATTGCAGGCCACTGATGACTCCACAAGCATACTGATGGTCTCACTTACATGTATCGGCGATCACTCAGACCGACGTGGGTACTGTATTGCTGGGCTGAACAACGTCTAGACCAGTGGTTCTCAACCCGGCCTGAGTTTATATGTTGGAATACTGGCGTCGGACGGGAAGATTTGTGTACCTAGTAGTTCGGAAAAGACAAATTAATCTCCGGTTTGTGACATCAGGACATTTCTCTTTCTTTTTCCTTTTTATATCTCTCTCTCTCTCTCTCTCTCTCTCTCTCTCTCTCTCTCTCTCTCTCTCTCTCTCTTATGGTTTCGGTGAGTTCTTGCATTTTACCAAAGGGCAAAATCTCGCGGTCACCGTCCCACAACACCATCTCAACTTTGCAATGAGAAAAAGAATGATAATTTCCCAGATCGTGTCTCTGGAAAAGAGGAATCCAGGACGGGGCAGTTTTCCGATCGTATTCTCAAGGGAGGGGGGGCATACAAGGCCATAACCAAATGAACAGAAATGATTGCACAGTTTGTGCTGAAAGGCACTTTTGCGTTTGAAGGTGCATTGGTGCATGCTTTATGAGTAAATAAAAGTAATCCAAAAATATTAAGAATCGCTATACCGTGGAGGCGAAGAACAAGAACACATCCCGATACGCGTCGTCTCGGACCCCGGAAGTCCGGCTGAAGTGAAGCCAGACACATGAACTACGTTGCGCCAGGATTTTCAGAAGTAAAAGCAGTTCGACATATTGATCAGCATCTCGCGTCGTATCCAAACTCGTCATTCACGATCAGAGAAGGCAGCGTGGAATCCTTGTCTAGGTACGCACACAGTTGCGTTGATGCCATCTGCAACTTTATAAGCACCACTGCTAGCAAGAAGGAAGTCTAAGTCTACGTCTAAGGAACACTCGGCGAGTGCACACCGGCAAGCCTGAGTGGAGGACACTCGGCGGGTGCTCCCCGGTAAGTCTAAGTGGAGGACACTCAGCGAGTGCTCCCCGGCAAGCAGGCGTACCGTAATGTGCTGGCCGGGCGGGAAATATCAGCCGTCACCTGTCACCAGTCAGCGTCGGCACGGAATACCTGTCCGAATGGCGGCCCGTATTGTCTTCTTATCCGCCTATCAACAGGTCCACATAGCGATGCAGCAGTGCACCCACCACCCCACCCCCCTGCTCGCCACATACGACTTGTCACGTAACTGAAGCTAAGTGCCAGCATTGATCCAATCACGCGCCAGGACAATGTCGCGTTCGCGCGCTTTACCTCTTCACATGACAGCGAACACCGCGCCCGAGCCGCTTCCTGTTAGGTAACGCAATCCGGTCTGTGTGCATGCCTCTTGGCGAGGAGTGCATCCAAAACAAAACAAAAAGTCTGCAAACTACCGATGTCAAATTCGTCGTTAGACACTTAATTAGACATATGAAACAAGGACTGTACACGGACAAAAGCCTGCAAATTACCCAATTAAAATTAGACAAAAGTGTTTCTGGAGCACTGACGACACACACTTGCCAGTCGTCCAAAATTGCACCGCTGTGCAATCACGCTACGATCTGTCACGATGGATACACAACAATGCTTCTAGCAGCACCTTCCGTCGGCCATAAACAAGGTTATCTGATGAGGAAATGTCCGAGTCGTGTCGTCACACTGTCACTGTTGATAAAACGGCCACCAGTGCGGCGGCATGTCGACCCTCGTCCGTCACGAACCAACACGAGTGGCTGCACCGCTGACCCACCACACCAGACCAGCTCGCCAGCAATTTGACACCAGTCAATGCAACAGCAACGCCAGCAGACTGACGTCTGCACCACACCATCCGTGTTTGTGTACATGACGAGAATCGATGCACCCTGCACGACGGCGAGCGGCTGACCCCCGCTCGTGAGGACTGAGGACATCGCCTTGTCGTGCGGCTGACCCCAGCTCGTGAGGACTGAGGACATCGCCTTGTCGTGCGGCTGACACCCACTCGTGAGGACTGGGGGCATCGCATTGTCGTGCGGCTGACACCCACTCGTGAGGACTGAGGACATCGCCTTGTCGTGCGGCTGACCCCAGCTCGTGAGGACTGGGGGCATCGCATTGTCGTGCGGCTGACACCCACTTGTGAGGACTGAGGACATCGCCTTGTCGTGCGGCTGACCACCGCTCGTGAGGACTGAGGACATCGCCTTGTCGTGCGGCTGACACGCACTCGTGAGGACTGGGGGCATCGCCTTATCGTGCGGCTGACACCCACTCGTGAGGACTGGGGGCATCGCATTGTCGTGGGGCTGACACCCACTCGTGAGGACTGAGGACATCGCCTTATCGTGCGGCTGACACCCACTCGTGAGGACTGGGGGCATCGCATTGTCGTGGGGCTGACACCCACTTGTGAGGACTGAGGACATCGCCTTATCGTGCGGCTGACACCCACTGGTGAGGACTGAGGACATCGCCTTGTCGTGCGGCTGACACGCACTCGTGAGGACTGGGGGCATCGCCTTATCGTGCGGCTGACACCCACTCGTGAGGACTGGGGGCATCGCATTGTCGTGCGGCTGACACCCACTGGTGAGGACTGAGGACATCGCATTGTCGTGCGGCTGACCCCCGCTCGTGAGGACTGGGGGCATCGCATTGTCGTGCGGCTGACACCAACTTGTGAGGACTGAGGACATCGCATTGTCGTGCACCCACCGATCGTGTCGGCAATGTGTGGTATGTGAAGCTCAACGATCAAATGACCTGACCCGGCCTCGGGCGAGAGTGGTGTCGAGGTGGCGAGTTTGGATCCACTTCCCCGCTCTCAGACCGTCGTCGGCAGACAAACGCCACTGGAAGGACTCGGACAGGCATTGTGTTGGATGTGCTGTGTCCAATGAGTAGTCCTCCTGAACTTTCAGCCGGATGAGGCGAACTGTACGAAATGTAATGCTTCATACGGAGCCGAAAAAGAAAACCACCAAGCGAACTGTTGATGTAGATCCCCTCATGATGCGACTTCAGGTGAAGTTCATGCTGTAAAATATTCAGCATTATGCACCTTGAAGGAAACTTGGCAATCGATCATCAAGTTGGGATGCGGTTGCAACGCTCATCACACTACATTCTTCACCCATACTAGTAGCCAGGGGCGCATCGAGCAAAACTGACATCGAAATGAATGCAGAGTGAAGTAAATGAATGCATAACACGGGTTGAATACCCGCTCGGATATCCGTTTCATGCGGATAACGGAGCGCGTCGGATTGAGGTTGATAAAAACAAACGGATCCCGGTCAGGTAACGGATTGATTTAAACTTTTCACGGAAAATGGGAAGTGTCCGTATATATCCATATATATCCGTACATATCCGCATTTCCTCTCATTTTATAACCACCACTTTGTCCACTAAGATGTTTGGATTAGCTGATGCTGAGTTTTTGCGAAAACTGTCTGGAAGCATATGTGAAGACTCCAATCCACAAATACAAATACATTGCCACAATCATACTTGCAGGCATGCTCAATGTGCAGCACATACATATGTGACTGGAGCTGAATTTCCAGTCAGCATCAAGCTCGTATTCCATCCACTTGACTGTAATCACATTCTTATCAATAAGCTTATGGCTATGCCACTAATAATCACCTTCAGAATTCCTCCCATTCCATCAGCAGTTTCATTCTTACCTAGGTACATACCTACATACTCAGTATGCATACATAACGCAGCCAAGTTCCACCCCATAGTCGAAGTGAGTCAAATTGAACTATTACCTTACGATTTGATGATCAAATAAAGAATCAGCAATAGGCTGCATGCACCATATATGCCATTGATCGGGAAAGCAATACTACTGTCTTTCTTGGCGTTCTAAGCCAAACTTATCAAATACTGCAACACACAACCACGTGATTCAAGTGCGCATACGACAATGTAGTACTCGTGCGCATGAATTGCATCTAATGAGGAGAGGAGAGTGCCGATACCTGTAAAATATCACTTTTTCTGAAATGTTCTCAACAAATATATACCCATATCTCATGATATTAAGATGAAAAACAGCATTATTCCTGGAAATCGTATTTAAATATATAACCTGATGAATGAAAACACTGGTCATGCCAACGTATTTCCAATGTAAGTTTGCTAACATACACATCACTAGGAACTAACTAACTAACATACACATAATTGCTAGCATACACACCATTACAAAATGATGAAATCCCGAGAATATAAAAACAAATATTTGCAGCTCTTGCCATTAAATGTAGCGCTCTATTTCGCTGGAAACAAGCCAATTGTGTGCATAAAACATGGCATATATGAGATATATGTCATATGTCCTGGTGTGTTTTTTGCTTTTCGCATTGAGAGCAAACTTGAAAGAAAATACACTTCAGATGTCAAGTCCAACGGTCTCCACATATGGATGCAACAGTGTGTTTATTCTACGCTATCGCATATCGTAGTGTAGTCAAACTTGGCGCAGACAAAGACGATCCGACGTTGCTGGCAAATAGTTAGCAGTGCACCATTAGACCACTAGAAAGATGATGGTGCACTAAGGCACCATTATAAAGATGATTCAAAGGAAGATATTTGCAGCCTAAAGCACACAAAATGCGAGCATACGCAGAAGAAATCGAGGCCATAGCTATCATGAGCGATGTCATGACATGCGCAGCTTATAAAAATAAGCTCATCACCATTAATTGGTGGTAAGATGTACAGGCACACATGCCTACATACCTCGACCTACGACTGCTTCATAAAAGAGTGTGCCACTTACTAGCTTGGTGCCTAGATGGGCACTGCAAGACATGCAGTCGAATCACACTTAACTAGAACGAGCTAAGCCAACTTTCGGTTGATGTATGTTGATACCTCAACATGTTCATAAGATGCTGATAAGATATTGCTTATTCTTCATGAACTAGTTCCTATTTATTACTGCAACTGATCATGTTCTAGGTACGTTGCATTTTTGGAAGCGGTTTGCAAACGGATGGACATCTGTGACCAGCACGAATACGCATACGGGCTGGGTTAGATTGGAGTGAATTGGTCCGTACGGGTACGGATTGGATTGGCTGCTGTGGATACGGATTGGAGCGGATTGAAAACAAAACCCAATCCGTGCTTTACTCCAGAATGCAATGTGGACGGCTACGTCTTTGTAGTGTGGTTAGCTATGTATCGTCGTATGGGATGCAGCCACACTGGTAAGCCCTGTCCAGACTCTTGCATCATGGTTCAGCGGTCGCATGCTGCACGCCCGTAGACTATGGGCGTTTACTGTGGCGGGCAAGATGATAAGAGGTGCTCTGGCGCAAATCAATGTAATGAGCTCAACAATATTACAGTGTTCATGAGGATGCGGAGACGAGCACCAGGCTTCGCACTTGTGAACCACCGAAGCATCCCTTATCACGGTCTCACGGAGGCGCTTTAAACGATGATTGCATGAGCTTAATTATTTAAACCTAATGTTCGTCGATAACGGCATTTTAATTTCTGATTCGAAGAACGTTATGTGAACTACAGGTGACATGATGCAGCAAAGCAGTTTAGCCTGACTTTGTACATTTTTCATGTATCTAAAGAGGACGTTCGAGCTTCAGTGCATCGAATGGACCCATCTCATGCGAGATGAATCGGGTACAAACTGGCGTTGACTTCTGCGGAACTGAAGATCAAACGAACTGGCCGGCGATCGCTAACCTCACCCAGAAGTCATGAGTTATCACACCAGCCGCACAAGCTTAGAACATTCGAAATAATGTGTGCACTGCTGGTCCGGTAACTGGGATCAGCACACGCAACTGCAATGGCAACAACGCGCTTTCGTTCACTTATACTTCAATGTAGGCAGGTTTCAAAATCATCACTTTTTATTGCTAGGCGATGCCGCTGGGTTTCGGTGTCATCACACCACAAGCAAAACAGAATCGTGTCTTGTCGCCTGTCGCGTGTCGCCTCTGCCACGAACTCAAACCAAGAATGCCAATGTGGAAATCATCATTGATGCTTCTTGGAGAGAGTATCGTAAAATGCTCTCTCCTTCAACTTCCCTCCGAATCCCGAGGGACAAAGTTCGCCGACCGCCCGATTTAGACAGAAGCGGTACAAGCAACCAAAAACGGCGGGTGCAACGGTGCGAGAACGGGCATGTGCGCTCCCTACTGGAAGAGCAAGCTGAGACACGCCATCTCGAGGCTAAAGAAAGGGAAAAGCCCAGGCGCAGACGGGGTATCGAACTAGATGCTCCACCAGCTCAGCCCGACTGACGAAATCCAGCTCCTCGCTCTCATAAACAGGTGCTGGGAATCGACGGAGCTACCCGCAGCATGACCACGTGCTGAGATCGTCACCATCCTGGAAAGGGGAAGGACCCAGCCTCCTCATCCTCCTACCTAGCCATCGTTCTACTGAACCGCACCAGTAAGCTCGCCGAAGGGCCACTGCAGAGCAGGCTACAGCACTGGCTGGAGGAGAAGAAACTGCTGAACCGAATCCAGCTGGCTTCCGACGGGGACACTGAAATATCGACCAGCTCGCCCGCACGACACAAACCATCCTTAACGCCACGAACAAGGGGAACCCAGGAAAGAGTAACTTTGGCCCTGCTTGATTTCCAGAAGGCCTATGACCGCGTACGGCCTGTGACGGTCTGCAAGCGAAGATGGGTAGACTCCAGATCGCCGTCCAAGTCGTCAAGTTGGTGAAGCACTTCCTGACCGGCCGAAGAGCCGGAGTATGGTGGGGGAACAAACTAGCTAACTGGTGAACGCTGCCGGAGGGACTGCCTCAGGGGTCGGTGACGGCGGTCTGTCCACCTTTACACTGGACTCCAAAGAGTGTGAGGACTCCAAAGAGGTGGCTCCCGACGTCAGGTTTCATGGCGGAACACTGCAGAATGCAGTGTACCGGATACTGCACTACAGTATCCGCACCCGACGTTCTCGGGCTGAAGTTCCCCCCTCGAAAGTATATGCAGCGGTGAAGAGCGGCCTATCCCTATCTGAAGGCGACCCCTAGCCGCGACCCGCTCGCCCTCTGGAGCCAGCCGACCTCCACCGATCACATCGCAGGCCTGAAGGACAACATGGCAAAGCGACGCCAATGCCTGCTAACACTCTGGCGGAGAAAACGGGCGGCTCCCATCGGAAAACTTTCAAAACGGCTTGCATGGGATATATCGGAGCCATCTTCGACGCCGGTGGCGTGGTGTACTTCCCACACGCTGCCCCGGCATCCGAGACGAGCTCGAGGCCGAACGAAGCAAGCGTGTCAGTGTGATTACGGACGGCATCAAGCTCAGGAAAGTAGCCGTAGCAGCCGTGAGCTTTGCACGGTTGCAAAGCTCACGGACTGCTTATCCCTCGAAAGTATATGCAGCGGCGGACAGCAGCCTATCCCTATCCGAAGGCGACCCCCAGCCACGACCCGCTCACCAGCTGGGAGCAGACGACCCTATCCCAGCCCCGGGTCGGACACTCGACACTTGCAAGATCAACGCCGCACCGTATCGGGTTGGCCGAGGAGTGCCTCAGTGCCATATCAAACTGCCTCCAGTGAGGCCAGCCCGAGCCGTCTGAACACCCTCTGACGGAGTGCGCAGCATACTCCGAGGAGATGAGGCGGCTGCGGGCAGGCCCCCTCCCCAACATGAAGAAGAAGTAGAAGGCCTACTGCTCTGACGACACCAAAATGTATCGATCTTTTTGCAGATGAGATATCATTTGAATCTTTTTGCTTCTAGGCTTTGAAATAATAGTTCAAATGTTATGCAAATGACGAACAGACATCCCAAAACGCTTTCGGCGCCGTAATGCAAGGCGAATTTCTGTGCTGGTAGTTGGGTCATCAAAAGAACGATGGGTTACCAAAGAAAGAACATCTAATTAGCTCGCGAGTTACCGCAAACCAATATAAAAGATAAACACACGTGAACAGACTCAAGAATCTGAGAGATGGGACATGATGTGTGTTCTGCTCCCATTGCTAGGCTAGTCGTACTTTCCTCCAACCGGGACCAGTGAGATTTGCATTACTTCGAATACTGAAGGGCCATTTCACTACTTACACATGAGAAGATCATAACTACGTCTTCTTCAATGGCGGAGTAAGACGCCACACACGTTGGAGTTGGTTTTGCGCTTCCTGCCGGCCTCTGGTCTTCGCAAAAGTATGGTTCAGAATGGCTCGTATGATGGCACCGACATGTTCCTTGCTTCGCGTGAATCGACATGTATCCTATGAAAGCATGTTGTGAAAATTGTGAACCAAATTACGAAGTGAATACCGGTAAAATTAGTAGTGTTCGTTACATGTAATACCCTATCGCCACATTGATGCACCATATTTGTTCTCAAAGCAAATGTTGCTCCTTATACATACTCAGTTCACGAACTGTAACTGCCTGACTGCTTTGCTTTTTAACTGTAAGTATATTGTCAATTAAATCGAACACAGGGACATTCGCCCATTTCGTCACGCGATTGAATTTCGTCAGTGAACTCCGGACACAATTGGAACAAATGGCATGGTTCATTGACAAGCGGGAAAAAACATCGGGATGGCGGTGAAGCCTCCACGTGGAAATATTGCTAAAGTTGCAGAATCCAACATCCACAGCTCAATCAAAGGTTGGACAATATACTGAAAATATTATCGATGAGGCAGGTCCTTCCTTTCCTCAACCAAAGCAAATGAGGAGACAATGATTTGGATGAAATCACATTCGGGTTAAATCGATTAGAAAGCAATGTGGAAGGGGACGAGTGGTCTAGGGATAAGATGCTCGTCTCGCAATCGAAAGATTGTTGGTTCGAATCTCACCTGTCGCTACTCTTCGCCCGCGGCCAATCGGCGTGAGAGATTGGCGACGCTATATGACTCAACGGTCGACGTGTCGTAAAAACCAATAACCAACCAAAGCAATGTGGAAATCAGCGAATCGTTGTCGCATCATATAGAGCTCTTTTCTTTGCCGAGCTTCTATACATTGAAGCTGCTTAATGGGCGTGACGCTGAACTCATAAGCGCATGGAGTGTTGCTTATGCAATACGTGTTGCTTAATTGCAATAATTCTACTGATTTATCGCCTTTTGTTAGTACCGCTTAACCTGAAACAAAGCGAGAACATCTGTGGTCTCCTCAATTTCGTCACGCAGAAGCTGATTGCTGTGGGATGACAAAGGCTTGTGGAAAAGCCAGGGAAAGACCAGGGCGTTGTGATGGCTTTGCCAGTTGCACTGCATTCATATATATATATATATATATATATATATATATATATATATATATATATATATATATATAATATTTATATCTATATATATACATATATATACACATATATATTATATAAATATATATATAGATATATATATAGACATATATATATATATATATATATATATATATATATATATATATATATATATATATATATATTTATATATATATATTTATATGCATATATATATGTATATATATATATATATACATATATATATATATATACACACACATACAGAAATGACCATTCTCTGCAATAGTTTGCATATATTAGCTGCACTTGGAACAGTTTTGTACCACACGTTGATATTTGCTTTGATAAATTGTGTACATGAAGAATGATATCAGTTTTCGCTGTGCTTAGTCGATAAACAGCATTGCCCTGTCTTTCCAAATTCAGCAAAACCTTGCGGTCCGTGAGCAACGAACAAAGCCAACAGTCCAGAGACGTCACACATTACCGCCATGTAGCACCTGGCCTCCGCCGGCTATCAAGGAGCACGGAAATAACATGCCAGGTATACCGCAAATGGCTGTGGAAGAGGACCATAACTTGTTGTTGAGGCGGGTATCACGAGCGGCCATGACGACGTCACTAGCATGCTCACAGATGGACACCACGAATGACGGTGAGAAGCCAAAGCAGATGTCGATCAACGATCACCACGGATGACGACAGGAAACAGAAGAGACGAGTCTGGTATAATCACAAATGTCGACATAAATAGCATAAGTGGCGGACAGCGTATTCACCGATCAAAAGAGAGTGGCGATGTGGAGTGCATTAGTGAACATGAATCACACAAATAATTATTTAGACAAATAAATACACTTTTGTTCGTGTTGCTAATGTTCATGGAGCACTAGAGATGGACTTTGGTAAGCGTTAGATGGTTGACAAGGTATGACAGGGCATTGGTCATCTTCGCAGAGCTTACGTAGTGCAATTTGACACCGCACACGGCACCGATGCCATGGTGTGAGGCTCGAGCAATTACCGATGGAGGTTTTCCGAGGGTCCGTTGCATGCACAAAATGTTGAAACAAGGTCGGTGTTTGCGATCACGTGGCTATAATGAATATATATATATATATATATATATATATATATATGTTTGCTGATTAGCCGTACTTCCAGTAGAGCATCCCTTACCAGTGCTTCGCTTACGAGGTGTCTATAAGACCGGAAACCAGCCAGAAAATATTGCAATTTTAGCATGGTGCGTCCAATAAGTTAGACGGGAACAAATATCACGTAGGTGTATGTATGCAAAACAGCACGTGCTTTTGCGGCACACACACATTTTCGATCGCTGACTTAATTCTGTTTAGCTTAGACAAATGGCGCTTTAACCCACTGTGGGCCCAACATTTGAGTAAAGCGTACTTCAACTCATGGCATGCATAACACCATTTTTCATAAAAGGGGGCAGCTTCGTCCCCACAGGTTTTCTTCATAACAGTTCCAGTAGGCCATCGGGAGGATGGTCCCTGTAGTCAGTTCTGCATGCGCTGCTGCCAGGAATGCACGGCTGGTTGGTGGCCATAGCAGATTACACGGCGGTGTGTACGTTAAAACAGTAATAACCTGACCTGTCAACTCGGCAGATAAATAGTCCAACAATTATCCTACCTCCCACCAAGTGCCGACCCTGGAACGAATGCGCACATGCATCGTCTGTATCACACAATTACAACTATAATTGTGGGATTAACCAAGCAGGTTACCCATGATACTCAAAGCGTTACTTAACAACCTGTCCAGAGGCAAATATTCTTGTCGTAGGCTATCCAACATATGGTCACGAGCAATTTTTGCAATATATGGCTTCCGTACGGCTGCTGAGGGCCTGGCAGTGTGGGCACACCAACGGAGCAGAACTGGAATCTTCTGACGGGTGCTTGTTCTAATTTCATTTTAGTTACAATATCGCACGACAATCAGCTTTGTTTTCAACTGCACGCACACGAAGGCTGGTCATGTAATCCATCAGTTGCGGTAATCAGCACCTGTGTTCATTGCGTTGCTCGCTGTACCAGATCCCTCGCCACGACGCTATGAAGCACCAGTGGCGTAAATCAGCACCGGTATCCGTAGCATTGCTCGCTGTACCAGATCCCTCGCCACGAAGCAGTGAAGTGCAAGCTGCACGGTGTGCAGTATGACATTGAGTGCAGACGATACGTGAATAACAAAGAGCAAGCTTCTGCTTACCACTACCGGATGAGTTAAGCTCCCCGATGCATCGTCAGGAGAAGGACCAACAGTGATATTCTACCCAAGATGACCTTCGGAAATGCCGGTTCTCTGGTATTACCATTTGGTTCTGTATTGAACGAGCATGTGAAAAGGATAGCCATTGGGGATGGAACAAATCGTATGAGCTATGCACACACACACACACACATACACACACCCACACACACACCAGACACACATATATATATATATATATATATATATATATATATATATATATATATGCATATGTATATATATATATGTATGTATATATATATATATATATATATATATATATATATATATGTATATATATATATATGTATATACACATATGCATGTATATACATATACATGTATATATGTATACATGTATATATATATATATATATATATATATATATATATATATATATATATATATATATATATATATATATATATATAACCTTGTTGAACGGTTTGTATACATATTATCTTACTAATCTGTTTCCACAACGTATTTACCTGCCTGTGACAGCCCTCGGGTAAGACGAGGATGGCTCCACTCGGCGCTGATTCCAGTTGAAAGCCTTCATCTGATTACTGGTATGCCCCGGATGAGATAGCGCATTCTTCTGCACTGCCAGCCGATTAGAATAGCTCACTCCGCAACAACCGAACACGCCGTTGATCTCTCTCGCAAACAACTCCGCTCCCCTCGCGGATGGGGGCCGGTTTGACTAGATGACGCCATCACAGTATTCGCACCACCGGCCGGCACTGGGCACCGCCGCTCCACCGATACACAGCACCGTCAGTAAGCTCGCGACCGGGCCCTCCGCTCACGACACCGCTCGGTCGAACCGCGCGCGGGTCGCCGGGCCGGATCACAGTCCACCAGTCCGCATCACTATTGCACACGACGGCGCTCGCGCTGGCCAGAGCGGCGCGTCGTCATACGTACTCGGAGCAGCACAGCCGGTGCGCCGGCAGGCGGTCGGGCGAGCCGCGCTTGGGCGAGGGCCGCGGCCGCCGGCCGGGCAGGCCGGGCAGGCCGGGCAGGCCGGGCAGCGGCCGGCGCCGCTCGGGGCTGCCCGCCTCGGAGCCGGACCGGTTGCCCGAGTCGCCCGAGCGCGGGCCCGACTCGGGCTCGGGCGCGCCGCGCGCCGCGCCCGCCCGTCGGTCGGCCGCCTCGCAGCCGGCGTCAGCGCGGCACGCCTGTCGCCACCGCCGGTCGGCCGCCGGCGGCGTCGGCGCCGACGGCGGCGGCTCGCCGACGCCGACGCGCGCCGGCAGCGGGCGCCGCCCGGAGCCGCGCGCCGCCTCGGCCGGCGGCGGCGGCGGCGCGTCCGGCGGCGCCCCGCGCCGACTGCCGCGCGCCGCGTCGCCGGCCGACACGTCCGAGTAGTAGGCGCTGCTGGGGTCCGAGCCGGCCGACTCGCCGCCGCCGGCGTCCAGCACGTAGCCGGCGTTCTCGTAGGTGCCGTCGGGCAGCAGGCGGCGCGGCTCGCCGATCTCGCAGTAGGTGTTGAGCAGGTAGGGCGGCGCGGCGGCCGGCCGCGCCGCCCCCGCGCCGTTCAGCTCGGCGTACACCACCGAGTCCTGGTCGGGCACCGAGTACGGCCCGGACGCGTAGGCGGACTCGTCGCCGGCCGCCGGTGCCCGGCGACGGCTCGCGCCCGTCGACCGGCGCAGCAGGCGGTGGCCCCAGCCGCCCTGCTCGGGCGGCTTGGAGGCCGGGGCCGGCGGCGGCGGCGGCGGCGTCTCCTTGGGCTGGTCGCGAGCTGACAGCGGGCACAGACCTGCGACAGGCGAGGCGTTGTCAGAACCCAGCGTGGGGCGGGAATTGTCAAAGCACGCGGCAATGTCGGTGCTGATGGGCGGCGCTGTTTTGCCATCATGCATTACAGTATCATGACAATTATTGCATTGGCATGCTTATGATGGAAATGCCACTGACGAACACTCAAGTGTAAATACGGACGCTCAATCTTAGCGGGTCTTGATGGAAATGCCACTGACGAACACTCAAGTGTAAATACGGACGCTCAATCTTAGCGGGTCTCAGGAGCCTTGTCGATACACTTGTAACTCAGCTATCTGTCAGTTCGGGCTTTAGGACAACCTGATGCATCCTGGTGGATATTTTCCAGCACTGTAAAACGACGAAGTGCAGCAGAAAGATGGAGGGGCAACCGCTTGACCCAAACCGATGTCGCTTCACCCAACCCGACCCAGTCCGTTTGCCACACCTGCAAGCCAAGATGAATGCGAACACAACGAAGCCACACGAATGGGGTGGAGAGCCAGGGTGTGTGCGCGCTCCGGCCCACCTGTTAACGGATCGGGCTCTTAAGAAAGCAATGAGCTCGGTAGAAAATCACCATGTAAACATAACCAGGCCTGATTCAACACGGGCACCATTTAGGGCGAGCCACAGAGCATCGCCGCGAGCACAAGAGACAAAGCGGGCGCTGGCGGCACGGGCAGCAGGTCGCGCGCCGTGAACACGCGGCTGTTGGAAGCCGGCCGACGCAGCCTGGGAACGTTAATCAGCTCAGTCAAAGTGCCGACAATGAGCCATTCATCAGAGCTTGCGCTCGCCGCGAAGGGGTTGGCCGAGGCCGGGCCGCCGACTGCGTGAAACCTGTCCCTAATCACCCGGCCATTTTGTCCTGCGGAGTTAATCATCGTTTAATTAGACAGGCTTGTATTGGTGTCCGGCGGCCGGTGGCAGTAGACACAGTGCGACCGGTCTGCTATCGCCGTCCGGATCCGGGCAACAGGCGCTGCCGCCACCGCTCCATTTAGCACTGTCTCCGGGTGGCGCTGGCCGACCGCCACACGCCGGGCGCAGCCGGACTGGCGCCGTGGCGACCACCTGTCCAATGGTCGACATTGGCGGTGTTCCACCGAGAGGGGAATCTGGTTTTAGCTTGTCGACTGCTAAACGACGGAGTTTCGCCTGGCATGTGGTATGTTTCTTCTGTTAAATACTGAGTTAGTGCTGTCAATAGTATGCTGTTGCTGTCGTTCACGTTTCCCAGACAGCGTACTTCGACGTTGAACAAAACTCTCATACATTAATTGGCAATACCGTGCATAGTAAGCGACCTGGGAATTTTGGGGGGAATTTCTCAAGGCCCATGTGTACAATACGGTGGCTATTTTGCACAAACGAAACCACCAATAAGGCAGTGCTGAGCCAATGGGTCCAGAATATCCGAGTATTGTTCAGAGCTCGTTTCCAACATTGTTCTTCGTTTTGTACCATCTCAATCTCGTTATATTAGTGCTACTTGAGGCTTGATATTTCGTGCAAATGTCATGATGGGTTGGCTGGGCCTACGCCATTTTACGGACAGCGGTGGTGGTTATTGATTTTACGACACGTCGACCGTTGAGTCATGTAGCGTCGCCAATCTCTCACGCCGATTGGTCGCGGGCGAAGATTAGCGACAGGTGAGACTCGACCCCACAATCTTTCCATTGTGAGACGGGCAACATACCCCCTAGACTACTCGTCCCAATTTTTTACGGACGGCTCGACATTGAGCGGTGTGGTCTTGTCATAAGCCCTCCCTGGGGATGTTTAGGATAGTGTAGCCGCAGCTTATGATAGCTTATGCCGCAGCCGCAGCTTATGATAGGGGGGCAGCGGGGGAAATCGCCCCCCTGCCGTGAGACTGGGCCCCCCCCTGAAATTTGAGGAGGCCCCTATCCGCAAATGCACAGCAAAAAAGGTGAGCAAGGAGGCCAACGGGACAGAAGATCATGCTGTGAAGGAGGCCTCAAGACTGACAAGGCCCCAGGAAATATAATCAGGTCTCTATAAGAGACGTAGAACAGAGATTGGGAGGAGGCCCCCAGGAAGGAGGCCCCATGACGAAAAGGAGTCCCCCAAGACGTAGAACAGAGATTGGGAGGGCCCCGGGACGAAAAGGAGGCCCCCAGGACGAAAAGGAGGCCCCCAGGACGAAAGGGAGGCCCCTAGGACGAAAAGAAGGCCCCCAGGACGAAAAGGATGCACCCAAGGACGAAAAGGAGGTCCCCAAGACGTAGAAAAGAGATTGGGATGAGGTCCCCAAGACGTAGAAAAGAGATTGGGATAAGGTCCCCAGGACGAAAAGGAGGCCCATAAGATATAGAACAGAGGTTGGGAGGTGGCCCCCATGACGAAAAGGAGGCCCCAGGACGAAAAGGAGGTCCCCAGGACGAAAAGGACGTCCCTAGGACGAAAAGGAGTCCCCAGGACGAAAAGGAAGCCCCTAAGACGTAGAACAGAGATTGGAAGGTGGCCCCCAGGACGAAAAGGAGGACCCCAGGACGAAACAGATGCCCTCCAGGACGCAAAGGAGGCCCCCAAGACGTAGAACAGATATTGGGAGGAGGCCCCCAGGACTAAAAGGAGGCCCCCAGGACGAAAAGGAGGCCCCCAGAACGAAAAGAATGCACCCAAGGACGAAAAGGAGGGCCCCCAAGACGTAGAACAGAGATTGGGAGGAGGCCCCCAGGACGAAAAGGAGGCCCTCCGGACGGAATGGATGCCACCGAGACGGGCAAAAAGCCACCCCCCAGGTTAGACGAAAAGGCTTCCGATGGGTGGCAGGATATTCTGAATTTGGAAAACGAGGCCCCCAAGACGGAAGAGGATGCCCCTGCAATATACAATTAAGACATGATAGGGGAGATTTCTCCGGACGCAAGAGGGGCCCCAATACGGGTCAGAAGGTCTCCGCAGGAATGAGAGAAGGCCACCGAGACCAGCCAGATGAGGCCCATATTTTGGAAGAGGAGGACCCTAGAAGAGAAGATCTAGGACCAGGATGCAAAAGCACCCTGCTTAGAGGATAATGACGCTCCAAGCGCAGATGAGGAGGCCCCCATGACGTGAGAGGAGGCCCCTAATTTGAAAAAGGAGTCACCTAGGAGAGGGTAGGAGTCCCCAGAAATCAAGAGTGTCAAAAATGGCACGGAGGAAACCAGGATTGCAAAGGAGGCCCCAACACCAGAAAGGAGGCCCCAGAATATGACAGGAGGTCCTAAGACGGAAAAGGAAGCCAGTGGATATGAGATGAGGTTTCGGAGACGCAAAAGCAGGCCCCAAACGGGTGAGGTTCCACCGAGATAGAAAAGGATGATCCAGAGACGTGGCAGGAGGCACCTAATTCGGAAGAGAACGAGACAAGATTGGAAA
The DNA here is from genome assembly GCA_034440615.1 of Ashinkailepas kermadecensis. Classification (NCBI taxonomy): domain Eukaryota; kingdom Metazoa; phylum Arthropoda; class Thecostraca; family Neolepadidae; genus Ashinkailepas; species Ashinkailepas kermadecensis. The sequence goes on along the minus strand of JAOTOM010004796.1, from coordinate 255,072 downwards.
TGAGACCCCATGATGATTGAGGAGGCCCCTAAAATAGGAGAGAAAGGTCATTGGATAAGAGAGATGGCTCCCAGAGCGGAAAAGAAGGCTCGAAGACGGCTAAGAAGGACCGCGGGAAATAACAAGGCCAGTAAGATAGGAAAGGTTGCCAGTAATTTGGCAGAGGAGGCGCCTGGGAGAGAAGAGGAGTCCACCAGGAGATAAGAGACCACCCTTAAGATGGGTAAAGATCGAATCCACACGCAGAGCAGGAGGTCCCCAAGACGTGAGAGGAGGCCCCTAATTTGAAAAAGAAGGCCTCTAGAAGAGAAATGAGGCACCTGCCGGACTCGAGAGGAGTCCCTCAAGAAGAAGTAGGTCTCCAGGACCAAATGAGGCCCCGAAGACCGGAAAGAGTTCCCAGGAAATGAGAGGAGGCCCTTAAGATGGGAGTGGTAGCAGATATGGAAGGAGGTGAGGTTTCCAAAATTGAAGATCCCCTCAAGACGGGTAAGGCTTTGCCAGGATGAAGGAGGAGCACCACGAGACGTGGCAGGAGGCCCCTAATTTGGCAGAGAATGCCCCTCGAAGATGAGAGGAAGCCCCATGACATGTTAAAGGGGCCCCAGAATGCAAGAGGAGGCCCTCCAAGACGGGACAGGAGGACCATTGAATATGGAGGAGGGTAGGACAAAGAAGACGTCGAAAACCGGTAGAAAGGCTCTAGGAAATGAGACGAGACCCTTAAGCCGCGACAGGAGGCCTATAATTTGCAAGAAGAAACCCTAAGAAATAGTAGGAGTCGTGTCTGGTTACTTTAAAATCACGATATGGGCCCCAAAAGATTCGGCCGGGGCCCCCTCAAATTACGCTGAGCCTGGGGGTACCAAACATTCACGCCCGGACCACGAAAATTATGCCAAGGGCACCACAGGTCGTACCGTGCCCCAACAGTCTCATTGGGACCAAAACAAATGAAGCCGGAGCAACGAAAAACAATCCGGACATGGATAATCACTCTGGGGGCCCAACAATGACGCCAGAAGCCCCCAAAAACGCATTGGACCCCCAAAAAGTGTCGAGGCCGCTATAGCTCGCGCTATGGATCCAAGAAAATGACGTCGGGGCCCAAAAGATCACATTGGACTCAAACAAGTCGCGTTGCAGCCCTTGAAAATCAGACTGGAGGCCCAGAAGGTCGCGCCGGGGCCCCAAAAAGTTGCAGCTGCCCCCAAAATCAATCCTTAACCGGAATGTCACTCTGGGACAAAAAAAAATCCTTCAGTGGCCGCAGTGCTATATCAAAGGGGCAAATTCCCCCTCCATCCTGAGAGGGATAAGCTCCCAGGAATCGTGCCGGGGCCTCAAAAATCGCGCTGGGGCCACCCAAATTTGCGTCCGTCCACCAGAATTCGCGTATGGTTCTCCAAATAAATACGGCGAGGCCCGGAAAACTCATTCCGAGGCCCGAAAAATTGCAACAGGAACCGCCAAAATCGCGTTGGGGCCACAGCTAAATACAACTCGTCCTACAAACTTGAACCGGGTCCCCCAAATATCGCGCTCGGGACCCACAATTCCCATCGGTAGTCCCGTCGAGGCTCCCAAAAATTGGCGTCTAGAGCCACACGTAAGCACAGTGCGACCACAAACACCGGATCGGTATCCGAAAAAAATCAAGCTGGAACCCTCCAAAATAAGGAGGGATTCCAACAACTAAATGCCCAGGTTAAAAAATGTCTCTGGAGCGCCGAACATATTATCAGATGCCTTCACAAATTGCGTACGGCACCGAAAAACAAACCGGATCTCGAACAATCGAGGTGGGATATAAAAACATGGCGCCAGGGGCCTGAGAAATCAGGCCGGGATTCGGACTTTGAAAAAAAAGAAGAAAAGATTCACAAAAATCGTATTGAGCCCAGAAAACTGGCGTTGGGTCTCCGGAACCACGCGCCTGTGTGCGATAAGTCGCTCTGGGACCTAGTAACATCGTACCGAAGCCCCAAAATTGTACTGGGGCCCCACAAGTGTGTGTCAGAAGCCCAAAATAAACACATCGGGACCCTAAGAGCACAACGGGGGCCGAAAATACAACTGGCCCTCCAAAGCGCACAGTCTCACAAAAGCGAAAGGGCCTTAACACATGCGTTGCAGCCATAAATAAACATACCGGGAGGTCTAAAAAATACACCGGAAGCTCTTAAGGCACACAGGGGTCATGATAACGCACAAGGGCCTGAAAAAATGGCTGGGGCCGCAAAAGGCAACATGGTTCTAAAACAAACAAAAAGACCGGGCGCTAAATAAACACATCGGGATCTTCGAAAACGCCCTGACACGTCAAGAAAAATCATCGGTGCACAAAAGTGCAGCAAACCCTAAAACGAGCAGGGGGTTCGAAAATGTTTTAGTTTTAGGTCGTTCTGTACAGTTTGGAACCATGTTGCTTTTTGTGGCCCAGCCTCTTGTTTAGGCCCTTGTGCGTTCTCATGGCCCCTGTGTGCCTTGCGAGCTTGTAGTGTATTTTTTAGAGCTCCCGGTATGTTCACTTAGGGCTGCAACGCATGTTTTAAGGCCCTGTCGCTTTTTGGGAGACTCGGTGCGCTTTGGAGGGTTAGTTGTATTTTCGGGCACCGTTGTACTCTTAGGGTCCCGCTGTGTATATTTGGGGCTTCTGACGCACATTTGTGGGGCCCCAGTACGATTTTGGGGCTTCGGTGCGATTTTTCTGGGTCACAGCGCGACTTATCGCGCCCAGGCGCGTGGTTCCGGAGACCCAGCGCCAGTTTTCTGCGCTCAACGCGATTTTTGTGGATCTTTTCTGTTTTTTTTTAAAGTCCGAATCCCGGCCTGATTTTTCGAGCCTCTGGCGCCATGTTTTTGTATCCCACCTCGATTTTTCGAGATCCGGTATGCTTTTCGGTGACATACGAAATTTTTGAAGGCATCTGGAAAAAAATGTTCGGTGCTCCAGAGCCATTTTCCTGACCCGGACATTCATTTGTTGGAGTCCCTCCTTTTTTGGAGCGCTCCAGCTTGATTTTTTGTGATACCGATCCGGTTTTGTGGTATAGGTGTAATGTCAGCAGCGTGAGGTGACTTATCAAGGGATACCAAAAGAAAACCTTAGAACTGGGTGGTGGAGTTAGGGTTGAAATCTGACCAATCAGAAACCATAATTGTAGATTACGCCCACCCACAGGACAATTTTGTTGATAACTAATTACATTATTTCGAAATATCCCCTTTGATAAAATAGCGGTCAAAATCCAAGGACTTTTTAATGTGCGTAGGTGCCCCTCCCCCCCCCCCACTGCAAATCCGTTTGCCCGCTCCTGCTTGACGCAAATATAGATACTCCACTGGTCCCTCAATAATTTTCCGAAAAATACGCCCATGGGGCAAAGCCAACATTGAGGGGACAAATTACCCCTCACAAGCATACAAAACAACATCCATGCCCCATATAAAATGGGATGAATGATGTTTTTAAATGTATTTTCTTCCAACAAACTTCTTTTCTGTTATTACAGCCTGCATGATTAGAGCTTCCCAGCTTCCATACCTTCTCAACGTCATTTACAAAGCGGTACAGAACAGCGAAACCATGGGCGTGACGGCGTGGAATTTGAAGGTTTTGCATTATGTATGCACTGACATTGTTGCATTGCTGCATTGTCAGTTATGCATTGCTGTTCAATGCTTGTTCTTGCCGTGAATTTATTCGCTGAGAATATATTTTAGCTCGTGTGACAGTTGCCTTGTAGCCAGCACTATATGTTATAAAAATATACAAATTCCTAAGATGGCGCTCAGAAAACCAATGCAATCCATTTATCGTTGTCACCTTTGCGAAATTGTCGTCCTAGGACTGAGAAATGATCGTTCAAGCTTTGCTTATGACATCAAGCTGATGGGAATAAATAGCAGTAGTGATGAATCTAGCTATATTGAATTAGACTTGGAGGACTTAAAAGTGGGTTGATCAATGGCAGATATCTGTAATATATGCTTAGCACCAGCCGCGCCAGCTCGCTGCAATTTAGAAGCCAGCGGGAAGATTCGAGAAAGCATTGAGAGGTCGGTTTGTTTTGGCACTTAAGTATTTATCCAAATATTACTTACTTATACCCTGGTATGGCCCAGTTTTCAGCGAAAAGGATTAGTGCTATTGCATTTTGAGTAAATGATGCACCATGCCAAGAACAAACAAAACACCAATATGAAATCATGTTCCCCATTCTCGAACCATAGTAAGAGCTTAAAACAATATGAGACCCTAACACCATGGAGGCCCCCTTTCGGGGAGCAGGAGGCCCCCTTTCGACTTGCCCCCCCCTGGAAGAATTTCGTGGCGACGCCACTGACCATCTCCAGTATCCAGCCCCTCGCCACACTACTAACCTGTCGGTTCCAGCTACTCCTGACCCTGATACCCGCTGGTCCCAGCTCTCCGTGGCCCTGCTACCTGCTGGCTTCAGTTCCTCATAACTCGGCTACCTGCTGGTCCCAGCTCCCCGTGACCCTGCTACCTGCTGGCTTCAGTTCCTCATGACTCGGCTACCTGCTGGTCCCAGCTCCCCGTGACCCTGCTACCTGCCGGCTTCAACTCCTCATGACTCGGCTACCTGTCGGCCCCAGCTCCCCGTGACCCTGCTACCTGTCTGTCCCAGCTCCCCATGACCCTGCTACCTGCTGGATCCAGTTCCCCGTGGCTCTGCTACCTGCCGGCTTCAGCTCCTCATGACTTGGCTACCTGCTGGTCCCAGCTCCCCGTGACCCTGCTACCTGTCGGCCCCAGCTCCCCGTGACCCTGCTACCTGCCGGATCCAGCTCCCGTCGCCATACTACCTGTCCGCCCCAGTTCCCCGTGACACTGCTACCTGTCGGCCCCAGCTCTCCGTGGCCCTGTTACCAGCCGGCCCCATCTCCCCGGGATCCTGATGGAGTCGTCAGCGCGCCACGTGTCGGTGACGTCGATTCGCCACGGCGGATTACTCGCCGCCCCGGGCCGGCGGCGGGACACGGTCCGGTCGTCGGGCGGTGGGCCCGGCCCGCCGCCACCAGTCCGCCCGGGCCGGCGGCGGGCCACAGTCCAGTCGTCGGGCGGTGAGTCCTGTCCGCCGCCTCCCTCCCCCCCGGGCCGGCGGCGGGCACGGTCCGGTCGTCGGGCGGTGGGCCCGGCCCGCCGCCACCAGTCCGCCCGGGCCGGCGGCGGGCCCAGTCCAGTCGTCGGGCGGTGAGTCCTGTCCGCCGCCTCCCCTCCCCCTCCCCCGGGCCGGCGGCGGGACACGGTCCGGTCGTCGGGCGGTGGGCCCGGCCCGCCGCCGCCAGTCCGCCCGGGCCGGCGGCGGGCCACAGTCCAGTCGTCGGGCGGTGAGTCCTGTCCGCCGCCTCCCTCCTCCCTCCCCCCGGGCCGGCGGCGGGACACGGTCCGGTCGTCGGGCGGTGGGCCCGGCCCGCCGCCGCCAGTCCGCCCGGGCCGGCGGCGGGCCGCAGTCCAGTCGTCGGGCGGTGAGTCCGTCCGCCGCCTCCCTCCTCCCCCGGGCCGGCGGCGGGACAGGTCCAGTCGTCGGGCGGTGGGCCCGCCCCCGGCCGGCGGCGGGCCACAGTCCAGTCGTCGGGCGGTGGGCCCGGCGCCGCCGCCAGTCCCCCCGGGCCGGCGGCGGGCCGCAGTCCAGTCGTCGGGCGGTGGGCCCGGCCCGCCGCCTCCCTCCCCCGCGGGCCGGCGGCGGGACACGGTCCGGTCGTCGGGCGGTGGGCCCGGCACGCCGCCGCCAGTCCGCCCGGGCCGGCGGCGGGCCGCAGTCCAGTCGTCGGGCGGTGAGTCCTGTCCGCCGCCTCCCTCCCCCCGGGCCGGCGGCGGGACACGGTCCGGTCGTCGGGCGGTGGGCCCGGCCCGCCGCCTCCCCCCCCCGCGGGCCGGCGGCGGGACACGGTCCGGTCGTCGGGCGGTGGGCCCGGCACGCCGCCGCCAGTCCGCCCGGGCCGGCGGCGGGCCGCAGTCCAGTCGTCGGGCGGTGGGCCCGGCCCGCCGCCTCCCTCCCCCCGCGGGCCGGCGGCGGGACACGGTCCAGTCGTCGGGCGGTGGGCCCGGCAGCCGCCGCCAGTCCGCCCGGGCCGGCGGCGGGCCGCAGTCCAGTCGTCGGGCGGTGAGTCCTGTCCGCCGCCTCCCTCCCCCCCGGGCCGGCGGCGGGACACGGTCCAGTCGTCGGGCGGTGGATCCAGTCTGCCCGGCGGTGGGTCCGGTCCGCCGCCGCCAGTCCGCCCGGCACAGCGGCGCCTTGGCCCACTGCGCTCGCCACGGACCATTTGCGCCGACGCACGGCCGACTTCCGTCCACCAGCGACGGCGAGCTCGTCCGCCGGCAGACGGCACCCATCAGAGAATAACCGACCGATAAATAAGTGGACGGTGGTCGGCAGGCGGTGAGCCGCGCGCCACCTCGCGGGCCGGGCCGGATGCGGCCGGACCGTCCACGGCTCGCGCACGTCCAGCTCGTGCCTGCTGTGCTGTGCAGGTGCAGCTGGCGCGGCCCGTACGTGCTTCGCAGTGTATCGCCGGGACGTCCCGAGCCGCGGGGCCGCCTGATACTGCACAGGAATTAGCATAAAAATAGCCGAATCGACAGTAAATCAGTGGATTTATTGCCGGCCGGCCGGTAAGCCGACGGGTCGCGACACCCAATTTAGCGGCCCTGTATCCTGACGCGAATGGACGCGGCCAGTTTGGCGCGAGTTTATGTGCGGGCAGGCCGACGCGACGGGGCGTGACGGTGTGACGCGCCCACGACACCGGGGCGGCTGTCGCGAGGACTGGCGGCGTCAGGACGGCCGCGTCGCGACTGGCGGCCCGCGCGAGCTGGTGACGCCCGGGCGAACCGCGGCAAAGTGAGCAGCGTCAGCGAGTGACGCCGGGTTGAGGGACTTTGTGACTGGCTTGGTGTCTCTTTGGAGTGCCAGAGAACACTCACTCCCATGTCCCCGTCAGGTAGCATGAAAACTCGCTCTCCAGAGACTGGAGGCAATCCCATCTAGCTTGGTGCCCCTTGAATAGCCGGGGATTACCTTTCCTCTCCCGTAGCCACGAACAACAAAACCTGCCGTGCCCATGGTTGAGGCACCCCATTCATGTACATTCGTGCCCCTTCATTTTTTTAGTGTATTCTCTCCGCCTTCAATGTGCCACCGAAACTCGCCCGCAGCCGCTGAGGTGCCGCTAGGGGTGAAGTGACCATCTGCCTAGCCCAGGAGTGCCCCTCCCATCGGGTCCATAGGCGCTGTCCCTAAGCACCGAACATTCTCCTCCTGCAGATGTTCTGGATCTTCTGACTACGGCCAATACCCTACCCATATCATTGGTTATTTGTGCCTAAAAGCGGCGTTGGGTCTTGCAAAAACACCTTTCCCAGAAATCCCACTGGCAATTTGTTTGTGGTTTAGGTCTTGCAGTATTTTCAGTGGACTTACCACCTTTCCCTAAAATATATCTGCCTATATATGGGGGGATAGTAGTGACAAGCATTGGGGAAGGGGCGTGCCCGGACGCCTGTCGAACAGGGGCATCTCCAGCATGGGAGAAGACACTATTATGTTGGATCATCACATTTGACTTACAGTCACCCCCATCCTACATGCAGTCATGTTTCGGCTGGTTCCCTAAATGTGTAGGTGTGCCCATACTAACGTGTCGTGCAAGACTATTTGAAGCAATAGAGACTTCCATGCCTAGCAATTGAGTCCAGCCCCCCCCCCTCTCCCTCCCTGGGAAAAATCATTCTCAGCCAAGAATTACTACCCTCGACCCATATTTTCTCTAGTTATCTGAGGAATGGACGGGCCGAATTCCTCCCATCCTGTTTCACCTCCTTCACTGCACACGTTGCTGTTTACTTATGGTTTCGCTCATCAGAGGCGCCACGGACTTTAGACAGGTGGGATATGATCGTTTGTGGGTGGACTATTTTCATGTAACGCCCATAGGCGTAATATTCAACTTCCCGACGGTTGGGGGGAGGGGGCATGTCCCCGGCCCCTGGCACCGCCCATTATTTTCTTCCAGGCTGTTCAAACGATCTCCAGCCCGACGACATTCTCCTCTGGTTTCCAAGATCGGTGCTTCCATGAAAAGCACCCACGGTGAAGCCGCTGTGGAACTGCAAGGACTCCTGTGAGGCAAACTGTCAAGTGGATTAGCTCACGGAGAGCGTCAGCTGAAGAAAGGACGCTACATTAGCGCGTGGCGTCATATTCCGCCCAAGTGAGCCTGGCAGTGAGTGCATGCAATGGCTCCGGCCGTGAAGTGCAGGACCATTTGTTCTCCAGCAGTCCAGCGCCGGATTCCGCCTCGTCGCACTCGGCAGTGGATCTCGCGGCCATTCGGCGCCCGTCTCGACGGACGAGCGTGGGCCGGACACCAGGCCAAGTGGGTCGCCGCTGCCCTGTCACGACCACTGCATGCTGCGGCGGGTGACGTTATCGCCGCACGGACGTGAGGCATGCTGCCATTACCACGGACCGGCTTTGGCGCGGGAGGTCGCCTCGTCGGGCAACATTCGGGCAGGACACTGTGTCGTGCGATCCGCTGCGGCCCTGCTCCCGGGACATCGTCACACCAGTCGGATGTGAAACATTGTGCCAGTCTGGGGTGTACGGTTCCAAGGACATTTAATCATCAGCAACATGAAATATCATTTCCGGTATCACGCACAGCTCGCCTAATTAATGGCCGATGTAGCGCTGCAATTCCCCCATGTGGATACGTGTGTTATATTTCGAGTAGCTGCACATAATAGAACAGCACCGAAATGACGGGAGTATTTTGCGAAGCCTTCAACCCAGAATCATGCCGAAATGCAAGGAGCATCGCATTATCATCTATTCAAACATAGTAAGGGCAGTTCAAGCGGTAGTAGATTATGGACAACTGTTTTACGTCTGTAATCCTCCCCACCACGCGCGTTCAGAATTCCTTGAAAATTTTCGCCGCCTTTCCATTGCCGAAGCTAAAAGGCGGGTTCTGTTCTGCCAAATTGTTCTATGTGATTGGCCTACTCGTCTTTTGGTGGTTCAAGCTGACGCATACTAATGGCGACATGCACAATTCAACAATGAACTGCAGCGTTAAAAGTCGTTAAGTTACTGCTGATTGGTCCAGGCACACTGGAGTCGTGTTAAATGTCCACACAATGAGTGCTCCGGATTCATTCACTGATGAGAAATTCATCAACTATACAGTAGGAATCGCTTCTATAGCGCCACGAATCATGTGCTTACTTTTTGACGGAAGAACTCGCCACCTGCAAGGAGAATAAGAACTGTCAATTGTACAACATCACACGTCAGGTATGATCGTTAAGGCTAGCATGGTGTGCATGAGTGAAAAACCACCATGGTAATGCACCTTACGCGAATGCATTTATCTATCTATCTGTCTACCTAGAAAAAAAGTTACACATCATTTCCTGTATATGAGACATCTGCGTGACTTTTGACAACGCGTAATCCAGTGCCCAGGCCAATCAACTAAGCTTAACCTTTCAATTGGGAGCGCAAACAGGACTCTGGAACAGTGCTGCTGTCACAACTAGCCCATTGGACAGCGCCGCTCGTGTTCGGCGACGTGCCGCCATTATCCGGCGTCACGAGCGGGTCGGCCACGACGGACGCTGACAGCCACTGTCCGCCATCCCCACCGGACAGTCACACGGCGGCGCCTGTCCCCTGTGCCGGACAGCAGAGGAAGTCGCCTGTGCCGTACAGCAGAGACAGCCGCCTGTGCCGAACAGCAGAGGCAGTCGCCTATGCCAGACAGCAGAGACAGTCGCCTGCTTCAGACAGCAGCGATGGTCGCCTGGCCTGGACAGCAGAGGCAGTCGCCTGTGCCGAACAGCAGAGGCGGTCGCCTGTGCCGGACATCAGCGATGCCCCCTGAACCGGACAGTAGAGGCAGTCGCCTGTGCCGGACAGCAGCGACAGTCTCCTGCTCCAGACAGCAGAGGCAGTCCCCTGTGCCAGACAACAGAAACAGCCGCCTGTGCCAGACAGCAGAAACAGCCGCCTGTGCCGGACAGTACAGGCAGTCGCCTGTGCCGGACAATAGAGACAGTCGCCTGCTTCAGACAGCAGCGACAGTCGCCTGTACCGGACAGCAGCGACAATCGCCTGCTCCAGACAGCAGAGACAGTCACCTGTACCGGACAGCAGCGACAATCGCCTGCTTCAGACAGCAGCGACAGTCGCCTGTGCCGGACATCAGCGACAGTCGCCTGCTTCAGACAGCAGTGACAGTCGCCTGTGCCGGACAATAGAGACAGTCGCCTGCTTCAGACAGCAGCGACAGTCGCCTGTACCGGACAGCAGCGACAATCGCCTGCTTCAGACAGCAGCGACAGCGGCCTGTGCCGGACATCAGCGACAGTCGCCTGCTTCAGACAGCAGCGACAGTCGCCTGTGCCGGACAGCAGCGACAATCGCCTGCTCAAGACAGCAGTGACAGTCGCCTGTACCGGACATCAGCGACAGTCGCCTGCTCCAGACAGCAGCGACAGTCGCCTGCTCCAGACAGCAGAGACAGTCACCTGTACCGGACATCAGCGCCCCTCAGCGGCGGCCCACCGGGCTAGCGGAATTTACCGCCGCAGCCGACCAAGAGCGGTGTCGCGGACTGCGACACCGCTCTGCGACACGAGCGTACGTCTCGGACGATGGGCTGCCGACGTGAGAGACACCCCCTCCGGCGGCCGGTGTGTTATCGTCACTGTTCAGCGATAACTCGGCGCGCGGACCCGCTGTCGGCGAGGCCGACCCAACTGAAGGCCTGGCCGACCGGCCGAGCTCTTCCGGCGGCGAAAGTTTACTCAAGTGCAGTCGGAGAAATCGGACTGCCATCATCAAGTACTTTGACGATGGAAACAGTATCTACATCATATATGAATGGATCTTCTGTTATTCGAAAATTACGGATTAATGTGCACCTTCTGTGCTGTTAAGTGCATCTTTATATTGTGTGCAATCTGATCCACAGTCCCAGATCACTTCCTGAACATGCTACCAACAAGACAATGCGGATCGAAGAGTCCTCCTGGTGGTGTTCGTCTACCGGGAATGGATAGGCCGGGAGCTGGTCAGGTCCTTTGACCACTCGGCCACACACACACACACACACCACGCTGGGATACACGTGACATTGTTGACAGTGGACGGTAGAACATCTGCTAAATTGTGCTAAGTTGGCATTCTATGGACTTAGATGCCTGTCAAGACAGGTGAGTTTGCTCCTATCCAACTGTGGAGTATTGTTGAGGCCTCTATCATCTTTTTGCGATTGTTGCAAAACCAGCGTGCGTGGCGAGCCTAAATGTCGCATACCCGTTCTTACACATTTAAGTTTCTCTTCGTAAGACGTACGACCTCAGCTCACCTCAGGTTGCTGACCTAGGTCAGGTGAAAAGGTCAAATTCGAAAACATGCTGATCATTCGTAGCAAATTAAGGAGTCAACCGATTTATTTGACACTTGCAGAACTAGTAGTATGGCTCGAACCCAATAAATAGTAAGGTCGATACTTTTAGGAAGTGGTCAGCTTTTCCTATTTTTACCAATTTGGATCATTTTGAGCGAATTTTAGTGGAATTTCGAACTTCGTGTACCTTGTGTGGTATAACACTCATCGCATAAGCTGATCCAAGAAATCGACCCATCGGGGTCAGATCATGGCCCACTATGACGCCTACTTATTGCTAGGGTAGGGTCGTTCCAATGGTACAAATTACAAACCTATACCTCTCTAGGGTAAAATAGTCCAGGAGCTCGAATTCAGCGCCAATGATTGGCCTATAGTGACAACGAGGTCACAAAGGTCATAAAGTCATAAAGTCATCAAGTTGTGAGTCTAAGTGGCAGATGGGGTCCAACAGGGTTAAATCTATCACGCAAAGTAAGCATGATAAGATAAAAATGGCTGAAACTCACTCATGAACATCATATCCTGAGCCCTACTGAGACTATCTATCTTATTGCTTAGCCATGGCCACTCATTTCAGCATCACTGGCCCGAAAGTCGGTTACGAATTCCGCCACTAGGTACTCCTGTTAATAGCATGATTGTCCATTTATATCCATGACCTAAGACACCAACTAGCATATATCACAGTCTATCCATGCCAATTCCCACCTTCCTGTTGCACGACTTAGAATGTCAAACTAAGATAATTAAATCTACTAAATTTATCCACCTAGTTATAAAGAAGCTATCGACCACCAATAATAACCAATAATAGACCAATAACCAATAATAGAATGTCCAACATTTATACGTTTTAGAAATGTAGTTCGAACTCTTGCTGGGGTGGCTTTATGAACCAGGATCCAATTGCTAAGAGGAGCTGGTTTCGTGAACCCTGGCCATGATTCCATGAATTACAGATTTTCAGTCTAAATTTGGCAAAGCGCTTCACGTGCCGTCAATACACCGACACCGCAACCCCGGCAGCTCGCTCTCGACCTTATCGTGCCAATTGCTAGCTGACCCTCCCAGCCGGGGACTAAAAGCGAGCAGGCGAAGGGACTCGAACCCAGCATTATCAGGACAGCGGAGACGGGTGCACGACAGCGCTCTAGCCAACTAAGCTACCGAGGCGGCAAATCACGGGGAGGCACTTGCTTGCTTAATTCAGATTCATTGACAAGCCAATTAGTTACTTGATTAAATTGCATCTACTTCATTGAGAATCACATGTTTTAGGGCGCAAGGAATGTGTTGCATGATATGATATGATTTATTGCATATGTTGTGCACTGTACTGCAAGCGACATATTCAGAATTCCGTGGGGATAAAGCATTTTTCACGCTGATACCATCCAACTATTTTACCATACAAAGATTTTACACTTTACATGAAGCAATATAAAGTAAAATCTTGGTATGGTAAAATAGTTGGATGTTATCAGCGTGAATAAATACTTTATCCCCACGGAATTCTGAATATGTCGCTTGCAGTACAGTGCACAACATATGCAATAAATAATATGATATCATGCAACACATTCCTTGCGCCCTAAAACATGTGATTCTCAACGAAGTAGATGCAATTTAAACAAGTAACTAATTGACTTGTCAATGAATCTGAATTAAGCAAGCAAGTGCCTCCCTGCGGCTTGCCGCCTCGGTAGCTTAGTTGGCTAGAGCGTTATCGTGCACCTGTCTCCGCTGTCCTGGCAATGCTGGGTTCGAGTCGCTTCGCGTGCTCGCTTTTAGTCCCCGGCTGGGAGGGTCAGTTCGCAATTGGCACGATAAGGTCGAGAGCGAGCTGCCGGGGTCGCCGTGTCGGTGTATTGACGGCACGTGAAGCGCTTTGCCAAATTTAGACTGTAAAACTGTAAGTCATGGAATCATGGCCAGGGTTCACGAAACCAGCTCTTCTTAGCAATTGGATCCTGGTTCATAAAGCCACCCCAGCAAGAGTTCGAACTATATTTCTAAAACGTATAAATGTTGGACATTCTATTATTATTTTGGGGCCAGAGAATACTTCATTGACATCATAAACCTCCCATCTCCTTTCGCTACATCTTTGCAACTGAGCTTTTTCCACCTTTCCTGCTCATTTTGTGTTGCTGGAGTCATAAATCCGCAGCTATCAATTGTTGCTTATCGACAGAAGTCCAGTAACCTGCTCGTTTAACTGCCAATGTTGTTTCGCCGACAGAGGAATGCAAGGCGGGAACAGGGAAGACCCGTGTTTACCACTGCATGGCTGCAGGGCAAATGGTCGCGTGACACGCGAATCCTATGGCTCGGACGCTGGCCGGTGGCAAAGCTGGTAGACTGTCACGCAACTCATAACTGTGAAACGGCGCAGCCTACCAGTAATTTTTGGTGTGCAGCGTCACAGCCCACGTTCCTAGTGAGCCAGCCATGCTAAGGGTACCCCCGAACATCCCACCGAAAGCGAGTGTACAAAGCAGTCCAATGCGATATTGCCAGCGGTCTGCGCACGAGTCCGGCGCGTTCCGCCAACGCGGCCGCGTCTCCCACCTGCGACACCTGATGACGAGCACCATGACGACGGCGCCGACCAGCGCCGACACCAGCGCCACGCCCACCAGCACCGGGATCCACGCCGACGCCACCGTCGAGTCTGCCGGCAGACGCAGAGGTGGCGTTTGTGTACGTGCACCTCTGACCGGGTCGCTCTCCCGCCACCGGCTGATTTCTCCCCACCCGGTGTCGTTCGGATGTGGCGTGAGACATGAGACATGTGGCGTGAGACACTGCGGATTTAGCCTCGCAAAGCTGGCGAGCCTTGTAGATAATATATCATGCACTGTGACCTGCAAAGCGATTCAATAGAGATTGCTAACTACGAACAAACAAATAATTACGGGCGAGGACAAAAGCCGACAGAGTTCATTCAGCCAGCAAAGGGAATCAGTTTGTGCGACCTGCCGACCCGGACGTGACGCTTATGGTTGGGGGTGAGGAGAGAGAGAGAGGGGGGGGGGTGTTGCTTATAATTTCAAAACGACTTACCATGGATGCACCAAGTATAGACAGATCTGTAGCTTCATCCTCTAACAAGTGCGAATTTCAACCTACTATGACTTCCCCTGTTTATTTCCACATACCACTGTATATGAGGTCAGGTTCTCTAGTTTTGGCGCTTTTATCCGATGTGATATTTCAGCAGCACATTATGTGCGGTGAAATACATTGTACGATTGCAATACATGCATTATACGAGCGTCACGGACGTTTTGCTGTTAATCTCCGTGGAATAAGGAGGATGGGCTCACGTGGAATGTATTAATCATCCTGCTTTAAGCCTGCGCTGAATGTTACGCTCATGTACTAGAATATTCTAATTTGGTTCCGGAATTTTTGTAGTTGTGCATTCTGCCGCGAAACGTTGGCAGCGCCGGTTACACTTATCGATAGACAATTGAAGACACCTGAAGCCTAAAGTGATGCGGCCCGTCACGCCTCGCGCTTGTTCCGCTTACCAAGGCGTCTAACCCACCACGCCTCGCCTGTGTTCCGCCTACCAAGGCGTCTAACCCACCACGCCTCGCCTTTGTTCCGCCTACCAAGGCGTCTAACCCACCACGCCTCGCCTGTGTTCCGCCTACCAATGCGTCTGAACCCGCCACGAGTCGCCTGTGTTCCGTTCACCAATGCGTCTGAACCCGCCACGCGTCGCCTGTGTTCCGTTCACCAATGCGCCTGAACCCGTCACGCCTCGCCTGTGTTCCGCCTACCAAGACGTCTGGATGGCTAGGGGCGGACTGTAGTCAGAGTGAGTCTTCAACTAGCGGGGAAAACCAACCCGAGGGGCGGAACCGGGCCAGCTATGACGCCTATGAGGTGCTTATAACTGCACAACGATCTACCCTAAAATCGTGTGATAGGCATGGGCGTGAAGGTCTATTCGCTAAAAGTCAGCGGTGTCGTTTGATGCAAACAATTGGATGGGAACATCAAATTTATATACGAAAGACTGAGGCTGATCGAGGCGGTATTGTAACATGCTGCTTACACTACTCCAAGGAAGATCGCTTGAGGAGAGATGAGGGTTTAGGCTGTGCGTGAGCATACTGAAGGTTTCCTATTCAGCTTTGGATGGGCACAATCTGGCATTGGAGTGGCATAATTAAACATTAGAGTCCCTGGAAAAGCATACAAAGCGACACCTTTGCAAATACTCGTGCATCGTACTCTAACATATTCTGTGCCATGCCGAAGGCCCCTCGCCCTCCCCACTTAATGTCCGTTTTTAACGAGACAGTATCTAGTCAAATCAGTTTCCAAAACCATGTTAATGGGAATATTTGGAACCGGCAAAAGTGTACGATGACCATAAAAAGTGCATTTTGATTCTCCAACAACACTATTTCATGCATCTTATTTCATGTACGGTTAGTCCACCTGTTATCGATTGTAGAAAACACGCACTAGGTCGAGGCAAAATCCAGCTGTGCGGAATTATCAGCTGACTGAGCGCTACACGCAACATTGCGCAGCGGTGGCAAATTGTATCAAGGACGCTTACTGTGGTACCGGGGCTGAGATAGGCAGCCTATAAATACTTTTGCAAGCAATGTTAATTGATTTTAAGTACAGTTACCTACACAGTGCATCGACAACTTGGAGAGGAAAAGTGCTGAGAAAGTGAACTGGGGAAGCCGATAAAAAGCTCTGGCAGCTGGGGTAACTGGGGTGAGCGAATTGCGACCTAATTGGGCCCAGTTGGCAAAAATAACCGCACAGTCTGATGGCATTGCACATCCCAATTAATTATGCGTGTCCAGCTCCACATGACAAGTCCAGTTCATTCCAGTTCGACCCTGCAATAGACGCACTCGCTTTGTCCGATAGGACCACAATAGTGTACGGGAAAAATCGGTTTTAACACCATTTACACCTCCAATCAATTTAGTGAGGTTCCACTCCCACTTGCACGCAGTGTTTGCCTGCATTTAAGGATGAGACAAAATCAAACACTACATGCACTACAAACACTACATGCTGGTAAATTGTCTGTGTGATTTAGGTGCATCCTAATATCTGGCGACTTGCAATTTTGCTGTCCATTCTTTCGATCGCCACAAAAGTTGATCAAGCACAAGAACAATTATCGGTCAGTGTCTGGGAGCAGCTCTCACGCTGCAACTACGTTTATTTCCTTAAAAATATCATGCTGTCAATGCCAACGCTGATTCATCTTGATTAAAGCACCTGGCATTTCAGTCAACGATGAACTTACGAAGTACATGCACCAACCACAATTTCAGTTATTGGCCGTGCCTTTGCACTTCTAAATAGAACCAACACAATATATACAAAGGTGACCTGAAAACAACACAGTTGGGCTTCTCAATGTGAGTGACAGTTGCAGAGAGGACACACGACCATCGATAGCAACAAATATTAACAGGCGGCACAGGGCATACACCTCGGCGTACAATCAGACAAGCATGGCGGATTTCGCCCGGGCAGAAAATATATCTCCAAAGCAGAAGAACAACTCACCTGATGCATACTAACTCTGAATATGATAGCCTTTGCCTGTGGGAGTACAACTGAATTCATTTCTCATTGTAGGTCGTCTGTGTGCGCTCTGGCAGGAAGTGAGAGGTTTCCAATCACCAAAGCAGCACTGTGTGAATAAATAAATAAGTAAATAAATAAATCAATCAATCAATCAATAAGTATATATATATATATATATATATATATATATATATATATATATATATATAACTTGTATTATGAGTGTGGATGCATGTATATGTGGGAGTGTACAAATACATGTGTGTATTTGTCTGTTCCTAGCACATGTCTTTTTTTTAGAAAGCTGCCGCATGTTAAGACTTATATCACTTTAAAACATCCGTCTGTAAATTGGCCACGGCGCCGTCAATTTCCCAAGCTCAGGCGTGAACACTCAGGAAAATGTAATAAGTTGTATGCAAACAGTCCGCCACAACAGCCTTAAGTTTGCTGGGCGTCGAGTCAGACTGTGTTCCGTCCGGCTGGGCTGAGGGCTGGAGATAGAACATGATTAATGTAATGGGGAGTCGGCACTGTAAACCGACAACACTGTAGTCCTCGCTCTCGCTCTTCTCTCTCTCTCTCTCTCTCTCTCTCTCTCTCTCTCTCTCTCTCTCTCTCTCTCTCTCTCTCTCTCCCTCTATCTGTGCCTCTCACTCTGCCCGGGTCTCTGTCTGTCGCTGTCTATGTCTCTCTCTCTCTCTCGCTCTCTGTTTCCCGCCTGTACCTATCTCTACCTTCCTCTCTATCTATGCCTCTATCGGTCTCTCTCTCGGTCTCTCTCTCGGTCTCTCTCTCTCTCTCTCTCTCTCTCCCTCTATCTGTGCCTCTCACTCTGCCCGGGTCTCTGTCTGTCGCTGTATATGTCTTTCTCTCTCTCGCTCTCTGTTTCCCGGCTGTACCGCTCTCTACCTTCCTCTCTATCTATGCCTCTCTCTCTCTCTCTCTCTCTTGTCTCTCTCTCTCTCTCTCTCTCTCTCTCTCTCTCTCTCTCTCTCTCTCTCTCTCTCTCTCTCTCTCTCTCTCTGCTTTTTATATCTCTCTCTGCTTCTCTCTATCTTTCTGTCTTTCTCTCTCTACCCCTCCCCTCTGGCCCGAGCGTCGCACAGCAGCGGCGATCGGCTGCTTCAGTGGAGCCCCCCCCCCGCCTGCCGCACCCCGCCACGGCCGTCGCCACCGCGGCCAGCCGTGATTTAGCAGCACGTGTGTGATTTACCGGCGCATGCTTGTGTTTCATGAGCGATGTGTCGCACCTTGGCGCACCGGCGGCCGGCGGCTCGTCCCTGGCGGGGGGTGGGGGGGGGGGGGGGGCAGCAGGCGAGCACTCAGGGCTCGTGCTGGGGATGGACAGTGGACTGGGCTGGTGCCGGTGTTAGTCAATGGGTGTCTGGTCTACACTCAGCGGAATGCACAGAGGAGGCCGCACAGCCTGGCGAGAGCCAACGATGGCAGGGATAGAAGGAAGAAAAGAAGTACCTTGGGCTCTTTTATGACACATTCAACTGCTGGATCACATAGGGTCACCAGCCTGTCACGCAGATTGGTCGAAGATGGTATCGGTAATCCCGCCGGTTGTGGGATTCGAATCCATGATCTTACGATCAAGAGTCGAACACCCCATCGGCTCAGCTACCGCAACTCCGAAAAGAAATAGAGAAAGAAAGAGGCTCGAAAACATCCAGTGGCACATCATGATGTATTTTGGAGCGCAAATGTGGCATTTGAACCAGCCCTCACCGAACCGTTATTCCAGAAATGCCTGCTGTGATTGAATGATACCACTAACGATGCACATTCTAGCTGCCAGCATTGTAATGGAGATCGATGCAAAAATGAAAGAAAATCGGTTGCGATCTTCCAGGCGTTTCCTTTGAGGTCAGTCAAGGCTTTCCAACCATTTTCTGATAGCATCGCCAGGACTTGAATGGCGCATGCGCCAAGTGATGACATAGCTACCGGCTACTGCTACTGCTACTGCTACTGCTTCTCGGCCAGTTCCGACCGGTTCAGAGCACGGGACTACCAACTGTCAGTCGGGGATTCCAACCGCAGAGGGGTAGAGCCAACATGCTTCGTAGAAACGGCCATAGCTACACATTCACTCAGGTCGAATGAGGTGAAAGAAAGGAACACTAAAACGAAAAGTAGGGGAAAGGCAAAAGGAAAAACGAACTCAAAAGAAGTGAGAGGAAAAAGCGAACAGAAAAGTAAACAATCGAAAACATGTCGAACGCGTCACAGCCGAGTGCCTCAACTGGCGTTTTTTTTTTGCAGGAGCTGGTAAGATACAGTCACCGGCGTGAAGGTGAATAATGGTATCCGTTCCATTGTGCGTCATTTTCACGGCATGCTCGTGCACACTTCCGGAGCATCCTTTCGCCGACGTTGGCCTTTCGGAGCAGCCTCTCGCCGAAGGGTGGCCTTCCGGAGCAGCCTCTCGCCAAACGGTGGCCTTCCGGAGTAGTCTCTCGCCGAACGGTGGCCCACCGGGGCAGCCTCTCGCCGAACGGCGGTCTTCCAAAGCAGTCTTTCGCCGAACGGTGGCCTTCCGGGGTGATTTCTCGCCGAACGGTGGCCCTCCGGGGCGGCCTCTCGCCGATCGATGGTCTGGTAGCCAGCGCCTGTGCTTTGGTTACTCTGGACGAGCAGCTGCCAGCTGAACGCCAGCTGGCGACCGTCGCTCACGGCAGCTCGGCTATCAGCGAACCCAATTTCCGCTCACCGGAAGCTGTACTCTCTGTTCTTCTGTTTAAGAACGTGAGGCTGAGAGGTTACATGTCCGGAAATGAAAGGTGTCCAAGTGGATGTAGCAAATAGTGATGAATCAGCAAACGCAGCAGGAGTTTTGGCTGGAAGTGGGTGTCGGGGATGGGGTCAGTGTTGGGGTCAGAGTCGAGGTCGGGATACAGGGCGGTTCATTGACGCATCTTGATCTGCTGCAAATCCTCAACTATTCCAGGCGTGAGAGACGAGGCTCCACTTTTTAATTCAGGCGCAGGTAATTCCTCCAGGAAGTCACCAAGTTCAGTAATTGGTACGGACAGGCTTCTGAGAACATGCACTTCAAGTTCAGCGTCCGGTTGCTGGATTAGTTTCGCCCACTGTCTCGCTGCGCTACATTTAGTTTTCCGGGGCATGGGTGCCTTCTAAATTGCCAAAAGCATTCCAGGCGTCCAATAATTCGGTAGAATCATTTCCATTCAAGGTGCTTGTAGACGTTTTCGGAACTTCGTCATGAAAACTGTTGGAGAATATTATGACTTGTATGGAGAATATTATGACTTGTATGACCATTCGCGTCCTCCGTCCGGTGGTAGAGACACCCGGCAAAACCAATATAGTTTCGCTTCGCATCCTTCGTCCTTCGCTTATTTTGTCCCACCAGTACGCAGTCCAATTGCAAACCGAGGCTACTTACACCACTTTAATTGTCGAGATTGTCACAAGAATAACGCCACAGTCGCTGCCGTATCGCGTCTCAGCCTTGTTATCAGAATCCGAATGAACTCTACAAGGATACAGATTGTCATAAATCAGTGCGCCTCGGTCGAACGTGCCTCGCTAAACATGTCAAAATCCGCCTCCATCGCTGCATACCCGGCGAACAGTGATGGACGAGTGGTGCAGCGCAGAGATGGCCGACGCTCGGGCTCCCACGTAGTTAATGTTGTGCCGTCGTCCGGCCGGGCCGGCACCGCCAGACGGGCGTCATTAATCAAGCTGCAATCATGTGCAGTGGCCGCGCGAGCGGGCCGCGGTGCAGCTCGCCGCCCGACGGACGGGTCACCGCGCGGCCCGCGCGCGCTGGTGATGCCAACCGGAGCCGGCCGGCGGCCCAACGCGCTCACAGCCGCGGCGACTGTCCGGCTGCGGATCGGCAGTGGCGTGCGCGAGCCTGGGTGTGCCGGGGGCACGGGAGTCGCGCGCGGCGCCAGTCGGCAGGCGGCGGCCCGCCGCCAGGCGATCGTGCGGGAGCCGGCGCCGGAGACTGGCATCACCACGCCGGCCGGGTGGTCGGCGCGACCCGAGCGCGAGCTGGGCCGCCGCACCGCCCCCTCTCGTGTTCGTCTCCGGCGGCTGGCTCATGCATGCGCCCGGCTCGGGCGGCCGTATTTGTCAAATCACCACTATCGGCCGACGGCGATTTGCATGCGTTTGAGGCCGACGCCGCGCGACGCCCGCTCCCGATTGTGACTGCAAGGCCACCGCGGCGCCGACCGCGGACGCCGCCCGGCACGGCGACGCATTCCCGCGCCCGTTTGGCGCGCCGTCGCCGGGCGCTCGGCGGGTCGCGACGCGCTGGCCCGCGCGTCCGTGGCGCTCGCCGCCGTGGCACCGTGCACACGAGCACGTGTGCGGGCACCGTGGCCGAGGTGTCTACACACGTGCACGGTGCATGCGAGGACAATGGACGTGCGCCGACGCCCTTCGCCGTCTGTGCACGGCGGGTGCGGTGGGTCGGCGGCGGCGATCCGACACCTGATTTATCGATTTTGGGCGCATGCTCGTTCCGGGTCGCCGGGGTCAGGTCGGTGGTAGGGTCGTGCGGTCGTGTGACGACCCCAGGAGCGGCCTGTGCAGGCCGATGCAGGGCATCGGCATCCGATCGGCTAGCAGTCTTGGCTGGTCAAGGCCGGAAATACCCAACTTTTTCAGACGGCAATACGTGGAGTGGGTTGCAAAAATCGCGATAGTCTGTTATCGCTATGCAAAGTCATGAGGATATTTATTGCACGGGAAAAGTCTGATGCTGCTGAGATCGATCAGCGCGGGTAAAGGGTCTGTCATGGCCGGGTGTGATGTGAAACACTTCCGGAGCTGTCGCCGTTCATCATCCAGGATAATTGCATGTGCACCTTTGCAATCGACAGGAGATAAAAGCTTTCCAGACGCATAGCGATGTCGAGAGATGAAGAGATGCTATGAGACGGTAACGATGACGTTTCAAGCAAGCGGTGCACTCATGCTACTAATTCCTAACGGATATCTAGACCAATGTTTGACAGTGATTAAGAACTACTAAATCGTCACCCAAAGGTAAGTGTGGTGCATATAATAGGGCGTGCAAACTGTAATACACATATCCTCAACGAGGAGTCCTCAGCACTTTCCCGGCCAGTAAGTACACCAGTATTTAATCAGGTATTTCCTGAGTCAGTAATTCATAGTCATCTCATCTACCTGAATCGCCTGGGTATAGATCCCATCCAATCCCGAAATCCAAATGTTCACACGAAAAATATCACAAATAGAGAGCCGATTTTTTCAAGCTCGAAACGTTTTCGATTTACCTCCGGGAGGGCACCATGCAGAGAATAACGTGGAGTTGAGACAAGGGGAACATCTTCCACGTCGTACGATTTCAGCAGCTAAGGCGTCTAAACGATACCAGGTACGGTTATTGTGGGAGGAGGCTGAGAAACTGTCTGAAAAGAGATTGGCAGGTTCGTCGGGTGAAGGCGGAGCGAGGTCAGTCGAGGATTCTCTTTTTTAAATCAGGCATTTTAGAGCTCTCTGACCTGACTTTGCCGGATATAATTAACTTCAAGTGAGGTAATATACGCCAAATGATTCAAATTACCATGCACATGCTTACATCCTTTACGACAAGCTGGAGATTCTTGTCCCGTGGTATCAGAAGCGTTCATGGCTGTGGAACTCCGTTGGGAACGGTGAATTATCAGAGCCCATTTCAAACGAAATACAATTCTATGGTGCACAAATGACAAAGAAATCAGCGTTTCGCAGCACTCCCTTCTATAGCTCTAAGCTATGTTATTATCCAGTATGACGACTTTTCAATTATGTTCCTAACTTTCGAGCCAATAACGGGTTTGTATTTATAAACACGAGAAGATCAGAGAAGCTTCAGTCTTGTAATGCCAAAGTCTGCGTCTAACGTGATAAATATTCCAAAGATACTGGCAATGTAAGCGAGCCAAATAGCTGCGTCATTGGTTGGTTGGTTGGTTGGCCAAATAGCTGGTCTTTCTACCGTGGCATTAACTTCTGAGAAAACAATGGATTTGTGTGGACAAATACGACAAAACCGAGATAATCTATAGTTTGTAATGCCTGACTGAATTCAATTTTGATCGTAATCTAATGTTGGTGGTGCTGTTAGATAGCAAAATAACCATGCTATTATCCAATACGGTGGATTATTATATTTCCGTATCTTATCCGTAGGTAAGCATTTCATTAACCGACTACCGCAATCAGCTTCGTTTCAGTAGTTACAAAAAGTGCCACTGGCGGCGCTAGTCAGTCGTCCATCTGGCCAGACGCTCACTGGTAACAGACAATGGACAAGTTTCACGTAATGGGTATTTTGTTGCAAAAAACGTATGTAATATTTCGTATACAAAACTGAAGTATTTTGCTCATCGGAGTTGCATTTTCTACTTAATTAAATGATTTCAGTTAAGTGTTGTCTTCGATTTAAAAACCTACTTGTAGTGATGACGTCAGATATGTCGAGCCTCGAAGCGGCCAGGCCGGAGACGCGCAGTGAAGTCTGGATCGGGTAGTTCTACGCCAAGTTTTCCAACCGAATCACGTCATGGAGTGCTTGCGTCACGCAAAGTGAGTGCTTGTGGCACAAAAAGGAGTTTCATCCTTTCGAGCGCTTGCTGGCCGGACTGATGAACAGCCGCGTTTTGCTGCCTCGCTCTCCAACTCCTTGGAACCTCTATCTGCTAAAACTGTTGCACCGTTGCGCAGACAGTCCAGGTATTCTGAACTGCACACGATGTCCATGTCACTGACGGGCCCTGGTTTGCCATCCGATACAAGATCGATCAGCCCGTCAGGGGTAGCAAAAATGAGATATTTTACACTATTGCATTTTTTTTGTACTCTGACCATGACGTGCTCTGCGCGACCGCGCGAGCCGGTTTTTCAATTTGGATCTCGAAGCAATCAATAATGCTTTCACAGGACGAAAAATTTGCCATAAATGCATGAGGCAGATTATCACGGATCGGTTGCTGTTCTGGCGAAGCAACCAATTCGTTTAAACAGCTCCCAAGCACAGGCACGACAAGAGCTAGCAGCCTGGATACGCAACCAGTGCTCACACCGAACAGATCGGCGAGCAGGTGACTCGGCATGTCTAATCTTATGCGCATCATTGCCAGACACTAAATATTCCGCTGTCAAGCCTGACCTCTGTTTACATATTTAATCATATTGGCTAATAGACCAACGATATAGAAGTGCTCTGGAGGCACACCGATATACCGAGATGGGTGCCTTTTGACAAGAGCCCGAACAACCTGCCGGGACATCTAAGTCACCCGACGGTCGGATGCCATTTAAGCTAAAACAGTCACGATTAATCCAACCTTGGTAGCGTCATATGCGTAAAATCGAATGGCCGGCGGCGGACCTTCGCTACCCTCGACATACGTGACGTCACAGATGTGTTGACCAATCACAAAGCGAGGCATTCTGAAGTGATTTTATGATTATTTAAGCTCTTTAAGGACTTTTAAAAAATAAATGCATGCCACAATCGTCTTTAGAATTAAAAATAAGTAGTGAAACTTGAAAAAAATACGGTTTGTCCCGACATGAAACTTGTCCATTAGTCTAACATGTACTTTTTCGTGTATGCGTGTAACTAGCACATTTTCATTTTCACCCTGCTCTCCCCTCCCCTATATAAACTTGCTTAATGGTAGAGAGAAGATGCGGTAAACGATATGACAGCCCAAATTACATACTTTAGAACCACTTGGAACGCTGTTGAATTTTTCCTTTCCATTTTCATCCATTCGTATTTTTCGGAGCCCGGTCGTGAGATGCATGCGGTTCAGTGGCTTAATTTGAACGATTGGCGTCCAAAATGTTTCGGCTAACGCAAGGTTACCATGGTTACAGGGGAAGGACAAAATGTTACCATGGTCAATGTCCATTCATGCTTGTCTTAACTACATCTGCTTGAGTTAATTCATCGTATCTAATATCAGGTAAATATAAAGCCAAGATTAGGAAGATGACCTGATTTCAAATTGACATACCCTTGACCCGTGACCTTGATATACTAGAACTTAATTGTCTGTCACAGTGTGCACCAGTGACGAACAATGGAGTTCAAAATAAGCTTAATATCGCCCATGACAAAATGCGTTTAAAATGTAACACACTTTGAACTGTAATTTGCGAGCAGTATATTCAAGGATCAGTAGTAATCTCGGAAAACTCGGAAGAGGCTGCTAAATTAAATCCCCCAGCACAAAGGTACGGTAATCCATATGTACTCGCTTTCCCTATTCTTTGAACCCATGCATCCCTGTGTGTTTACAATTCTCGGTCTGTTCTTTGTCAGTACATATAAGCAAAGCTATTCATCCAGCCAGGATTGCAGACTTCGCCTTGGTGATATGCAAGTCTCGGATGTTATCAGCGGTGCAGGCAGTGTAGAAAATTAGCATCGTACGGCCGCTAGAGGCTAAACCAAAAGCCAAGATGGCTTCTCAATCACTCACCATATATTACATATTTTATGCCCACTTTCTGCCTCTGGTTTTGTCTGAAGCACCACAAGTTCGACTTATTACCTCACTTGCAAGTTGTGCTGCAGACCGGGCTTTGATCTTGCGATCGGGGAAGGAGTTGTTTGGTTTGTGCCACACCTATGCAATAGCCAGCAGCGCCGGCTCATAATTCCAACCCAGCCGCATGATTCAGTGCACGGCCGAGCTGTTTAACGTGTATTGAGTGCTAATTATATTGATCTTCTTGCATGGAGGAGCGCGATAACTCTTCCCACGAGAAGGTAATGGCCTGAAAATTCGGCACCGGTCTGCTTCAAGGCTTGCATGCAGCGCATCACTTTCGTTTGCCGCTCGGAGCCCGTCCGAGTGCAACAGGGACGTGTCGCCGGTGTACCCGCGCCGCGTCTGATGCTGCCTGGCCCGCACACCGTGCGCACGTGCTCGCCACAGCCGGGCGCCTACTGGGATGGCCTGCTTCTCGCAGGAAGCGCTGACGTTGTAGTGATTATGCGGTGGCGAGGGGTCGGTGGGAGCTGCAGTTGTCTGGTGCGGGTGTCAGCACCGCGGCCGGCCGGCAGAGGCGTCACATCACGCGGTGGCGAGGGGTCGGTGGGAGCTGCAGTCGTCTGGTGCGGGTCAGCACCGCGGCCGGCCGACAGAGGCGTCACATCACGCGGTGGCGAGGGGTCGGTGGGAGCCGCCGTTGTCTGGTGCGGGTCAGCACCGCGGCCGGCTGGCAGAGGCGTCACATCACGCGGTGGCGAGGGGTCGGTGGGAGCTGCAGTCGTCTGGTACGGGTCAGCACCGCGGCCGGCTGGCAGAGGCGTCACATCACGCGGTGGCGAGGGGTCGGTGGGAGCTGCAGTCGTCTGGTGCGGGTCAGCACCGCGGCCGGCCGACAGAGGCGTCACATCACGCGGTGGCGAGGGGTCGGTGGGAGCCGCCGTTGTCTGGTGCGGGTCAGCACCGCAGCCGGCCGACAGAGGCGTCACATCACGCGGTGGCGAGGGGTCGGTGGGAGCTGCAGTCGTCTGGTGCGGGTCAGCACCGCGGCCGGCCGACAGAGGCGTCACATCACGCGGTGGCGAGGGGTCGGTGGGAGCCGCCGTTGTCTGGTGCGGGCCAGCACCGCGGCCGGCTGGCAGAGCGTCGCATGTGGCGTCAGGTATGCAGGTCCAACACACACTCGCCTCGGATGGAACGGAAATGGAAAAAGCCGGCATGGCGCCGTGAAAAAAATATTTTGAAAGCTGGATGATATGCCAGGTACCCTACATGACGCTCCTGACACCACCATCCATCCACATGTAGCCCTCGGCGGTGATTCAACCAGCATGGCGATGCGAGAGGTCGAGTAACCTTACACACGCTGCGATGTTAAATGGACCTCTCATTATGTTCCTGAACGCAAAGCACAGCCGGGTGATGGATTGCTCATGAATCACTTTCTTACTACGTCAACAACTTCGACACCCATCATTCTAGCCGACCCCGACCCCGACCCCGACCCCGACTCCGACCCCGACCCCGACCTCGACATCGATCTCGACCTCGATCTCGACCTGATTCCGACTCAGACTACAACTCCTGAAAATGTCACCGTACAGCTGATAGCCGATAATCTCCAGGTGACCAGACGTCTTCTGTGTGGTCATCTGCAGGTCAGTCTTCAGGCCAACGGTCGTCTAGTCAGCAGTGCCCAGGCCAGCAAGCTTCAGGAAATGAAGTTTGTATAAATCAGCAACTTTCAGGTCAGCGATTTGCAGGTGGTGCGCAGTCTTCAGGTCAGCGATCTGCAGGCGGTGCCCAGTCTTCAGGTCAGCGATCTGTAGGCGGTGCCCAATCTTCAGGTCAGCGATCTGTAGGCGGTGCCCAGTCTTCAGGTCAGCGATCTGTAGGCGGTGCCCAGTCTTCAGGTCAGCGATCTGTAGGCGGTGCCCAGTCTTCAGGAGGTCAGCGATCTGTTGACTTTCGGCTCGCGGCGGCATCGACATATTATGATAGCCCGGTTCGCGGAGCCGCGCTCCGTCCGCCCACGTCCGCCTGCTGTGACGCGACACTTCTTTACCGGACACGTGAACGCACGTGCCGCCGCCCCAGCACGTGACACGTGGCACGTCCGCCGCTGTGAAACGTGACGGTCAGCTGCTGGAGATGGCAGCGGGCGCAACGGCCGCACCTGCAGGATACGTGCCGTTCGCGTCTGCCGTTCGTAGAGAGTTTGTAGATGATGTTTTGCATTATTAAGCAGGAGTGGCACGGTGCAGCGCATTCGTTGGAGCGGCTGGTGCGAGACAAAGCACGCTTTGGGGAAGGACGTTTGGGGTGTGCACACGTGGAGTAAGCGTTTCAAGAAATGCACGATATCCACCAGACTTGAAGCGGGTAGTATTTGCATTTCGTATCTGACCTATAGCTATGTAGGTAGGTAACTCACAACCCATTCGTGCCACTTTGTCTAGGAACGCATGGATGCAGGAGCAGGTCATTCAAAAACGTGTTTGAAAAACAAGTGTTTTTTTTAAAGTCAATCGCCGGCAAACCACCCACATTGTTACCAGTCAGGACCACTAGAGGTAGGGGCCGCTGACCCCAGCCCCTCACTGTTCCTAAGCCCATGCGCCGGATGTCGAGGACATTTCGAAGTATGCACAAGACACTCATTCCCCGTCGAATGCCTCACATCACACGGCATCAAGGCAATGAGCTTAACTGGAGGCCCGCCTTGCCGGTAAGTGAACTGTCCCACGCCACAGAAATCGCGCGTAGGCTGCTCCGACCAGTTACACCTGTAAGCCGACATGGTGACCGGTCGCGCGTGCTTTTCTCCGGCCTGGAGCCCATGCGCCACGCCCAGGCGGACGAGTCCACCGAGTCGAACGAGTCGAACATGAATCTGAATTTAAGTTTGCCCGGTTCCGGGATCGAACCCCGCGTGAATACAGATGACTTGGCGGGAGCCGCCGCCGGGGCGTAGAGTGCGCCCCGCCACCGTGTGCTGCAGGCGCGACGGCTGACAGTTGGGAGCGACTCAGGCCGAGCACGAGCGGCGCACGCTGCGTTCGTCATCCGCCGAACAGCCGCGCTAATGAGTGGTCACTGCCGAGCGTGCCGATCGGCGACTGACAACGCCTGACTGGCACTGAAGCCGAACAGTGAGCAGTGCACCCGGCTGTCACTGAACAGTCGACATCAGCCAATCAACACAGAACACAGAACAACACAGAACAGTGAGCAGTGCACCCAACTGTCACTGAACGGCCGACATCAGCCAGTCTACACAGAACAGTGAGCAGTGCACCCAACTGTCACTGAACGGCCGACATCGGCCAGTCAACACAGAACAGTGAGCAGTGCACCCAACTGTCACTGAACGGCCGACATCAGCCAGTCTACACAGAACAGTGAGCAGTGCACCCAACTGTCACTGAACGGCCGACATCAGCCAGTCAACACAGAACAGTGAGCAGTGCACCCAACTGTCACTGAACGGCCGACATCAGCCAGTCAACACAGAACAGTGAGCAGTGCACCAAACTGTCACTGAACAGTTGACATCAGCCAGTCAACACAGAACAGTGAGAAGTGCACCCAACTGTCGCTGAACGGCCAACATCAGCCAGTCTACACAGAACAGTGAGCAGTGCACCCAACTGTCACTGAACAGTCGACATCAGCCAGTCTACACAGAACAGTGAGCAGTGTACCCAAGTATCACTGAACAGTTGACATAGGCCAATCAACACAGATCAGTGCACCCAACTGTCACTGAACGGCCGACATCAGCCAGACAATACCGATTAGTGAGCAGATTACAATGCCAACGCGTTCCAGACGGTTATCAGCGAACACTTGTCACGATGTTGAGCGCAGGCAGCAGTGAACCCGATGCCCGATCGATCCTGGACGCCGATCAAACACTGGACGCCCGGAAACTGGGTAGCGAGGAAGACACGAGTGCAGTATATTTCACATCTTACTGCTCAAGCGCATAGAGGGCTTTTGTTTGCTACGAGCAGCTGGGAAGGATTTCTTTCGCCAATGATAACTCAAGAATGTAGCAAGTCAGCGATGCGAAGCCTTCAGTGCGAGCGCAATGAAGATTAATTGAACTGTTTGAGGCGGGTTTGTAGAAGTCACAACTCAAGCGTACGCTAGTTCAGCTCGGATTGAAGCATCAAAAGAAGGAACTTTTAGTAACTTTGACCTGACTTGACCTGACTAGATTGTTATTGATTTTAACCACAGGATAATGTTCATGCCATCGCAACGACGCAAGGATCTTTCACTGAGAGTGTGGTGGCAACCACACTACAGTTATTACAACAGAACCCAGGAACGTGCGTGCTGGTCGGACCCGAACCGGCAATCAGGCTTTGATTGTCCGCAGTTGAAAAATGACCATCCGATGTTTTAATTCGCTTACAATGCAACACGCAATTCAGTCATGCCTGCCTATTAGACAGACATAACACACGGCGCTCTGCACCAAGCTTCCAGCCCACTATTGAGATGTGGCTGGGGTGGGCCGTCAGCGCCCCAGGTGCGTCCAGAGCTGCGGCTATGAACACTGCACATCACACGCCGGGCACGGGGCACCAGGCACGGGGCACCAGGCACGAACGGCCCGAACCCCACGGCGAGTCGGCGCACGGCGCTGGGAAAACTGATGAATTCATTACAAACAATCGATCACGGGCACATAGCGGTGTTAAATCAGCAGTGAGGAACCTCACGACGCAGGGAAACTGATGGCCGTTTCGACACAATTTCCCTCGCCATCTGCAACGAGTGGCTCCTGGGCTGATCGATGCAAATCGATCCACGCCCCGGGTACAGGCTATTGTTAATTACTTGCGCCTGAATTGGCTGCCTCTCTCCCAGCCTTCGCTTGAACCCACTGGCAGATTGCGCCACCGTGACTCGTCAAATCATAGATTGAGATGTTGTCCGGCTGCGGGGTACTATGTGCCTTGGCACTGTTTTGCGCATGTTGCAAGTTATGATTCTATGCAGTATTAACCATATTATTATAATATCGCAGCCGTGATTACAAAACTGGAACACCATGACTAGATACATTTCTACCCTGAGTCATTATCAACAGTCATTTCACTGCAATTAAATTATCACATCTACTTTGCATACATATGCGTGCGGAATATTCTACAGCTTCCCTAAAGCCGGGATGTAAACATATGAAATAGATAACAGCATATATTGATATACTTAGTGACCATGCGCAGACATATCAACAGTTCGCACTATTCGACCCGCCATACATGTGCGGTTCATTTCTCAACACAGCATCGATAAGTGATCACGACGTCCGATTGAAAAGTACATTATTCCAGACACAATTTATCAATAATATCTGCGTATATAATTAGAGCGGGGCAAACGTTCAATAGGGGCGGATCCCAGGGTTGTACTTGCCAAGTGCCTCGAAGAGGAATGCTGCTTGCAAAGCACCGCGAACAGGGGCGGTACTTGCCATTGATGCCGAGCGTCTGCGGACTTCCGTGCGGCGCGTTTCGCACGCGAGCTGTCACCACACGGTGCTGGGTCGCGCGCACCGCTTTTGCACCGAGATAAGCACGGCGAAGCAGTCATCACCTGTCTGCTAATTGACATTAGCGACATGACTATGACGGAGCGCGACAATAATTCGGAGCCCAACATTCCGATGTCGCCGCTTCTTCCCCGGAAAAAAAATCCGCCGACCTTCGACTTGACAACGTGATGTGTCTTCGCCGGCTTTGGAGAACGACCACAAATCACACTACACCACTGGGCGGCAGATCTTGTCTGCCGTTCTGAGAGCGAGGTGGACGTTGTGCGGCTGCACTCGGTTTGTATTCACGGGCGACGGTGCCGCCGGCGGCGGCGGCTGGGTGCTGCGCGGTAGCTGGCAATGGGGTAACTGGCAACGGCGACTGGGAACACGTGCGATGGAGCCAATTAGGAGACCATTGTCACCGGTAGGTCATCCACCATGTGTGGGAATGACTTAATGGTGGAAATGAACTGAAGGCGGAGCGAGAGGAAAGGAGACCAATGCCAGTGTCGGAAACCACGCACGCCCGCAAGCGGCAGGTGTAACCTGAAACCATCATTGTTATCAGTCGTTCTGGTAAAAGGTGAACCGGATTCCTCACAAATCATACGAAGGACCGTTCAGTGGGTTACACCTCGGGAAAATAGCCCAGCAGTGGAAACGTCACGGCGAGAATCGTGTGTCAATTTTCGTGAGAGAGCAGGCAAAGCCAGGCTCAGTACGTCATCCAAGCGCACGCTTCTCGGCTACTGGCGAAGCCGAGCCGAGCCGAGCCGCGGCGGGCAGACAGCGGCTGACTCGGTGTTGCCGAGTCCACGATCCGTGGAGGCGCGACCGGTCCGGTCAGTCCATTCTGGCAGAGGGGAGGCCGCACCGGTCGGCGGCCGGAGGTCGGTCGAGGGGGCTGACGCACACCTGCCACCGCCGCCATGTTGCAGCGGGGATGTGCAGTGTACTGCGGCGCCGGTACGCTGCAGTCGAGGTCTGGCTTCGGGTCAAGGAGGACGGCTGTAGCTTCTCAGTGGAAGGTAGCGGAGAGACGTTGCGACAAATCGGCTGGATGAGGCTTTGTTTGCGGTCACCAGCAGGCAGGTGCCCATGCAGGCGGAACACACGCACTTGC
The DNA here is from genome assembly GCA_034440615.1 of Ashinkailepas kermadecensis. NCBI lineage: Eukaryota > Metazoa > Arthropoda > Thecostraca > Neolepadidae > Ashinkailepas > Ashinkailepas kermadecensis. The sequence continues at coordinate 222,860 of JAOTOM010004796.1, read as the reverse complement.
GTGGTGCGTCTGGCTGAGCTTCCAACTGACCTGAATCGCCCACCGCCGAGAAAGTGGCCGGAGCTGCCAGTCTGAAGCCACTCGTCAACAAAACTACTCTCGACGGACACGGTGTACAGCCGCCGGGAGTATGTCCGGAGCTCGGTGGACGTATGCCTGATAAACAGCCCTCGTGCACTTTCGGGCGGCGGTGAGATGCAAAGCAAAACAACTGAGCACGCAAATTAGGGCGAGCATGCACGCCAGACTGTGCTCTGTCACCCTTGCCATCCGCAGATGTCGCCGTTGTACTCCTGCATCGGATGCAACGCCGATGCAAGAGGTGATGCAGCATAGTTCGACCCCCGCTGCTAGCCATGGATGTGCATGTGAATCGCGGCGGCTGCAGATGAGCACGGCGGTGGCCGAGTCCGCCCTCGTCTCGGCGCACATCAAAGGGCGCGCAGTGACGGCCGCCACGAGCTGATGTCTGCTGATCTCCGGGCCGACCTTGCTCACCGTGCCCAGAGCGTTGACGTCGTAAGCAGGTGGTCGCCTCTTCGGCGGTGCCAGCAGAAAAGCCGTCCACTTAACAGGCGCGGGAGTCAGATGTCGCCTGACCTCAACGGAAATGATGCAGCGGCGGGGACAGATATCACCTGACCTCAGCGGAAATGATGCAGCGGCGGGGACAGATATCACCTGACCTCAGTGGAAATGATGCAGCGGCGGGGACAGATATCACCTGACCTCAGCGGAAATGATGCAGCGGCGGGGACAGATATCACCTGACCTCAGTGGAAATGATGCAGCGGCAGGAGACAGACATCACCTGACCTCAGTAGAAATGATGCAGCGGCAGGAGACAGACATCACCTTACCTCAGTGGAAATAATGCAGCGATGGGGACAGATATCGCCTGACCTCAGTGGAAATGATGCAGCGGCGGGAGACAGATATTGCCTGACCTCAGTGGAAATGATGCAGCGGCAGGAGTCAGACATCACCTGACCTCAGTGGAAATGGTGCAGCGGCGGAGACAGATATCACCTGACCTCAGTGGAAATGATGCAGTGATACACCAAATGGACATAAATCAACGATCCATGAATATAATAAATATCCACCCACAAATAAAACGAAATAATGTATTGAGCATATTAGTTGCGACGACTTCTAATGCTACTAACAGTCTTCATTTCAGCAATTTTTTTAACCAATTTTCTTAATTGTGACTAATAATTGTTGAAGAGAGGGAGAGAAGCAGATGCGTAGGGGCTTGCAACGTAGAGCGATCAACACCATTTTCCCCATAGGGCCATTGGTTAAGATTGCGAAGAGTGAAAGGGGGAACATGGATCTTCTACCCTCCCCCGTACGCCCGTGCACCAAACCGAAGCTAAGTGTTCGTGTGAGGTAAGCGAACCTGAGGCTCTTGTCTGATTCATTCTAGGCCACGCCCACCAGCCTCCTCAACCTCCGACGGTCCGGTCCGAAGGGTGATCGCAGACAGGACCTCCCGGGTCGGCATCTGCCCATGCGTCATGCCATCGCTATCGACAGTGGTATCGCCTATCGCCGCACTGGCTGCATAAATGTCGCGACCGGCCGTGCAGACGGCGGCAAGGTCGCCGCGCTGACGAACCGGCCGTCCGAGCTATCATCTGGCCGCCGTCTGGCCGCCGTGTGGCCGCCGTCTGGCCGCCGTGTGGCCGCCGTCTGGCTGCCGTCTGGCCGCCGTCTGGCTGCCGTGTGGCCGCCGTGTGGCCGCCGTCTGGCTGCCGTGTGGCCGCCGTGTGGCCGCCGTCTGGCTGCCGTGTGGCCGCCGTGTGGCCGCCGTCTGGCCGCCGTCTGGCTGCCGTGTGGCCGCCGTGTGGCCGCCGTCTGGCTGCCGTGTGGCCGCCGTATGTTTGCTGTCTGGCTGCCGTCTGGCTGCCGTGTGGCCGCCGTGGGGCCGCCGTCCGAGGTGTCGCCTGGCCACTCGGCCGAGCTTTTACCTCTCGTAAATGCTTACTTACTACTTACTACTACTTACATACTTACACACTTACATACTTACACACTTACATACTTACACACTTACATACTTACACAAGTGTGTAAGTACACACTTGTGTGTAAGTACACTTACACACTTACATACTTACACACTTACATACTTACTACTACTTACTACTACTTACTACTACTTACTACTACTTACTACTACTTACATACTACTTACTTACAGCTTACCACTTACTTCTTACTCTCTCGTGGCACTCTGTGAGGTGGCACTCAAAGGCACAACATGGGCACAACATATGTGGGCACAACAGCTGAGGCTAGCAGTGGTAGACGTCAAAGTTATTGGAAGATGTGCATCTGTGACTCTGACATGGCCCATGCTATGGGTTTAGGCGTAGTATAACGAAATAACTTTAACCCAATAAAACATTAGTTTCGCTGGCAAATATATTTCCAAGCCATTTAGCGGCGTTCTGAGGCTTTTGCAGGGAACATTTTCCAGCTGTTTTGTAGATTATATTCCATTGGCATTGTGAAAGTGCATACAAAATACACAACCTATCAGTCCTAGCCAAGTAACTGGAACTAGATGGAGATAAAGGTTGGGCTGACTTAGTATTGAGTGAATTGGACTTTCTCCGCGATTCAATTTTTCGCTGTTCAAATTAGAATTGACGCACCAGGATATACAAGAGAGAATCATCTTACTCCAGTATTCATGCTCAATCACGACCCCCGCACCCTACTTTCCAAGTGGTAATATTGGCGTTGCACTGTCCCGGAAAGTACCTGCACCCTGCATCTAAAAAAATATATCCCGCACCCAATGCGAGAGACCGTTGCCGCCCATCGCAGTCGGTTGCAGCACTGCTGCGATTCAAGCAGCGGCGCTATCCTCATTTGGCAGCTCGTGACGAGTCGCACGCTGCACGGCCACGGGCCCAAATGACGCCATTTGGATCAAATGACGTCATTGGAGCCAAAATAACGTCTTTTTGGCAGTGGGCAGGCGGCAGAACGTCCCTGCTGGCCGCCGGTGATACTGAGAGGGTGCTTAGGTGTCGCGCGAAGGGTCACTAGCAGCCGAGTCAGACTGAAATATATGGACATTAACCAGGGTGGCCGCGGTGTAGGTGACCAAATAGAGACAGAGTTTAAGGCTGCAGAGCTAGTAGTAGGTGTCGGTTTACCTGTTAACAGTCACTTTATGAGCCTTGTGAGCAGTAAAAGCGACACTAATTGAAATAGTGTGTAGACATTGTTTTACAAGAAAAAACTCAGGAAGTGAGTAGAAGGCAAAGAGGCATGATACACTAGCCTCGTATAATTCTGGATTCGAAAAGCGGAGCGGAAAAAATTGTAGTCAAGCAATTTGCTTGGCATCCACTTCAAGTGTTGTCGGAAACCAATAAAGGAATTGTCAGAATTCGTATCCGCTGTTGTGCAGGACTTCCGTGCTCTTGAGCGCTTATTTTTTCCCACTGTCATCGCGGATTTGATTCGAACCTAACCACGGGACCTGACTCGATCTTGATTGATATGCTCCACACAATTGTCTCTATAATGTAGGTATATGTGCGCAGATTGAAGCTGACCAACAAACCCAGCGACGAAATCCGTCTTGCCATGCAAATTTGAAATAACTGGAGTCACCAAGTGTGCGAATAATTTTCAACAGAGCTCTTTCTTGTGCCAGTAGTGTCACTACAAGCGCGTATGTTATAGTACCAACATCTAAACAGGTACATTATCCGCTAGCACATATCAGCCATTTTTGTTCACTAATATGGAACACGTTCCTTTGTAATTGGTTGAATAAATCGGAAGATAATGAAATGAAGACGCATGCTTCCCACTGTCCACAAACGACCGACTTCGCGCCGCAATATGGAGACTTTCCTCACTGTCGCTGAGAATTAACTTCAAAGCGCATATACATTGCGCAAATTATGAATTTGCTGTCTCAATGTGTACATGAAGATAGCCAAGAACTGCATGCTATGCATGCCATAAGCACGAGAACAAAGTATCATGCGCAATTTTGAATCGTGGTTTAATGGGGCGCGTGCAATGATCTCGCATTTAACGTGGCAATCTAGCCAACACAAAACGCCAGGCATGTAGGGAAGCCTTTGACAATCTAGCCGACACAAAACGCCACGCATGTAGAGAAGCATCTGACAATCTAGCCAACACAAAACGCCAGGCATGTAGAGAAGCATCTGACAATCTAGCCAACACAAAACGCCAGGCATGTAGGGAAGCCTCTGACAATCTAGCCGACACAAAACGCCACGCATGTAGAGAAGCATCTGACAATCTAGCCAACACAAAACGCCAAGCATGTAGAGAAGCCTCTGACAATCTAGCCAACACAAAACGCCACGCATGTAGAGAAGCTTCTCACAATCTAGCCAACACAAAACGCCAGGTATGCACGGAAGCCATGCGCACGATAATCACCACATAGTATGTTTATGTTCCAAGCCACCAAAGGCATGCGGCATGCTGTTCATACGCCGCCGACTCTGACCGCCAGGCACACAGTTAGCGGTTGGCACCGCTTGCGTTCACTGTGAAACCTCCACGGAAACGACCGCAATTGCGTGCTTTACGGCGCATGAAAAGACCAAAGCAGCCAATTAGAGCGGAATTAATTCGCACTGCCAATACACTGGGCGGTAGTTAGCTTCCTAATCTCACCGCAATGCAGCGTGTCACGAGCCCGGGTGGAAGCCAGCGCTGCGCTGCTCCGAGAGCTCAAAACCGCGTGGATTTGAGCGTGGAATCGTCACATTCGTCACATTCGTCACATCGCCAGCGATGCGCTATGACAGTCGCCAGAGGCGACCTGCTAGATCTGCTGAGGCTGCTAGATCTGCATTGAAGACGCCGACTCAGACAGCCGCCGTTCTGCCTGCGAACTGTCTGGGCGAGCTCAGGTTCGCTGGGGCGCGGCCAGCATCGCCGGCGATCCAGGGGTGTCGCGAGCTCGCACTTGCACGAGCACCTGCCGCTCGCTACCCTTCCGCGTCACCGCGATATGTTTCGCCTGATAAATCTGCCGACCAACTGCGCCGCGTCGCCCGGTATCGGCTGATCGGCGGGCCGTTAATTCGCCGCGACACGGCGGTCGAGACCGGCGCGGACCCGGCCGGGGTCAGACCGGGCCCCGGCACGGCGGTCGACGGAGACACTCGGTCGGGCGTCGGGAGACCGACGCCGGCAGGCCGAGATTGACGACCGCGACATGTTGGTGGTCGTGTTGATGATGGTGAGAACGTCCGCGCACGATAGTCTTCCGCGGTGGCGGTACCAAAACGTTGGAGTGTAGGGAGGTGAAGTGAAGTTAACATTAAGGCACACATGTTGATGGAGAGGAATAGAACTGGAACCGTGGCAAGGAACGGCAGACACGTCTAGCACATTCATCCACACCTGGACACACCACTAGTCAGTCAATATGATGCTCATTGCCTAGCGGTGAAAGTGAGCCGTTATTTCACCTTCGCAAACGTCATTTCTGATGATTGATTGATCGACTAATTGTTTATTGGGGTCTTAGGGTGAGTGAATCCAATTGAGTCATATTTCACCCGTCATTTCTGAGGAACAAACCGCCCTCACAAACTAGAAGGAACCAATGCTTCTGGAAGGGAAAGGGTCATCGAATGTCATTTCAACTCTAAATTTCTAAATGCGTTCGATATATATGTTGTTTCAGTCCCCTACCCCACTGTCCTATACAATCCATTGCATTCCTTCCGAGAGAATCTGAGGTGGAGATACATCGGTTATCGTTGGTTACTGTTGGATGACGTAACCACGCACGTGCTGACTTTACCCGGAGGGTATTTGAACTTCATATTATTAAAGTTACTATTTTATTTTATATTTTATTATGTATATATACAAATTACATATATATATATATATATATATATATATATATATATATATATATATATATATATATATTTACATATATCCATGTTTCGTCGAATATGACCGCGAGTTCAGCGTTGGTGATCTTCTTGCTTGTGGATTCAATTGTTCGTATTATTTTCCTTGTCTCTTCGTTGTGTTTGTGTAGTATTTCGCCGTAGTGCATGATGGTCAAGATAATAATTAACACATAGGTCATCTCTGTATTTTATCGACGTTTCGTCTTAACCTAAGATATTTTCAAGCCGGTATGTTGGGAAAGTCTCATTGATGAAATATACACACTTGATATTTATGTTTTGGGTAACAATTATCGTGCGTTATGTTAGTGGGCGCTACCACTACTGGAAATGTACATTTCCGGTATTGCACTGCAAGATCCGGCACTGTGGTGGGGGGGGGGGGCTGCCCCTCGTAGAGTTTGAGTGTTATAAGCGCGTTGATTTGTTTGTTGATGGCTGCATCAATGTGTCTGACGTATATTGCCTCTAAGGCAATGAGACGTCGTTTGTTGTGGGTGGTTGCGAATATTTTAGTGTTTTTTACTAGTAATTTCCTAGTCAGCGCTGTGTTGTGGTGTTCGTGTGTATGAGAGAGTGGCCCACCGTTTTGTAGGTGCATTGTGAGTCTTTGACTGAGTGTAGTGGTTGTTTTCCCGATGTATCCACTGTGAGGTAGGAGTTCGCAGTCTCCTAAGGTGCAATTGTAGTGGTATATCATATTTGTTTGTTTGTGTGATGATGGGTCATGTGTGGTATTGTTTTTCATCAGCAGTGGTGCTGTAGTTGGGCTGTTGTAGTATATGCTCAGTTTGATTTTGTCTGCTGGCTTTGTGGTTTTGCAGGTTAAGACGAAACGTCGATAAAATGCAGAGATGCCCTATGTGTTAATCATAATCTTGACCATCATGCACTACGGCGAAATACTACACAAACACAACGAGAGACAAGGAAAATAATACGAACAATTGAATCCACAAGCAAGAAGATCACCAACGCTGAACTCGCGGTCATATTCAACGAAACATGCATATAAAATAATCTGCTTCCAAACTACTCATATATATATATATATATATATATATATATATATATATATATATATATATATATGTATATATATTATGTGAAATTATGTTATTATCCTTATTATTATTCCCATTATATTATTATCATGGTGGCGAGTGCATTTGGACATTTGGAGTGCCTGATTTACTACGTTTGCATATTTTGTTTAAGAGCCAAATATGCTCGGTGAAAGAGTTATTGCAACAATGTGTTTATCGGATCACTCTAGGGATTGCAGAGGTGCAAGAAATGTCCAAAATAGCACGGTGACTTCGCGCATTTCAAAAGCGTATACTTACGTATACCCCGAATGGGAGCTGGACACCAAGAATGTCGCCACCAATATGATGGGATATGACCAATATAATGGGAGCTGGACACCAAGAATGTCGCCACCAATATGATGGGTTATGACCAATATAATGGGAGCTGAACACCAAGAATGTCGCCACCAATATGATGGGATATGACCAATATAATAGGAGCTGGACACCAAGAATGTCGTTACCAATATCATGGGATATGACCAATATAATGGGAGCTGGACACCAAGAATGTCGCCCCCAACATGATGCAACCATATTATGGCTTTGATCGTCAAAGGAAATATTCGAACTGGAGAGGAAGCAGTAATTTCCTCTTAGTGACAACATGTGTTTGAGATCTATTGCGCAGCCAATTTGGTGGGGTGGGTTGTCGTTGGGGTGTGTTGGATGGCATGCATTGAAAAACTTGAGACCAGAGCGCACACTTCGACTGCTTGCGGACACAGGTTAATCTGATTGAGAAAGCCAATCGACATCCATGTTCGCTGAACAGCTACCCGCCCCTGTCAATGGCCAATGGCGGAATGAAGAGATCGCGATTGTGCAATGTTTGGTCGATTGTGTCAGCACTGTTAGAAGGGAAGATAAGAATGGTTTTCTTTTTATCGTCGCATCTGTCTCCTATGCGAAAGCGTTTCTTGTGCTGGTTTGACCACATGCTTTTTATCATATGTGGCAGACCGAACGTCGACAAACATGACCACATCATCACGAGTAGGTTAACATAGACACACAGTAAGGATTCCAGTTATCTCTCCATCAATTCAACTGCAAAACTGACACACACGATGGTGAAGACAGTACTGGGAAGCTAGCATGATTATGTTGGCACCACATTGCAGAATTTGATAAAATGCTAATGCCGCCTTAGCAAGGTCGTAGCATACACATTATCGATGACTGTAATGGCCGACAAACCTGAATAGTGAGGCGCCGGAGATGGGATGATTAAAACTTGATCCAAATAATCAGCTGCATGCACTTCCCGAGCACAGCTCATTTCGGAAGAGAACCCAAACGCAGCGCGGCGCCGAGCGCTGGAACCTAATGAAGTCACAAGCCGGCATCGGTCTTCCGCGCGACCGACTCCGAACGGACTGAGCCGTGGTCGGGCTCTCGCTCCACAGCATAGCGGGCCGCAACGAGTCCGCGTCCGCTGCGGATGGACGCGGGCCGCGCTGCCGCGGCCCCGTCGACCACCGCTGCGGCGCCCGTGTGCGGTCGGCGCGGCTGGGTCGGCGTCGGGCGCCGCTCCTGAGGGGGGGGGTCGGCCGCCGCTCCACGCGACAGCCGGCGCTGAGCGGCCGACTAACGGCCGCTGCGGCCGTCCCGGGCCGGCTGGCGGTATTGATGAAGATGTTTATAATCCGAGTACACGGCGTGCCGTGCTCGCCGCATCGTTGACCCCCGACCCGGGCGTCACGTGACCGGTGAGCGATCGCGCGCGGTTGCGGCGCCGCCGACTCGATGCGGCCGACCGCCGGCGGAGGCGGCGCGTCGTTAGCGCGCGCGTCGATAAATCCGACTCACAATGCGGCGCGCGCCCTGTAGAACAAATAGCGCCCGGACGGGGTGACCCAGGGTCGTTGGGTCGCGACGCTCGGGGCTCGGAGGGCCCGCGTGATCTATCAGCCGGCGGAAGGACGACGGGCCGCCCGGCGAGCTGTGACCCCGTGGATAAACAAGGCGCTGCACACCGGTACCGTGTTCGTGGGAAGGCGTGACGGAGACGACCAGTCCACGGTGAAGAATGTCGCTGTTGGGTGTAATACACGTCACATTTTATGTTGCCAATCGAGATGGTGGTGATGTTTGTAATCAGATGTCACGCTAAGTAGAATTGGCGAGCAAACTCGGAGCCAAGGCCAAACGTTATCTGAAGGCGCGTTCCGCGATCACCTTGGTATATCCTGGAAGCTGGATGGTTCTTTAAAACTCTTACTTGTAGCTTGGGACCTGGAATTACCATTAGACAAAATGTAAACCTGGACGAGATACAAGTACCTTGACGAAAATGCACCATCAATCCTGGACAAATCAGACACGTAATACTTGAAAGCGGCGCTGAGACGTCACGCTATAGCGTGACGTCTAGTATACGCACTAGTATACTAGTATACGTGACGTCACGCACTAGTAGACTAGTGTGTGCCCCAACCGTTAGTTTTGCGATTTGGCGGAGTGTTCCAACCTGTGAGAGCGTTTGGGTTTTGCTGATTTATCTCTTGGATTGCGTAGTGAACCTGATTTACCCGGTTTATTTGACTATCGCACAGTCTGGAACAATGCACCATTACATAGTCTGAAACCTATACTATAGAACATAGTCTGGAAACAATGGACCATTGGATTCACGAAGAAAAAGGGCTATGTCGTCATCGACAACGTAACATCGGCTACGTGAATCCTTCGAATTCAAAGATTCCCTATGTAACTGCCCAACAACCTCTAACTACGTGGAGCATTGATGACACCCTGTGCCTGCGTACGCCGTTGCTCGAAGCAGGTGCGTCAGAAGCGTAAAAATGCGCCAAATATTCGGCACTTTTCACAACATTGCGTCAGCCGTCAAATCGTAAAAGTCCGATTATTAGGCTACCTTGCTCCTGAAAACGGACCGCGCGATTGGAACTTTTGCGAATCGACCGGATCGGAAATTTCCTTTTACGGCTGACCTGCTCACGCAAACTGGGTGATTTGTTCGGGAGTGCATGCGCTTCAGCTGTACTGTGGCAACCAACGCCAAGCGATTTGACCAAATTCACGACATGGAGGAAGGGGTTGATTCCATCACATCTGACAGTCTATTCATTTGCAGCTTGCACACAACAGCGGTTCAGGCACACCCATGCACATGCAAATACAACCACAAAACGTGAATTGTGTAGGATTGGGCAATGGCATTGCTCCTGTTTGAACAGATTCCTCAAACTTCCGGAACATATTCCATCGGTGCGGTTGCCTGGCGATCGAGCGACGCCAACCGGAAATTTGAGTGATGGCTACAGGCGAAAAAATCAGAACGGCAACCGGTTTCCAAGCACACCCGCTTCCCACTGCAAGCATTGCCCTTGCCCTGGTCCGCCGTCCAGCGCGCCCGAGGTATGGAAACCTTGGCGAGATGCCACAATATAGCTGAGAAAGTGCTTGTTTGTCTAGGCATTTTAGCTGCCAATGCATCAATCTATCAACTATCGCTCAACAATCTTCTCCGCATGTCAATTATCGTTGCAAATTCGGCCATTAGTCAGCTTAACCTATGCTGGCGGACTGCATAGCCGCCGCACCTACCTGCTGCACTTGCTCCGAAGGTAGCAATCTGTGTCGACGCCCCTCCCATTTTCTCGCAGTGTCCTTTGCCTCTCACCTCCCACTCCCCCCCCCCCTCTCTCTCACAATTAACGGGCGCGGGAAACCACTCGGAAAGCGACGGGAAGCCCAACTGAGAACACATAAACCAGAGCTAAAAGAATGGCGTCCGACCACATGGGTCTCTACACCGACATGTATTCACGTCACGCGACACAGACACATTCTGCGAGGATTCACCGACATCCTTCTGCAGACATGTTGGGCGCCACCTAATGGCCCACATCAATACCCGCTGCGGCTGGGACGGATTGACTTGCGTTCGACACTGCAGCGCTGCAAGCACTTTAAAAATGGCGGGACGCCGCTTTACAGCTATCGGCGAGCGTCGCGCTGCACCTCAATGTTTCTCAGAATGTGTACCCGAGCAGATGACCATCTTACACAACGCTGCCGAATATGCAGCTTTTGTTTCAACCGTGCCGCATCCGTTCCTATGCGTCATCGCACTGTCGCGGCTGCTGTGCTCCGTCCACGTCAGTCCGTGGCAGTCTACCCACGTCAGTCCGTGACAGTCTACCCACGTCAGTCCGTGACAGTCTACCCACGTCAGTCCGTGACAGTCTACCCACGTCAGTCCGTGACAGTCTACCCACGTCAGTCCGTGACAGTCTACCCACGTCAGTCCGTGACAGTCTACCCACGTCAGTCCGTGACAGTCTACCCACGTCAGTCCGTGACAGTCTACCCACGACAGTCCGTGGCAGTCTACCCACGTCAGTCCGTGACAGTCTACCCACGTCAGTCCGTGACAGTCAACCCACGTCAGTCCGTGACAGTCTACCCACGTCAGTCCGTGACAGTCTACCCACGTCAGTCCGTGGCAGTCTACCCACGTCAGTCCGTGACAGTCTACCCACGTCAGTCCGTGGCAGTCTACCCACGTCAGTCCGTGACAGTCTACCCACGTCAGTCCGTGACAGTCTACCCACGTCAGTCCGTGACAGTCTACCCACGTCAGTCCGTGACAGTCTACCCACGTCAGTCCGTGGCAGTCTACCCACGTCAGTCCGTGACAGTCTACCCACGTCAGTCCGTGGCAGTCTACCCACGTCAGTCCGTGGCAGTCTACCCACGTCAGTCTACCCACGTCAGTCCGTGACAGTCTACCCACGTCAGTCCGTGGCAGTCTACCCACGTCAGTCCGTGGCAGTCCATCTACGTCACGTAGTGGCCAGATTTGAGTCGAGTGATATGCGCATGCACGGGCACCGATGACGTCATTTAGGCGATGCCAACATTTCGTGAAAAGTTACCCGAGATTAATGACCTAGACCTAGGCTTCAATGACAAAACAGGAAGTTATGGTGAAGCTGTGATGAATGGGAAAAGTCCAAACGTTGGGCTCACGATTCATGTTAAGTTAATATAAATCTGTCCATCAACTTTGAATTAATGATGAGCAAAGAACGATCATTCCAACCCCGCCCCCTACCCCGCTCCCTTTTTCCATATACTTATACCACTACCAAAGTAAGCTAAATCGCCAAATGCGATGTGATATTGAATTTGATGTCAATGATGACTGCAATGCAATGAACGTGAAAAAGTAACCAGCAGAAAGCGTGAGCTGGTTGCGAATTTTGATAGCGTAAATTATCGTATCTCCCGAGGGTGGAACCCAAGACGGGAAGTTCAATTTTCTGGTATTGTCAGTATTTGTTCTCATAGCGCCGAATGAATTTGATGGATAATTACATGAAATAGATATAATTTTAAAGAGGAAAAAATTGTGCACATTTCAACATGCGATCTGATGGAGTCACTAATGTGATAATGTCACGAAAACCTGGAAAGTAATCAGATGTCATACTTTATGACAGCTTCCCATGTTAACTATCATAAACATCTTCTTACTTCATTAAGCGCACCGCTTCATTGTAAGACCGAATGATGAGAACGTTTTGTACCAAAAGAGTAAGAATCGGTGCATATTTTACGATGCAATCTGATAATATTAACTCAGTGATGCATGCCGCCAATTCAGTGTATGTCCAAATCAATGTTCTTCCTCATTGCAGAGTCGATTTCACCGGTGGCCGAAAAATGTCCCATGACGAAAAATTGGATGGTCTGTGGCAGTCCTCCCATGTCATCTGAGACAAGCCACCCTCGTCATTTGTGACAGTCCTCCCACATGAGTCAATGGTGACTCTTTATGTGGCATGCTATGCTTATTAAAGTATGTCTGATGCTTATCACGCCGCAATGCCCCTTGGACAGGGAACCACGAATGATGTAAAGTGTTGAGAAATGCATCGGGTAGATGCTATAGCAACTAAATCTGCAATTATAAATTCAAGAAATCAATATGCCACCGCACAACAATATTGTTGTTGAGACCAACATCAAAAGATGGCATGACAATGTCCAACAACGTTATCGATGCTGCTGTGCTAACTCGCATTAGGGGTTCAGTTAAATGATATTGTGCTGAACTTTTATTAATGGATTCCTAATCAACAGAATGTCCTCTGGGGTAGTCAGAGGACATTCTGTATCTCTCTGTATTCTATTCTGTATTCTCCATCTCTCAGATCGCCATCTTGATATGAAAACGATATTATCAAATTCTTCAGTGTTAATATATTTTTTTTCAGGTTGCATCAAATTCACACGGATATAGTCAATATCAGAGTACAATAAATTTAAATCTGCATATTGTCTCCCTCGTTTTCCTCCATATTTCCATATAAATTGGCTTGGCATGACCAAATGCTGGATTCTTTCGGATAAGAATGCATGTCTGACATGATCTGTTGTTAACTCTTGGGTTCTCCTCATCTATTAATTACGACGCAAAGCAACAATTAATGCATCTTCAACTGATCAATAAAAACACACGTGCAGTCTGTCACGCTACGGTTGTCCACTTGGATCACCAACTTTGACCTCGTCTGGGTCATCGTGACGAAGGCAACCGCTTGCCGAGTCATATTCGGCGGGCAACTTTCTCGAAACTGGATGGCTATCTGGCTGCCTTCCCAGCTCCCAGCAAATGGGATACAGGATGCCCAGGGAGTGCCGCTGTGGGGCCGGTTTGGCATAATTTGGAGGCGGGGCTGGCGAACGATGCAGAATGCACTGCCCTTGGATGTATTTATCTTGTTAGTTTAGGATGCGACATCGCATAGTAGCACAGGGAACGTATCCGCCTGTGACTTCATAAGGTCAGCAAGCGATATGCACGTCAATCATGATCATCGTATGACGTCGTTTTTCCACTACGTTCAAGCACGTGCCAACAAGCCAGACATGGCGGGACTGCTGCGACTAGCTCGTCGTCGGGGAAGTAGCTCGGGGCTAGCTCCAGCTCGAGGGCTGCAGCTAGCTCGACGTCAGGGAACGGTGGCGGCACAGCCGCTGCAGTCGGAGCGGAACAGCACACCGGGTCGTTATGGCTCTGTCAAAACCACAATATCAGCGCCGACGGCTGCAATGGTGGTGACGTCTGCTCGTGACGTCACCGACGAGGATAACAGAGCCGTGCCTTGCCGTCCGCCCGAGCCGTCGCCACGCTGGGCTCGCGGCTGGCGCGCGCGCGGGCCGCGGGAGATCACGTTCGCGCCACTTCACGGCCTAGCGGCGCCGCGCCACCGCTGCCAACTCGCACCGCGCGCGGGTTCGTCTGTCCGGGGAAGCTCGCTGTGAGCTCGTCGGGCGCAGGTCGGGTGTGCGCAACGTCAGCAAGTCCGCCGGCGGCGGCATGTGGCGCCATCGGACGCGTCGGCTCTCGGGGGGGGGACCTTTTGTGGCCCGGAGGGCAGTCGGCGCTGGAGCACAGGGAGCCAACGGCGCCGCGTCCCAGTGGAGTACCGGCAGAGCGCAGTTCAATTATGCTGTTCCGTCGCTTTGATGCAGGGGTGATTCGGATAGATCGTCGCCAGATCAAGCCGTGATGGCTAAGGTTCGAGAGGAAAATTGAGATTGAGCGAGATGGGCTGGAAAGCTGCACGCGTCTCCGAACGTGTGAACAGGGCGAGTCGCAGCACATCCTGCTCACACGTCTCCGAACGTGTGAACAGGGCGAGTCGCAGCACATCCTGCTCACGCGTCTCCGAACGTGTGAACAGGGCGAGTCGCAGCACATCCTGCTCACACGTCTCCGAACGTGTGAACAGGGCGAGTCGCAGCACATCCTGCTCACACGTCTCCGAACGTGTGAACAGGGCGAGTCGCAGCACATCCTGCTCACACGTCTCCGAACGTGTGAACAGGGCGAGTCGCAGCACATCCTGCTCACACGTCTCCGAACGTGTGAGCAGGGTGAGTCGCAGCGCATCCTGCTCACACGTCTCCGAACGTGTGAACAGGGCGAGTCGCAGCACATCCTGCTCACACGTCTCCGAACGTGTGAACAGGGCGAGTCGCAGCACATCCTGCTCACACGTCTCCGAACGTGTGAGCAGGGTGAGTCGCAGCGCATTCGCGCATCCTTCTGTGGCCATGTCGGCAGTCGAAGGACTGTAGCGATAAATATGTCACGGCGGAGAGACCTCGAGACGAGTTCGAGGAGAGGAGTGCGACGCTGTAGCCCGCGGGTACCTCATCTGTTGGCAAATCTCGGATATGTTCAGTACTCTCGGTGCGTCTAATGTGCAACATTAACGCAAAATGAAGTCGATCGTCAGTTGCAATAACACCGCCACGACGATGTTGTTTCCGCATTGTTCAGTTTTGTTTTAAAATATAGAACGGATAATCGTCAGAATTCACTAATTCGGATCTAATATTTGCGTCACGAATGTATCATCTAGCACATTCAACAGCGGGAACTGACACAATCAGAATGGTCCCCAAAATAATGTATTTCGACAACTTGAAATCAGAGCGCTTTCTGTCTCACGTGGATGATCACCAGATTCGTTAGTGACACTTTGCATTTGGGTAACTTTCGGGAAGTCTGATCACGACGTTCCGTCCCAGTAGTCCACCAGTCCTGGAGACTGATGTCTCCATCAGTCTCCATACCATCTCCGTCAGTCTCCTATCCAAGCAGACCGGACAGCCGTCGGCGGGCGGACAGCCGTCGGCGGACGGACAGCCGTCGGCGGGCGGACAGCCATTGGCGGGGGCAGCCGTCGGCGGGCGGACAGCCGTCGGCGGGCGGACAGCCGTCGGCGGACGGACAGCCGTCGGCGGGCGGACAGCCATTGGCGGGCGGACAGCCATTTGCGGACGATCGGCATGGCTTCGTGCGGCATGCTAGTAGGCGGGCGGTGCCGTCCCTCCCCTCCCCCGTCCCGCCAGTCACGGCCGCGGCTATGCAGTCAGTGATCACTTCCCATTGCTTTGGCATTACTGTCAGGGGGCGGAGGGGGGGGGGGGGGGGGAGGGCGGCTCGGGCGGTGGCCCCGCAGTCGCCAATGAGCGACTCCTCGTTGAAGATTTCTGATGCCAAAGTGGTGTCGGGCGGCCAGGCAGCGACCAGGCCGGATGTGAGGTGGCCGCCACAGGACTAGCAGTGACGCCGAGTATATGGGTGCAGGTGGATACTTGGGTGCATGCATCACACACTGGATGCCATGTTGGTGGCAGGTAGCTCAATGCAAATTTGTGCTAGGTATGTACATATAAGGCCACCGCTATATAATGGATTCTCAGTAGAAGTATCTTGTGACTATCACCATGTTACCATTATACCATGTCACCATGTCGCTACCTCTTCTGTCGTCCGTCCGGCTTCAGAAGAGATATTGAGGTGAAGTCCGAAACACGTTTTTCCTTGTACCATAATCAGTTGTTGGTGGCAGGAGAACTCCGATTTAGCGTGTACACTCACACCTTCACCGTCAATTATTTCTCCAAGATAAGAAACATGAAAAATGAAATAGCCCCTCATCGTTACAATTTCAGTACCGATAGGGCAGTTCATCTTCGTTTACAAGCAAACATCCATTTGAGAAGAACTTGGACTCGCCCATGACAGATCGTCCATTGACATATCATTGCCTTGTGATGTTGCTAATGCAATGCTTAAGCTTTTCATTCTCTAACCGCTTCATTGACATGAAAGTGGCTGAGAGCTACTTACTCCGCTTTCAGGGGATTCATTTCCAAAGCGTGATGCTGTTTCTCAGATGAAAACCTCTCCGAAAATCGAGTGTCTGTGTCATATAAAGAATGTGTCAACAATGTTTTGTATGGCAAGTTGATGTACACAAAAATATCATTGCCGTGTTTGGAAGAAGCTTCAGGTATTTCTATGACCAGCCCGTGCCATTTATCCTCGACCACCGTTCCACTTTGATGGGTTTCCTGATCCACCGATTGCACCATGGACCAGATGTTCCTCAAAACCTCGATCAATTAAACAAGAAGCTACTATCATTTCCATGCACGACTCGCTTGCTAACTGAATATGGAGGAGACGAATAGGATACACCGTAAAAGTCCTCTTTCAACGCACTTCATGTGATGTTTTCTCGACATGCTTGCCGACTCCATTGTTTGGAAAGAAGCATGTCTGGGCAGAGGCATATGCAGTGCATCATCCGGGTACTCACATATGGCAGGTATTAAGCAATACCTGACATGCCTAAGCCACCAATTAGTACTAGTGCAAATGCTTCATTTGCATTAATGAAGCAAGCTTATATTAGTGAATGTCCGGCAGGATTGTCCTGCACAGACGCACAGGACACTGCCCTGGGTAATCCTACACAGGAATGCAAACACAATCCTGTAGGACACCTGCGCATGATCATCCAAGACACCTGCACAGCCCCGCACGTGGCGGCTGTGACGATCGAGCGCGTGACGTTCGCGCGCGTGACGATCGAGCGCGTGACGATCGAGCGCGTGACGATCGCGCTGTTGGCGTGACGCCCCAACCGACAGAGTTTGCCGTGATCTGCGTCGTGGCAGCTGACCAAGTCGCCTGTCTCAGCTGGTGGTGCCACTGATGAAGGCGTGTAGATGTACCGACACGTGGGAGCGAGCGGCCGACACGGACGACGCAGCCGGCCCCATCTAGGCACGTTCGGCATTGTTGGTAGCGAGGTTACGCGCGTTGGCCGGGGCCGTGTTGAGTCTCAGCTGGGCAGACCTCCTGTCTGCTCCAGGTTGCCGAGGGGACCACATGGCCGGGACCACATGCAAATTCTGGCAGCCAACATTTGCAAGTACATCGATGCATGCATTTAAATGTCTAGTTAGTTAGTTAGTTACTTCGGCTTAAGGGCACATGGACTTCATTGGTCATGTAGCGCCCATATTTATATGACTAGTGTGATGTGCTAAAATCGATTGTTGAACTATGCTGATGACGCCAGAACTTGGTAGAATATAACAACGATGGCTGTTATTAAAAGCGGTTTCTTGACACCACATCTGCAAAAAGAACGTATTTTACCTCTGCCTTTCCGGGGAGAACAACACTGGATCCATTCATTCTGTAGATCCATTCATGACATTTCCGTCCTCTACACTGGCGGCATTCGTGAAATTTGAGGTACCGTTGCGAGTTAAATCCTATAGAATAGTCATAAGTACAGGATCGTGCGGGTAGATCCTGCATGGTTTGTCTTGCAGGATTGTCCGACACCTAAAAAATATCACCGGCAGTCCTTCGGGATCCTCGTTGTTCCACAGGATTGTCTAGCAATAGTACAGAAAGTGTTCACTGGGGTAAGTACCATCTATAAGAACAACGCACCTACAAGTTCCGCCGCTGCACACCACGCTCATCTTGTCCGAATGCAATGGCCGCTTCGTACCTGCGTTTGAATGCTACTTTCCTTCCATCGCTGGTTTCAGGTGGCACTCAATTCGAGACCACACTGCTAACCGTCTCCTCCACTTGGGATGCACACGAACCGTTTGGGCAAACACGGGTGGGTCACGGGGTCTGGGTCGGCGTCCGGTCACGGGGGCCGGGGGTGGGCGTGGGCGACCACCCACGCCCGGCGGCTCCGACGGCTCCCAGCCTGTTGAGCACGACTGGGTACGACAGGCGTCTCGCAGCAGCGAAAGTCGACACGATCGGCCGATAGCGGCGGAAACCTCCGAAGCGACCACCCAGTTTTGACAGGTCGCCCGCCGCAGATGTCTTAATTCCAGCCTAATGCTGTGTGCGTGCTCCGGCAACAGGAATCCGGCTGCCGCCTGGCGCCGAGGGCTCGTGAGAGGGCGGCCAACGGCTCGACGGCCGCCTCGGCTGGAGTGGTGGGGCGGAACGGTGCATGCAGAGGCAACACCTCGGCGGTGCGGAGCTCCACCAACAGCTCCACCAACAGGTGACCTGGCGTGCAGAGACACCCGCGAGGCTCGATCAGAGAGAGGGGCTGGATCAGGAGCCGCCGGCGCCTGATCCAGCCTGACGCCTTCGGCGTGGGGTGGATCGTGGCATCCCGGATCACGGGCGTCGCTGTACGTCTCCGCAGGACGAGAGCATCCTGCTGGCAGCTGGCGTCTTGGAATCTGCGAGATTGTGCCGCGCCAAGTCGAACTGATCTGTCTAGCTGGGAGCTGTGCCCGCAAGTAGCATATCTCATAAGCATACGGATGAGTTTTGAGGATTATGCACGATGTCTTCCCTTAGTACTTTGTGGTTGCTTCGCTTGGTAAGTGGCTTGGCTTAGCATTTGAATATTTTCTTACCATCTGCACATTATGGATGTTTCTCAGCTTGAGCTTAAAAAAGTCCTATATTGCAATGCTACTCTTGATGTATTTCGGCAGTATACGACATATTCCATGAGCTGTGAGGTATGCTGAACACATACGACACCTGAGCAGGCGATTTACACCCCATACTTTGACAGACACGCGTTCGCTGTGAATGCTCTTCTGTCAAGCACACCTATATATCACTCCTCAAGTGCACCCGAACATCATTCCTCTCCCACGTAAAATATATTATCGCAGTGCCCTCAGAGAGCCCCATAGCGGTGCCGACGGCTATATCTGCAGGTCACATACCCACCCTGACGTGTGGCGCCAGACCTCGGACTGGTGCGACGGAGCAAGGAGAGTACACCCGTCACGGGGAGTACACACACCACGGGGAGTACACCCGCCACGGGCAGTACTCCCGTCACGGGGAGTACACCCACCACGGGGAGTACACCCGCCACGGACAGTACACCCACCACGGACAGTACACCCGCCACGGACAGTACACCTGCCACGGACAGTACACCCGCTACGGGCAGTACACCCGCCACGGGCAGTACACCCGACACGGACAGCACACCCGCCACGGACAGCACACCCTCCACGGACAGTACACTCGCCACGGACAGTACACCCGCCACGGACTGTACACCCGCCACGGGCAGCACACCCGCCACTGGCAGTACACCCGCCACGCCCAGCGGTACTCACCGTCGGCCACGAACGTCTCGGAGGCGTTGGCCGACGCCCAGTTGCACAGCAGACACTCGCCGCTTGCCTGGTGCAGTCGCTGCACGTACTCCTCCATGAAGTCGGGCACAGGCGGCGGCGGCACCAGCAGCCGGAAGTCGGGCGGCGCCTCGCCCGCCGCCGCGCACGCCAGCGCCTCTGTACAGCTGCTGACGTCATCTGCCATGACGTCACTCCGAGGACGGCGGCCGAGGAAGAGCTGCGTGGGCCGCCCGCGCCCTGCGGGCGAATGAGAGGTCAGGGCTGGCCGCGAGTGAGCCGCTGGCGGCGGGTGCATGCGCCGCGTCGTTGCTTGACAAGCGTGAAATTCGACGTTATGGTTTCGGGTGACGTAGCTTGGCTTGGCGCACGCCGTGTTTCTTTCACTGAAGGTCGAACACCCCCGAACTCGTGCTAGCATTGCGGGGGTCTAAATCCCACTTCCGCCGTGAAGTATTATAGTTGGCCAAACGAGAGTGGTGATTTACTTGACGCGACCTGTCGTGGCAAATAACGCACCAAAGTGAACACATCTAACGACGTCGGAGCACTTGCTCCACCACAATAGTTTGCCTTGTGATCCATCGCAATAAGTCAGCGAGTTGTTTGCATAGGCTGGGTTGCCTGACACTTCCAACCCACCCTCCGCCCCGCAGCCAATGGAGCCCGGCACATAAGGTACCAGCAGATGTCGGCTTACGCCGATGCGCATCTGTGTGTCCGCGGACGTTCCATCAGAAACGCCCGGTGAGAATCAAAGGCTCGCTCACGCCCAGCCATCCATCTTTTTCCATTAATTTCTGTGTAATATTTGACTTGTTGATGTTGGTAGCAAGAGCCACCTAATTAAGGGGTGTGGTCGTTTCGATATTGGAAATAAGATAGGGAGATTAACGTCCAACAGCATCATGTTCAGCACATATGCCGATATATGCCGTATCAACAACAGCATTTTTATGCGGAATTTCTCGAAGTGATAATCTACGCATTCAGTGAGGCTAACGATACCCAGTGCATTTGCTCCATAGAACTTTTGCTTACCAAGTAGCCATCAATATCAGCCGAACAGTTGGGTATTCAGCATCGGTGCCGGCACGATTTTCACATGGCGGAGGGGCACGCGCAAGAACAAAGGTGTGAGGGAATTCTCGATTTGGGAACCAAATTAGTGACCCTGTACGGAGGGGTTCAAAGACGTACTTACAAGGCTTTGAATACAATGCGAACACCTATTGCATGTTGAATATGCATGAGCAGCCGCCATGGAGAGCTGGGGCGTGCATATATTCCAGCTGCTGCGGTCGGCGGCTCGGGGTACCTATCGCTTCTTCCACGAACATCCCGTCCCTTCACAGCTCTGTCTGTAGGCAACATGCTTGATTGTTTTGTGAAAACCTGGCTGTGAGCTAGTCTCATCTGATTTCGAACTCGGCGTCTGGCTGCCGGATAGGTTGGTCGATTAATTATTCTGGGATTTTTAACAGGTTTCGTCAACTGACCATCACCAGATAACTTTTTTTTTACCGGGAATGAACGTCTGAGGTAACTGGCTGTGACGAAATGAGATAGCTTGGGCAGTTCTAGAACATGTTGTGAACATGTTCTAGAACATGTGGGGGGTATATATTGTGAAGGCTAGAGGGTAGCCTTCACAATAACCTTCACCGAGTAGAGGGATAATCATGACCCCATTAGGCTTACTGAGATAATTCATAAACTGTTCAAGATTTCGCTGTGACATTTACATACCGGTATAGGGGAGGGGGGTGGCATGTTCTTATTTTCAGATGATCATTTTCCCATTTTCACACAAAATTATCTAAGAAGGTGAAACCGGTACATACCGGTGTAGGGGGGGGTGATATGTTCTTAGTTTCAGATGATCATTTTCCCATTTTTACACAAAATTATCCAAGAAGGTGAAACCGGTACATACCGGTATAGGGGGGTGATATGTTCCTAGTTTCAGGTGACCATTTTCCCATTTTCACACAAAATTATATAAGAAGGTGAAACCAGATGGCTACAGATTGGCGACACGAACCTTTTCGTGACCACGATCTGTTTACAGAATAGTCAATTTCAATGGTTCATCACATGCTTCCAGGTATTTGATCTTGACCTCATCGATGGCCTTGACCTTTGCACGTTTGCGTGCTAAAGATAAGACCTCAGTTAGTATATCACTGACATTGGAGACCGAAATCGCATTCGTTTTACAACCGAAGCTCGACAGCTACGGCGACGTCCAGACCGCCGACTGCAGCCCGACGTCAACCTGCTTCACCTGACCTGGAAGTTGACATAAGGGAGATTTGCAAAAATGTGCTGAGTAACGCTGAAGGCTCATGGATGGAGCAACATCATGGTATTTACTGCACCTCTCTATCTAGCTTAGCACAGCATGCCAGTGCCGACGATCCTCAAATTGACACCCTACCACCCTGCACTGTGAACTGTAGGAAATTCAATGATGCTGCGATGGCTGAGACAGTTCAGCTAGTGGTTTTCCCATCTTCACACGTTCTTGAAATGCATTATATTGTAAGCGGTGTAGGAAAATGATATATAACATATTTTAAAAGAGCACATTATTTGCTATGATTACATAAATAGACGACATGCTTTCCACAATTTCCCATGGACGTCTCCCAGGCATTTAACAAATTAGAGCTGAAAGGGACAACCTCAATATTTTCCAAGTCTGTAGGTTGGCGTAATTATCTCTACATAAATCTGCCAAATTTCACAGCATGATGCATATTTCAATTTGTAATCGATGATGCCCCTGTTGTTCATCAATTCATCAACTCGCATATACACATACATGCATATGTATGTATATATATATATATATAATATATATATATATATATATATATATATATATATATATATATATATATACATATATATGTATATATATATATATATAAATAGCCGAGGAGGAAGATGCATAGAAGCTTCGATCGCGTGAATGGCTGTTGGTTATTGTTTTTTTACGACACGTCGACCGTTGAGTCATATAGCGTCGCCAATCTCTCACGCCGATTGGTCGCGGGCGAAGAGTAGCGACAGGTGAGACCCGAACCCACAATCTTTCGATTGTGAGACGAGAATCTTACCCCTAGACCAGTGTTGCCTAACTGTAGCTATGCCACTGACTAACGGATTCTTCCTGGCGTATTTATCCACTAGGTAATTAACGAGTGAGAAGTATTTAATGATGGGCGTCAACACCGCCTCTATGCTAGGCAGATAGGTTGCTTCCCAGATGCTCTGCCAAATGAGGAAGATGATTGGTAGCTGGCCAACAATCATCTCATCATTGCATTCCTCCCACATTGAGCTTTCATCTCGATGGCAGAAGGTAGACCATATACATAACCAATACTCCTACTAAGTATGACTTATCTAAATTTATATATGCTACTTTAGACTGCAAGGATTTTACCAAGGATATAAACCATAGACGCAAAGCTGATTGCGGCACGCTAATCCTCGGGACAGCGCCCTCTTTGGTCTGGCTCCAACAGACGAGAGCCGTGGAACGCCGGTGACAAACTTTGTTGTGGAATCATAATCCTGGAAATATCAGGTATATATATAACAGATATCACTTGTCATTACTTGAACTCCGCACGAAATTAAACGGGGCGTGGCATTGCCAAAAGTCGAGATATAGATAGGGAAAGAAGACAATATTAAAGCTCAAGCATTATATATATCGGGCCTTGAGTGCATTGCCGCTGAAAAGCCCCTGCGCTCGGCTAAGCGCACGCTCGCGGCGAATGCCATCAGCATATTTTTCGTGGCACCTCCGGGTCCGGAGATCTGATGACGCTCTGTATCCGCGAGAGCAGTTGTGCTCAGACTTCGCCTGTCAGTCGCGCTTGCTTCAGAATAACCCACATGTTCTCGATTGGTCGAATCTGAGAGCGATTGTGTGGGCTCTTTGGCTTTTTCATTCTTGATTTTGGTTTATATGGGTCTATATTAAATATGATAAGCGATGTTCTGTGTGAACTTCTCCGTCACAATCGGAGAACTGAACTCTTGGTTTAATTTGCCCCCTTCCGTCAATCGGGCACGCTTACACAGAGAGCGATATTATTTATAAACATTCACCGAAATGTGTAATGTGCGTAACATGCGCATCATGCCAAAGCTCCTACAGCATGTCGTTCACGTCATGTCGTTCAAAATGTTGCACCTAAGCTCCGGTGGACGCATTGGCGAGTCAGCATCGACATTCCAGCTGGGTGTATTTGGCACGGCCGCCGCCAACACCAACTGCGCCTCAGCCCGACCGGATCGCCACGAGTGCGCTGTACCACGCCGCCTGTAGCGAGCGACCCCATGCCGTCCCACTGGGCGCGAGCCGATGCACGCCATCCACGTACCGGGTGCGCCGACAGCTGACCGGGCGGTAAATGTGGCCGTTCTGACGCCCGCCCTGATAAACAACAGGAGGAAATTCGTCCGCCAGCGTGGTGTCGTGGAGCACGAGGGCAGGCGTGCCGGCTGGCCGTTTGGCCGGACGAAGACTGTCGCAGCGCTTCACGACAGCCTGACATGCACTGTGCACGGTGTCAGAGCCTGGACAAGACATGTTGTCGATGAGCGTGGCGAACAAAAGTGGGGAAAGTTTGACCGAAGTTGTACTGAACATGCTCGCCGGTGGGATGGTGTGGGTGCGCAAACAATGTCAGCTTCAGATGTTGTTTGTCTTTATTCGCCGTTTCTGCATTTTAGCGGATGCCTTCTGCAGTGTGAGGAGCAATACCGTGCTGGGCTACAAGCTGTCTTACACTCACTTCACATACCGAATACACATGCTCTCTATCTAACAAATATAGTGTTGCTTTCCCACCGCCACACAGATTACACGTCACCCGTTTTGTACAAGGCGGTATGGGTGGCACTACAGCACATTCAGCTCTTCACCGCCCGCTGGCTCAAAGGCTGCAGCCGAGGTGTCTGCTGCTGCTCGGTAGTGTCCTGAATTTACAGCTCCTATGCAGCCATGAGTTGCCCTGGGCACCAAACAGGTAAGTTACAGCAACGGACCTCAATTCTTCTGCTGAGTGATAATTGCAGGCGCTTTCTCTTCTTCCACTTTCGATGAGTTATTGGTGACATGTACACCGTGCTACCTCGCCCACTAAGGCTGTCTATCCTGATGCCAATTAACAAAGCAATAAGACTGGTGTCCATGCCGCACCGGCACCCCACCTGCAGTCGCACCGGACGCACAAGCCGAGCTGGCTGATGGTGACAAGATCGACCACCGGCTCGGGCAGGCCGCCACTGGTGTGCCAACAGCATGTCCGTGTCCAAGGCTCTACACCTGCTTCGTCCTGCTCGGCTCACCGCGCCGCCGCCGGTTCGGACGCCAGCGCTTCTCGCGTCCTCAGCTCGGCCAGGGCTAGAAGCTACGTCGCCGGCAGTTCGGACGACAGCGCCTCTCGCGTCCTCAGCTCGGCCAGGGCTAGAAGCTACGTCGCCGGCAGTTCGGACGACAGCGCCTCTCGCGTCCTCAGCTCGGCCAGGGCTAGAGGCGACGTCGCCGACAGGGCCCCTGTGTCGGCTGTGGTGGCGGCTGGCACGTCAGCTGAGACCGGAGCGTGTACGAGCGGTGCCCGTTGTGTGCACCAGTTGGGGGTCATGCGCCTGCCACGAGAGCTCTGGTGACCGCGTCCCGTCGCGGCACTGGCGGGGGTCCAGCACAGTGCTCGCCAGGGCAGAGGTGTTCGACACCGCCCGACTGGGAAGAGAGGGCTGACCAAGCCACAGACTCGGTTCGTTAGGTTGGCCGCTAGGCGAAGCAAATGTTAATTTTTACTTATTTTCGGGCGGATCAAAATCATCAGGTCGACGCACGGATCAGCGAGGCGATGGAATAAAACGGAAAAATGTTCGTGTTTGACATACAGGCATGTGTATTAGGCATATTGGGCATACTAACTGAAAGTATGACACAAAGAGGTGTAAATAGTGATGTCAATGATGAGGTGATACGACGTGTTCGTTCTTCCATTGCATGTACTTCGCTTCTGCTTCACATACAGTGGATGCACAGCAAGGATGTACTTTTCACAAAATTATGGTGGGTGCACATGATGTGCCTGGCCATGACCTATATTTTTAAGCAGAAGGGACAATATTGCAAATACTCTTGAATCTGAAGATGGAACAAGTTTCAGAGATTCCATACGCAGTTTTGGGTACCAAAACATGCTAATGGGGATACGAACTCGGCTTATGGGTGCATGTGCATCTATAAAGAGATATAAGGTTAGACCTCTGATGACCAGCATGAATAGGACGTATTAGTTATCCCACATGTTATTATATAACAATACTCGTCATGTACCAGCTATTCAACAAAGTGCGGGCCCTTCAGGGTCAGCGACAAATGACTAGTTTACAGTGTATTTAGAGGTGGATGGTTCGGAACTATTATAGAGCATACAGCTGCGAATACCCCCCCTCCCCCTCCAATGCCTGACAAACTACGATATTCATCGGCAAAAAATATCAGGATAGGGAAGGACAGGGAGACACTCAGAGAGACACATGTCGTAGCCGGTGAAGCGCAGCTTCAAACGGCAATGCATTCAGAAATGTTTGGCGGTTCCCCTTTTTATTGTATATGACACAAAATATATATTTTGATTAGATCCGAAACATTGCAGTTCGAGTATATTTGCTTAGTTCACCATTCACCAAGAGGAGCAGAAGGATAATTTCCCATCATCTCCCATTCGCACCTGAATAGTTAATATATAACAAGGAAATGTAGTCAACTGGGCACAACATATGG
Organism: Ashinkailepas kermadecensis; assembly: GCA_034440615.1. NCBI lineage: Eukaryota > Metazoa > Arthropoda > Thecostraca > Neolepadidae > Ashinkailepas > Ashinkailepas kermadecensis. The sequence continues at coordinate 195,996 of JAOTOM010004796.1, read as the reverse complement.
AGCATGCCAACAGTATATAATGGTATTGGTAGATGCATCAATATTAAGCAGACGAATTGAAAAAGGCCTACGTGCATGCAGAGGAGCAGAGGCGATTTTAAAGAACGTCTGTCGTTACTCCGTCGTCAAGCGCATTTTCTTCACTTCAATTCACGTTCACCAGAGGTACGCTTCATGCACCTCGGAAATTCACACTGTCTCCAGCAAACCAGCAAGCATGATTCGAGTGGCTTGCTCTTCGTCTCCATATTTCGCTCTTGTCTCCATATCGTACCGTTCGATCTTCCCCTCCATTTTCCCGCCTGGACACCCCGACCACTAATTTTGATCTCCAAAATCAACTGATAACCTCCTGAGATGTCCACTGCGCAGCATTCGTCCGTATACATCTTCCTGCTTAGTTTGTTTTCTTCCAGTAAAATGTATCTTAACACCTGGATGATGTCAATTTCTTTTGCATGCTAATCACACATGCCATGTTATACAGATCTTTCCTCAATCCCATATCGAAATAGTCCTCTTTGAATATTCGATGCTTCCATTCACCATGGAAGTAAGTGCGATTTCCTAAAAACTTGGGGAATGTATTTTCAGAGTAATGTATTTGTAGTCTCCCTTTTCCCATGTGAGGACAAATCCGTTCCTTCCAGATATAATTTACCCTTTCCCCATTTCATAAAAGTCGCAGTTTCCTACACGATGCTAAATGTTGAACATGAAATGAAAATTAAGCATCTAACCGCTGATTCATTGCGTCACCCATGTCCATATTTGTCCTACAATATGATAAGCGTCAGGCTCACATGTCGCGAAACAACACACAACATACTGCAGCATATGATATGACAGTTGATTTCTGGACTTTTGCACACATACACACGCACATTACTCTGAATATGCATCGAGTGCGGCAGGTGCTCATGGAAGCTACCAATTTCTGCACGGAAGCGCACTTAAGCACGTCGCTGTGCTCTTATATTGGACAATCCCTGTCAGCCACATGTTGTTCTGAAAATGTTGATGGTTTTGGATTAAACCCATTTCGTTTCAAACTTTTGGGAAAAACACTCATTCGCCCACGGGGATGGGAGATATTTAGTCAATTGCCAACTGTTATGATGTTAATTAAGTCACCAATGCTTATTAACAGGGGCAAGGATTGTTCCTTTGCCGACACATGAAAGAGGCAGCCAAAATACACAATACTAAAGCAATGTGCGAGTAGTTAAGTGGCCTCGATATCAGCCAGGCATGCATGAAAGCTTCGTGGCCAACACCGTCGACCTACCTCGGGCTCGTCGCGTCTATGCGAAACCCTGTAGTTTCCGGATATCGAATCGAATCTGTTTCTTACTTGGAGCCAGACTTGAGCTTATTTCGGCTTCTGCTCTGTTCTAGGATTTCAATCGATTTTTATGCTTGCTTTGCATGTTTGATTCTGACAGCACAGCACAGAGTGGTCACGACGCTCGTTGACTATTGTTGACGTGTCTACCAGCAGCCGACTTCTCGTTGACTATTGTTGACATGTCTACAAGTAGCCGACGTCTTGAGAAGCTCATATGATCGATGCAATAAAATGGCATATTGGACCCCTGGTGGTTGGGAAGCCTCAGCTGTAATGACCGCGCTTCTGAGGGAGCACGCGCCGAACGCCCTCCGTCTATTGCCTTCCGCCAAAAATCAAGCGAACAGTCCAGTTCCCGGCAGTGGACAACGCAGACGAGAGACATCGCGAACAGAGAACGCAGAGAGCAGAATAATTTAACGATGACGCCACTTGGCGTTGGGACACGCAATGTGTCCTGAGCGCTTCACTTTGCTCCAAATTATGCAGACATCTGCTGTGCACTTTGTCGTCTTCCATTTGTGGAGGGGGCGAGGGGCCGACGCTCCACCTCACCCACATATCAGGTGCTGATCCGTCACCAGTACAGGCAGTCGTTGTGCCGCTCTCTGAGGACTTCTTTTGAAAGATATTCTCCGAACATTTCGGCAGGTTTAGTCAGATGATTGCAAAAGCAATGATGGGTTATCCTTTCAGCAGCTTCTGGCAACCAAGCTTTTCAGATTATGTTAGACCATGAAGTTGCAAAATCGGGTAATTTAGGCTGCAAACGTTACTGGATGCGGTCTCTCGCATAGCCTATTAACGCTACAGGAGGAAACACCGCAGTTCATTTTCGCAAAACTTGCAGATTACCAGTCATCTGAGTCATCTACTTCTACTACTAGATATCATCTGATAATGAGAAAAGTCAATATGGTGTTCAGTGTCATGGGATAATTGATATGTGAAATAATATGTTCGCATTGGTCACTGGCGTTGCCAATTTCATATTCATATTACCTGGTCCTACCACGGATATTCCCTTTGTATTTGTGAGCTTTTGGTCATGTTTTTGGACAGATAATTCTTGCCATAATGTTGGCCGTACCACATTATGCTGCGTCGTGTTACTAGGGCTAACCAAAGATCACTCAATTTGGATTTCGTACACTCTGATTATGTGCGGAAAAATATTGTGATGAAGTCACTTCGAATAAAAAGAGAGTATGGGATGAAACATTCTTTGACTGATGTTGCACGTGGTCTTTAACAATTTCTTCTGAATTATGTGAGTCGGCAACACGATGGAAATAATTCAATAAATCCTCCTCTTTGCAGACCTGGAATAAATGATTCGGAGCATAAATCTACGTCGCTCATTTCACGGCGTCTGAAGCTCTGGCCGGAAGCGGAATTACTGCGATAGCTTTAATCAAACGCTGGCAGCCCGAAATGTCTCAGAATAGGCAGTCGCTTGATGGTCGTCAAGACCGAAGCGCATGCGCCTCACGCTGAGGTTCTGCATTCTCGGAAGCGCCTGTGTACTGCCAGCGACACAACAACGCGCTCGTGAGTGTCGGATTAAACAAACCGGAAAATATCGCTGTGGTCCCACCGGCGATGCTGCTCAGACCCTGAACAGATGGTGATGAATCGATACCTCCCACTGCGCCGCGCCGTCTGGACAGTTGCCCGCCCGTCTGACTGTCCGTGCTCATGACCCGTGCATGGTCACCAGGCGCATGAGTCAAACACGGCAATCGTCGGATGACAGGTACGGTGGCGCATACCAGATGAGATGCTTGCACACGGGCCGACCTCCAGGTCGACTTTTCCGTAGCGGCCACGCTCCGGATGACGCCACCGGCGTGCAGTGGCGTGCAGTGGCGTGCAGTGGCGTGCAGTGACGTGCAATGGCGTGCAGTGGCGTGGATTGGCGTGGATTGGCGTGCAGTGGCATGCAGTGACGTGCAGTGGCGTGCAGTGACGTGCAGTGGCGTGCAGTGGCGTGCAGTGGCGTGCAGTGGCGTTCAGTGGCGTGCAGTGTCGTGCAGTGTCGTGCAGTGGCGTGCAGTGGCGTGCAGTGGCGTGCAGTGGCGTGGATTGGCGTGGATTGGCGTGCAGTGGCATGTAGTGACGTGCAGTGGCGTGCAGTGACGTGCAGTGGCGTGCAGTGGCGTTCAGTGGCGTGGATTGGCGTGGATTGGCATGCAGTGGCATGCAGTGACGTGCAGTGGCATGCAGTGACGTGCAACGACGTGTAGTGACATGCAGTGACGTGCAGTGACGTGCAGTGACGTGCAGTGACGTGCAGTAGCGTGCAGTGACATGCAGTGGCATGCAGGGACGTGCAGTGACGTGCAGTGCAGTGATATATATATATATATATATATATATATATATATATATATATATATATATATATATATATATATATATCATTCCAAACAAATGTACTGCTAAAGCACTAACTTTAGACATAAAAATGTTCCGAAAATTGCATTGCCTCCAAAATATCGTCATGTTATAATTGCTTATTTCCTCACCTCCAAACCACTTTTCGTTGCCCTGTGAAGCTTTCACCAACCGGGTGGGACTTGAGTCATGTCCTGTGTATTAGTCTCAGACGTGTGTTGGCGTGATACAACTCACTTTTAAGTAGTGCACTTGGCCACCGACATTAGCCAATGACAGCACGACACGTCGACACATTTAATCGCGTGGTGAGCGAGATAATGTACCGAACGTGGCAGAGAAGCCGATATCCTAGTGATTGCCACGTTTGCTTGGTGGGTGTGATCTACCAGGTTTAAGTGTACCTAGCCGCTTGTGATTTTGGCCTCTTCGCATGTGTCGGGAGACTCAAGAGCAACCTGCATGGGATAGTTGAACCGGTAATGTAACCAAGAGGACTGAGCAAATTTCGTAATAGCCCACGTTCTATTCTTCTATCGAGACACGAACTAGCAACATTACCGGATCGTAGACAGAATGTACTGCCGGAAGCCCGATTGTCACATTACCGAGTAGTGCACGGGTGGCACTATCGACGGTAAACGTGCCACATTACCCGGTGTGGACGGGCCACATTGCTCGGTGTGGACAGGCCACATTACCTGGTGTAGACAGGCCACATTACCCGGTGTGGACGGGCCACATTGGTCAGTTTGAGCAGGCCACCCCGGTGTGGCCGGAGCCACATTACTCGGTGTGGACGGGCTGCATTACCCGGTGTTGAAGCTTCACATTACCCGGTGTTGAAGCTTCACATTACCCAGTGTTGAAGCTTACCATTACCCGGTGTTGAAGCTTCACATTACCCGGTGTTGAAGCTTCACATTACCCGGTGTTGAAGCTTCACATTACCCGGTGTTGAAGCTTCACATTACCCGGTGTTGAAGCTTCACATTACCCGGCGCGGACCAGCTACATTACCCGGTGTCGGCAGGCCACATTACCTGGTGTAGACAGGCCACATTGCTCGGTGTGGACAGGCCACATTACCTGGTGTAGACAGGCCACATTGCTCGGTGTGGACAGGCCACATTACCCGGCGCGGGCGAGCTACATTACTCGGTATGGCGGGCCATGTTGACCATGTCATGGTGGACGGACCGCATTGGCCCGCCCCATCTCGGGGCTGGGGGCTATTTTACACCCCTCCCCTCTGGTACTTCCGTGACAGTGAACAAGCGGCAGTGCGGAACGCCGCAAAATTTTCAGTACCGTTTCCTTAAATTGTTTATTGCGTCTGACGGGAATCTTTCAACCTCAGGTCATGTAATGTCATTAACCTATCTCAGATCAAAGACCTTCGAAATGTTCGAGTATCGATAACTCATGCAAAATAACAATATTGAAATAATTTGCCACGTGAGTACAATTAGGCAGCGCCTAGAAAACGCAACTCTCGGATTTTTGTGTTGAGGTCAGATCAGTGACTTGAGGTCACGTAAATTGTTGTTCTTGAAGTTCTTCTTCTTCACCTCCGCCAAGTAACCTGAAGTCAGGTCAAGATACAGTGCGCGAAGTTGGCTAAACCTATTTAAACACCCTTGTTTTATGTTTAATTTCGAGCTCCCATGGCCTAAATAGTGTATAAAAAGTTATATTGCACGAACAACGCTACCCAATGAAACCAAGGCTATGAAAGATAGTGCCGTCTAGGTCAGCCGATGTCATTGTCCTATGCCAATGTGTATATTTACATTAGGATCGATAGCTCATACACGCAAAGATACATTGAAATGAAAGCTACCACATGACTGCAATTCGTCAGTGCATGCAACACTCATATCTCTGATTTTTTATTCGAGTCAGGTCAGCGACCCAAGTTCACTGCTAATTTTGTCCCATTTTGGGCCAATGTGACTATTTCCGGTACTATGCGATCTGCAATTAGTTACTAAACGCCTTGCGTATTACCTCTGTGCTTTTGCAAGAAATGGACACGAAGTGCTTTTGGAAAATCAACTATTTTCTCTATAGCCGCCATTTTAATTTTTGTATTTTTGTAATTTGTCATTTATGTAACCATACAAAGTAAGGCCATTCTTGGAACCTATTCGTCGAGGGTTTGCTGATGATACTCGGTTTGATTTCGTGCAAAGCTTGGTTTGGAAGTAAGAGGGGCTCTTTATGAACCTCCCTTCGAGACGGGATGTGAGGATCTCATCGGAGAGACACAGATCTGAGAGATCTGATGGAGAGGGTTAGCGGTGGGCGGGCCATATTAGCGGGGGGTGGACGGGCCATATTAGCCGGTGGTGGAGGGGCCTCGTTAGCCGGTGGTGGACGGGCCCCGTTAGTGGGTGGTGGAGGGGCCCTGTTAGCCGGTGGTGGACGGGCCCCGTTAGCGGTGGACGGGCCCCGTTAGCGGGTGGTGGACGGGCCCCGTTAGCCGGTGGTGGAGGGGCCCCGTTAGCGGGCGGTGGAGGGGCCTCGTTAGCGGGTGGTGGGCCTGTCGCATTAGCGGGAGGCAGAGGGCACAGTGGCGCAGTGGCGGATGACGGGAAGGCTGAGCCAAGTCTGCAGACGGTGGAAGGCGAGTGATGAATTGCGGCCGTAAATTTCCTCCGACAGCGGCTGAACGTTATCCAGCAGATGGACATTTTACCCATCCAAATGTACGCCGTAAAACGGCCGACCGACCAAGGCCGATTGAATGTAGAGACAAGCTGTTGATGCATTGCTGATCGGGTGTGTGGGTTGGTTGTTGGTTGATGCATTGCTGATCGGCTGTGTGGGTTGGTTGTTGGTTGATGCATTGCTGATCGGCTGTGTGGGTTGGTTGTTGGTTGATGCATTGCTGATCGGCTGTGTGGGTTGGTTGTTGGTTGATGCATTGCTGATCGGCTGTGTGGGTTGGTTGTTGGTTGATGCATTGCTGATCGGGTGTGTGGGTTGGTTGTTGGTTGATGCATTGCTGATCGGCTGTGTGGGTTGGTTGTTGGTTGATGCATTGCTGATCGGGTGTGTGGGTTGGTTGTTGGTTGATGCATTGCTGATCGGCTGTGTGGGTTGGTTGTTGGTTGATGCATTGCTGATCGGCTGTGTGGGTTGGTTGTTGGTTGATGCATTGCTGATCGGGTGTGTGGGTTGGTTGTTGGTTGATGCATTGCTGATCGGCTGTGTGGGTTGGTTGTTGGTTGATGCATTGCTGATCGGCTGTGTGGGTTGGTTGTTGACATCAGAGCGCACCGGCCGGACCGCCTTTGGTATGCGCGGTAATGCGATCGAAGGCCATGGGCTGGGCGGATTTTGAGTGGATGCAGGACGTTGGTTGGGGATTGTTGTGCATGACGTTCGTCCGTGGTCCGACACAAGCACGAACGTGGTTTGCGCATTCGCTCTGCTCACCGGTGGACTTTTCCAGTTGTCGAGTTAATTACAGCCGGTGTCTTTGCATAATGGTGTGCCCGAGGTGGCACTGTTTCACCGACCACCGTAAGCCCGATGGTGGCATCTAGGTCTGGGTGATGGGCAGCCAACCCAGGTGATGCTCAACAACCTCCTGTTTGCACGCAATCTCTACCCATGCACTCATGTTGCAAACTCTTGGAGAACATTGCCAGATCACGATTTGTTGCCTCGTTTCATTACTTACGGCATCGTTATGACGTGGATAATCGGTGATTGTAGCTGTGCGTGGGGTAGTCGAAAAAAAATACTTTGGAGCAGGTGCACTGCAATTTTCCTGATCGTGTAACCTGGTTCGACCTATCCATCGAAAATGGAGTATCGAGACGGGAAGCGTAAGTACAGACCAGAGAATCTGTGACCAATTGCACCTCAGTCAAACCAGACTGTTTTTGTTTAGCGTCAGACATTTTCAACCTGTCTTCATGAGATGCGTGCTGTTCTATGTTTACGTTAAACGCGAAATTGCACCCGGACCTGGCCCAAAATATGTTCGGCACTTTTGAGCTGGTGCTGGTAGCTAAAGGCGACGCGACCATAATGCACAATATTTTATCAAGCTTAGAGTGCACGTTATCAAAGCGTGCATTTTATCGAAGCTTAGCACCGCACTCAGAAGCCGAACAAGCGGTTCGATCGCAGTTTGCAGTTTCACGTTTTTCGTTTGACTCAGCTACCTCATTTTACTGACGGTTTCCAAGTTCGGGGACCGGGTTTAGGTATGTACGAAAGTAGGCAAAACCATCGCTTGTCGATAGAAGTGCTCGCGTTACTTGCGTTGTTGTTGATCATTCTGCCTAGTAACGCGTCTCGTTCATGACATTGTGTATTGCATCAAGTATGGGAGAGAAGTGGAAGATGATATGCACAGGAGCAGACTGAGGTACAATCGGACGACCAATGCCGAAGTGGTTCTCCGCCGGCCTTGGTCAGTCCTGTACACGAGCTGTTAGTTAGTTAGTTAGTTATTTTGGCTTTAGGGCGCTTCGACCAGAGTTGATCATTCGCGCCCAGTACACGAGCTGTAGAAACATTCCTATATTTAAGGCTAAGTAAAATTATGCAGTTGATAGCATTACATTGCGTACACGATACAAAATATATCGAACGGACATTCTTTTGTCAGCTACGTGTGTCTTGTAACATAGGTGTAGGCTTGTGGGAATTATTTGGGGTGGGGGGGGGGGGGGAAACTACATGAAGGCATGGCGGGCTCAAATGGTTGCATGGCACCCGAGGGCATACCGCATGGGTGCCATGTTAGCAACCGAAATGTTTGTGGGGGGGGGGGGCAGGTGCCCTCCCAAAAGCATGCAAAGCTACAAACCTGTCGTGCAGCAATGCTTGCTTTAATATGTATCAGTTCTTGTGAACTCGATACGGAGTGCGGCCTTTCCCACTATTTGTAGACGAACGTAAATTGATGTAAATGGATTGTGTTAATCACTTTATCATTTTGCTTTAAACAATGATGCAAAATAAACATTCGAAACCATATCATTTGGTTCAATATTTCCACACATATCAACGTTCTTGAGCACCTTCGCTATGCATACACTTGCCATCATATCAATGGCATCCCGATTGCAGTACCGAAGTCCACAACTGCACTCTGCGATGCGAAGTTCTGAGCCAGTATGCGTTTCCATTGCAGGCAAGGGGCAGGCGGGGGAAGGATGTGGGTTATGTGACTCCCATGCTGGCGCGGGCACGGTACAGGCGAGGGAAGGTTGTGGGTTATATGGCTCCGTGCTGGCGCCGGCACGGTACAGGAGAGGGAATCTTGTGTGTTCTATGGCCCCGTGCTGGCGCAGGCACGGTACAGGAGAGGGAATGTTGTGTGTTCTATGGCCCCGTGCTGCAAGTCCACAACCGGACATCATACTGTTGTTGGCAGTTTTGTTTGCGAACTGCTGCAACTGCCCTCTTTTGGCAGCCCGCGGTGCGGCAATTCCTGGTCTCAATAGAGGGCGTGGGTATGGCTCGTACGGCGCGCCACAGGGGCGTGAGAATGCTGCCACAGAATCCTCTCGTTGGATAATTAATGCAAGGGTGTCTGCAAGGAACGTTGCGATGCAATCGTTTTAAAGCCACTCACGGAATAGGTCTCCTTCTCGGTGAATAGCGCAAGTTATTTGGTTGGGGTCAAGGGCGCTTCGATCATGAATAACGCATCATTAATAACCACATGCAATACAAAAAACGAACGGGTATGGTTTGACAGACATGACGATCGGACGGTTTCGGGTCCGTTCGGACCTGGTCGGGTCGGGTCTGGTCGAGATGGATGAGTCGGGTGGAGTTGGGTGGGGTCGGGTCGGGTCAGGTTGTGTCGGGTCAGGTTGTGTCGGGTCAGGTTGGGTCGGGTCAGGTTGTGTCGGGTCAGGTTGGGTCGGGTCAGGTTGGGTCGGGTCAGGTTGGGTCGGGTCAGGTTGGGTCGGGTCAGGTTGGGTCGGGTCAGGTTGGGTCGGGTCAGGTTGGGTCGGGTCAGGTTGGGTCGGGTCAGGTTGGGTCGGGTCAGGTTAGGTCAGGTCGGGTCGGATTAGGTCGGGTCAGTTCGGGTCGGGTCAGGTTGGGTCAGGCTGGACCTGGTCCGGTCAATTACTGTGCTGCACACTGCGGGTGATCAAATCACATATATTCCCGTCTCAACATTCGCATTGCTATTGTATAACATTGCATGGCGACACACTGCGCTTGCTACCTCAATGTTCAACGAGCTCATCCTGTACGAACAGCTCCGAGCGTTTCGCAGGCACATTTTTCGCGGTGGCCGTGAACGCTACGTCGTCATCACCATAACCAGGCGCAGGCTCTTTTTACACGGCAGTCGTCTCACACAGCTGGCGAGTGCGTAGACTCACCACACATGGGGTCAACTAGCACGTGTCTCAGGGACGTTTTTGCGCCGCGGTATTAATCGGCCAGAGTGGGGTGATGCAGCGGCTGGCTCCAACCACACGAACAACGAGTACGCGCGTGGCGATTGACAATTGACAAACCATAATAACCATAATTGACAAACCATAACAACTTTGCGCTTGTTGGCGGTCAGGACGACAAAGAGTGTTGTTGTGGCTGGCCAAGTTGGCTTGTGTGCCGAGTTGGGATTTGCAATGACCGTCTGGTAACTTCCTGGCATTTCAGCCTTTCAAGGAACGACTGGCAGTGCATGGCTCATCGGTGTTTGAGCTGGTGCTATGCTGCTGCCGTCTCTGTGGGAATGTTCTGAGTTACCCAGACCTACCTTCACCGGCAGTCTCCTCAACTACGCATTGCACGGTCCCACTGACCCCAGCCATCCTAAGTAATCCTTACCCTTGGCCCTCTTGGCTTCCAAAACGTAATGATGCCGGAATGTTCCTTCTCCTTTCTATACCGAACGCCACAAATGCAATCATGTATCGCGGATGCTATATGATATTTGCCTTTAATACCTAATCGGAAAATGTTAGTTGACATTATGTTAGCTTTCTTCATCTCCGGTTCAACGTCTGCATGCGGCGACCTATTTTAACTGAAGTTAAATTTAAACTGGCACTAAGCTTATTGGGTGTAACGACTCAAGTCCTCTTATGTTCGAAGATGGAAGTTCAGTTGAGGTCAGTGTCAAGGATGCGGCAAACAATTTTAGCGTGAGAAATTATGGAAATGTATTGATAGTTATATGCATATATCTGCAGGTATATATATATATATATATATATATATTTTATTTGTATATATATACTACATATATATATATATATATATATATATATATATATATATATATATATATATATATATATATATATATATATACATATATATATATATATATATATATATATATATATATATATATATATATATATATATATATATATATATATATATATATTTGGATGTGTGGGTGTGCGCGTGTGTGGGTAGGTAGTGAATTTATGCAAAGGAATGCATAGGCATGTATAGGCACATAATTTTTCACTTTATCAGCGATTGTTCCACATAACATCAAGATCGGGGACAGGCATCGTGACTGTCGCTAGATTCTTTCGCTATCCACAAAAATAGCTCATTTATTAGAGGAGTCGCTGCTTCGAAGTCAATTCCAAAATAAGTGCACAAAAGTTGGCTTTGTTATGGTGGAATGTTCCACAATGTAGGGGTTGGCAACGTCGGCAACATCGACCGTTTTATATTTAAGTTTCGAAGAGGACGAGTCGACACATAGCTCTTATCGCGCATTGTAGCCTGGTCAACTAAATTGCTCTTTTAAACAAACATTACAACTATTAAAACAGCATGACTTGCAATTATTACAACGGTGCATCAGGCATATCTGCGTATAATAGCGTAAACAGTGCAACCAGTACAATCATGCAACAGCGCACCAGGTGTACCTGTATCAATATCAATGTATACGTATCATAAAGGACGCGAGACCATGGCGACCCAGCACAACCCCCCTCCCCAGAAGCGAGACCACAGCGACCTCACGCACCCCATTCCGCTCCCAAAGTGACAAGCATAAATGTACATGTCTGCCTCTCCGAAGAGCACAAAAGGCGCGTGTATCAACACGGCTGCCTCGTGCCACACGTAGTTCAAATATAGCTCCCGTCTCCTCCTCACCCCGTAGCATCTTGCATCTTCGCTATTTCCATGATATGCTGCGCATATATCTGATGGAGAATATTTACTACTATTCCTTTCCGATCATTTCGTCCATTTCTCTTCGTGACGTTCTTCTCGGCCAGATAAATTTGCGACGCATCTTCTATTTCTACGTCACTTATAGTGCATGCGATGCAACTACCCAAACCAGGGATCAGTCCCGGAAATTCTGCATCGCCAAATGTACGCCTTGCCAAGTAAAATCAGAAGCAGAAGAACGCATTCTGACTGGCTGGCTCTTCTGACGGGGCCGCCCAGTATAACAGCAGTTGCACTCGGCCGAAAATGCTGATCTAAGCAATTCTGGGCGTATGCCAAGAATCGACCAACTGAGGGGCAATGCTAAAAGACGAGCAGGATTGCGTCCCGTTGCCCTGAGCACTGGTCGCAGTCGCTGAAGCTTCGAAAGCCATACAGAGCCAGCCGTGAATTGGTTGTCAGAATTAAACATTAAACGTTAAACATTAAACAAAACAACGTTAAACATTAAACATTAATTAAACGTTAAACAAAGTATTTGGTGGATTAAACAATGCTGCATCCACCTAAGCAAGAATTATTGTATTAATAGATATAAGTTGGCAAACACTTTGGTCCACGAAACATCACCTAGCAATTGACGATCTCTCTCCGATTTAGTCTGCGCCTTCACTGGCTCAGTGACAGATGCCAAGAGCTTTTGGCATGCTGTTCGGCTATAATTGGGGGATTGAAGGATATTTGTAAAGCACTGCGGGAACTCTGGTGCGTGCGGTTTCTCACTTTCAAGTGTTTCCGTCCACGACCGTGACAGGCACGAGATAATCGTGTACCACGAGAGGAAGTTGTCGCAGTGGAACATGCCATTCAATTCATGAACCGTTTTTAAGCGGAATCTGTTCCCACCATAGAAGTCAACTACACATAGTACCCGCCAGCTTCCAAGTTCTCTCATCTTTACATTAGTGTTACTTTCCAATTAGAGGTACTGATGATACCATAATGGATTTCTTAATATTTGAGCACCAGGTGGGTCGCGGAGATCTGACAATTTGAACCAGCCGATGCATACTTCGGACCAAAATTGATTCAAAGATGTATTGCAGGTAAGCTGCCATAGCAGTGAAACATTGACCTATCTTTCGGTGATATATTTTTTTCTGACTAAGGGTTTCCTTTTGCTCTTGTTGTTTTGACCTATAAGTCTTTTTACCCATGCCAGCTTTAGACGTTCACATTTGGATTGATTATAGGGCATGCTTGATTGTTCAGGCATGCCCCCTATTTTATATGTATTCTGGAGGAATGAGTGTTTAATTGTCTCACCTTTTCTCCATGCCAAATTTAAACATAATGCGCTGCATTTGGTGCACTTCTCTGTCAGGTTGTTTTTCTCACACTGACATGATATACGTCAGCTGTGACAAAGCTTCCGATTTTAATACATGGACATTGCAAGATGCATTCAGTATTTGAGGTAGCCATGGATTTAGCGCCGTCTGCACTGTCCAAATCCGCGTTCGTAATTTAATTTCTCCACAATGTGGACATTTATGATGGCGAAGAGCTGTTCAGCTGCAGAGCTGTTCAGCTCAGGAGCTGTTCAGCTGTCAACTGTCAACGTTCTGTTCGGCTGTCAACGTCTATCCACATTGGGGTGGTTGCCTAGGTAGATTGGATGTGCTCATTGGACGGGATGTAAGATGTGGCCGGAGCATAGCGACTTCGCAATACACTTTGCACAACATTCTCAGCAATTGAACCTCCTGAATGCAAGAGTAGCCTCCAGCTTGCGACGCGAATGCTCTTTTGTAGAGGTTACAACCGTTTCGCATTCTCCAGTTGCTTCTGCCGCAATCTGCTCCTATTGATCGCTGGTTTTTCTGACATGAATTTTTTAAAAAATCCGAATCCCATTAACATGGATGATATCATAGGCCGCAAACATGCCGCCCAAAATCAGCTTGTATCCTGCCTTGTGCACTTGTCTGGTATGTTGATATTACGACAATTATTTACATTTATGACCATAATCTGAAGCATGGATGTTCATTCCTGGTGTCGCTAAAGTGGGTGTGGAACATTAGTCAGCATCCCACCAATCCCCCTTCACCCTCTCGTTTCTTTCACCTCACATTCCCTGTGCCCTCCCACTCCCCATCCTTCCGTCGCTCCTAAATGACAGCTCGTCCCATAGTCAATTACCACTTCCGGCGCCAAGTGCGGTGAGCGCTGATGGTTGGTCTGCACCATCCTACCACGGCCACAGAGCTCGAATTGGTACACGCTGGTATCTGGAGGTCGAGGTCTATGTCTAGGTTGGATAGCAGCAGGATAGTCATGTCAAACTTAAACTCTGTTGCATCTCTGACAATAAATACAATTTCGTGGTCAGGTATTGCGTTCATGGTTCTACCAGCAAACCCTATTTAGTTGGAGCACTGCATCGGTAAAGCTAACGGCATATGTCCGGTTATATATATATATGCACATACATACATATATGCACGTATGTGTGTGTATGTGTGTGAGTCCGCGGGCATGCGTGCATGCATGCATATATGCATGTATGTATGTATGTATGAATATATGCATGCCCACACCACAAACTAATACTCGATCATATACTGACAGTGTTCCCGATCTTGCCTCGTTTGTAGCTCCACTGACCGATCTTGTGTTCGAGGCCTTCGTCATGTCCCTGTTCTTGAAAGCCACGAACTTGAATTATTATTTTCGCGCATGAGAACATTACTCGGTATACTGATCTTTGTATTTGATGGGAATTTGTGTCCAAGCACCCCTGCACTCAACTTATAGCCCCATCGAATGTCGAAGCTAGGCTAAATTCTGTAGCCAGCATCTGAAATCGGCAGGTTCTGTTGTTGAGATGACCTGTGGCGCCACAAACTACACTTGCATTAAAGAGTGCAGTGCCAACGTGATCACTATCCAGATCAATTCGGTTGACCCTCAAGCTGTCTAACCTGGCCAAAAACATATCGAGATTTCGGGTAGAGATTGTGATCGGAGCAAATGTAAGGTGGAAGGATGTAAGTAAGGTGGAAGGTGTAAGGTGGAAGGATGTCCCGGCGCGTCGAGGGGGAATTAATAGCATCTGATACGAAACTAAAGCGGAACTAGTGGTGGCGAAGACGTGTCGCACCTGACTCGATTTCGATCAATGATTTGGATTGGGCTGAGTTCGCCTCTACCGCACCTAGCTTGATTTGCTGTTTGAATTAAGGTACTTTCGGCCAGTTCTGAACATTTCGCGACTGTGGGATGAAGGAGGCGGATAAAATATTGCAGGGGGAAGACAACTAGGACTGGGTGTGATATGGTGCGGGACGGTGCAGGATGAATGAATGCTGTGGGTCTCTATCCCTTCGTTGGGCAGCTAATCTTGGGGTAACCCGATGGGCCGAAATAACCAAAGCGGGACTGCGAACCGATTGGCCAAGTACCAATCGGTACCGACGGATGGAGGGGTGTGGCGAGTTCAGCCGGTAAGTACAGCCGGGCACCAGCAGACAGATGACCAGGCGCCGCAGCTATAAGATATTGGATGACAGACCGCCTGACGCGCAACGAATTCGTGGTTGACAAACGGCCGAAGTGCACGCTTCATTGCGTCATGGTACCATTAACTTTCCATTCAGCTCGAGTGAATCAGCTTACCGGTCAAGCGATCCTCCGACACCCGAGGTCACGGATCTCCAGAGGTCATCACTCGCGCGACGCGCGCATACCGGCGCTCACTCCGACCGTCACCACGCCGACCGGCCGGAACGCGCTGGGCGACGGACACCGGCACTCGCACCTCCCCACCCCAGTCGACTGGTGCCGGGGCGGCCGGCCAAGCGGCGCCTAGTTACAACACCCGCCGACAGGTAGCAGCACGTGCAGGCAGACAAAAACGGGATAAGCCGCCGCGCGAACATGGCAGCGCTGCTAATTTATGGACGACTTCGGGCTTACGTAGCGGCATTCCTCGGAGCGAGAGCTCGCTCCCAGGTTTGTTGTGCTATAAATGAAACGATACGACTCGGTCCTGGTCATGCATAACAATTGTGCGATTATCCATGGACTACAGATCGGAGTATAGCTCGAAAGGCGTTCTACCACTTGTGAAGTGGTTGCGAAGTACGCACGGAAAAAGGCGTGAGGGAGTGGGACAAGAGTCGATTTTTCCGAAGTCTCCCCAAGGTTTCAGGTGGTGCTCTTACATGACCTTGTGGTTTCTAAGTGGTGCTTTCCCACACATCCCCATAGGCGTTAATATTAAATTTATGTGGAATTTCTAAAGGTTTTGAAAGAAGTGGTCAGCCACCCAAATGTGGTGCTCATGCATCACCTGGTAACGCTTAAGCTCCACCCGTGGTGTGGAGGTGGGGGTGGATCCAGGGAAGTTATTGCCCCAATTTTCGGCAATCTCAACTATTAACGTCACGGTCATACTATGGAAAGTATCTATGTAAAATGTGACTGGACATCATATCCTAGACATTAAGTCTCTGACGGCCCCAAGCAGTAAAAAGTGACTGAAGCAACGAGCTTTGAGTAGTCGCTGCACCAGTCATGCATTAGATCATGCATAAGCTGCCGGTTGCTGATGTAGATGTAGATGTATATGTATATGTAGATGTAGATGTAGATGTAGATGTAGGTGTGGATGTAGATGTGAAGCAAACGGATGCGACAGACACCTTGAACGGATGCCCTGGTTTGGTCTCGGCTCAAGCGCCACGTGACCTAGTGGGCACGCCCAGAAATGTTCAGCTTATCCATGGCACATCCACCCTGCTGGACCAAACATCTGCATGTAAAACATCCTAATTGCAGCCCACGATATACCAAAAACGGCATACTACCGCCTGGCTGACTTGCGCTATGACGCGCGACTACTCCCACTATGAAGAAATGCGACCTTCAAAGACACCAGTGTGCGAGACATGCCATTTTCTCCTGAGAAGCGTGCCTCAGCATCAGCGGTGTCCTGTGGCACTGTACCAGGCTCCACGAATCGCATGGTGATGCGTCAATTAACCTGGCATCACCGACTTGCTGGCACGTATTTGCTGCTGTACCGACATTAGTCGCACATAACACACTGGTGAGCTGCTTTATCACGTCCGTCTCCGGCGCCGCTGACAATATCGAAACAGAGACAACAAAACAAAGACAATGTTCAGAATCAAATCATCTCAGGATGCAAGTTGGTGGAACGATGTAATTGTTAAACGCAACATAACAATACGAGAGCAAAGAAGTTATGAAAAAATGTACTTTGGCTATGCGCGACCCCACTTGGAATATTGTTCACAGGCATGCAGCTCTTCCTTAGAAAGGGATATAGACATGCTGGAAAGAATGCAGCGCAAAGCTACTAGGTTTCTCAGTGGACTAGGAAATTTTGGAAATGGGGATACGCTTATGACATGATATATTTATTCCCTCATGCATAGGAGATTAAGGGGTGATGTAATTGAGACTCTTAAGGTAATAGAAAAGTTAAACAATATCAATCTGAATCATGGTGTACCCGGCAGTCGATTCAGTACCTTCCTTTGAGTATGTAATGCTGATGAGACTGGCCATGGAAACACAATGGAGTCGATAAAGTCTCTAGAATAAGATCGATAAATTAATTAGGTCCAAGAAGTTCATATTTTAATGATGAGTTGAGCAACAGGGATATTTTAATTGGGATGGGTGGGGTATGATTAACGCTCGTAGGTGCCCTAGATTATGTTCATAAATGGTGAATTATGCAAGTAGCAGGTATGCCTGGCGGTGAGTTTGGAACCTGCCCTCGAGCAGGAGATGCTAAAGAGATTGGCCTTGTTAACATAATGGGGTAGGTAGCTCCGTTTAAAGAAAGTATGTAACGTCGATGGCGGGGTTTGAGGCTCTTTTTCTCCTTTCCCAGTGTCTTCCATTTATTGGCTTAACTCATGTGGCCCTTGTGGTTCCTATTAAGCCCTGAAGCCGCATGACGCGATGACATGTGACGAATGTGTTGCTCAAAACAAAACTCCCGCAATTGATACGAAATGCTGCAATTTATGTCAATCATTTTATGTCAATTTTATGTCTTTTTTTCAATTTTATGTCAATTTTATGTCAATTTATTTTATGTCAATTTTTCAAATTTTATATCATTTTATGTCAATTTTATGTCAATTTTATTCCAATTTTATGTCAATTTTATGTCAATTTTGTGTCAATTTTATGTTTATTTTATGTCAATCATTTTATTTTATGTCAATTTATGTCAATCATGCATTCCATGCTTGGTCAATAAGTCAAATTTCGACAAGAAGCCACCTTAAAATAATCATTTGGAAATGATAACCATTCCTAGAGAGATGCACGCTTTGAATGCTTGCCAGAGAACCCCCTGTCTCTCTGTGATGATGGTGATGCATAGGATGCCACACTTGAAACCATAGGCCTAAAGGTGTTGGAGAAGTTCACATCGAGCTAACGACGGCATTGATAGAACTTATAATCTTTGGCACAAAACTAGCATCATTCAGTTCCATATGGAATCAATGGATGCTGAATTCCAGTCCATGGCATAGATGATTCCATAATATCGGCAATACAGAAACAAATGTCACCCCTTTGTCAACTAAGATTAATTATCAATTATGATCTTAGAGAGGTCGCTGATGTAGACATGTTAACTTACGTTAAGAAATGACCCCGTCCCCCCTCCCAAAAAAAAGAAGAAATAGTGGGATGGTGACATCCAGAAAACGAAACATTGTGCAAAGCTAAAAATCAGAATTGGGACTTTGTGACAAGCGTTCTCAAAGTGTGGTTATTGCGCACCTCCTTCGTGACACTGTATTTTTGTTTTGCTGTATTCCGTTAAAAAAAAATTCCCAACTTTTCGTTTTTTTCCATGAAGACCCACAATTCCCCAACTTAAATAATTGACTTCAGACATCGAAATCTGGTCATATCTCCTACGCCGATAGCGAGCTATTGCAATTGAGTAGCAGACCAACGTTTTGTCGAAGTGACACTCTGTGTTACTTCAACATTGTTTCTCGTCCCCCATCCTCCAGTTGACTCTTACATGAATTGCTCCATGTTTGTTGCTCCATCAATTGGTTTCAAATGTGGACGCCTGGCTTCATTTGCCGAAGTACCAGGGCACTGTCTGTTGTGAATGATTGGCAAATGTGTAGTTTCTGGACTACGCTGCCTGTTGTGAATTATTGGCAAAGGTGTGGTTTCTAGATTACACTGCCTGTTGTGAATGATTGATATGAAGATGGTAAATGATGTGAAGACTTCGCGCATGACTTTCGACGGCAAGAGCTCGATCACAACTTGCACAGTACCGGCCACCTGTTGCCATCCAGTGTTGCGTCACGTGCGGTTCGCGCCACACTCAAGTCATTTCTAATTGCTTCTCCCAGCCATGCTTTGTCCTCGGTTGTCGCTACGGAACAATATTATGTTAATGTTTAGGATAATTATTCATATAAGTACGCAGGATTTCATGCACAAATTGTACATCATACGTAACAAGTAGGTATATTTTTGCAGATGCTCAGCATTATTTTACTGGAAATAACAGCAAAATGCTTCTATAAACTCTTCCAGGAACATGTGTTCCCCGCATGGCCACCGAGGAAGCCCTGCAGCAGCGAATGTTCGCTGCCACCGTATTAAATGCACTAAATAATAACAAATGGCTTCCGTATATTGGCTTCCGAATGCATTAAGGGCACGAAAGATCCTTCTAACACACTTTCAACGCAATACCGCAATACAATTAGGACAATGATGCAAATTTTCTAGCTTGTGATAAAAAAATTGCAAAAACGGTTCAAGATAAATGCTTACGCCGACGATCGTTGAGCCAGTTTGCAGCTGCTGACTGGATGTATGGCTCTGAACCTCAAGCGCGAGCGACGCAGGTGGTATCTTCGAGACAAGGCGTCCAGACAGCCGATAACAACACGGCAGAAACCCGCCTAGTGGATGACCGATGGGCAATCCAGTGGATGGTCGATGGACAATCCTGTGGATGGCCGATGGATAATCCTGTGGACGACTGGTAGCCAGCTCAGTAGACGTCTAGTAGCTCGCTCAGTGGACGACCAGTAGATAGTCATGTAGGCGGTCAGTAGCCAGCTCAGTGGACGGCCAGTAGCTAGCCCTCTGGCAAGCCAGTAGCCAGCCGAGTTGGCGGCCAGTAGCGAGCTCAGTGGACGGCCAGTAGCTAGCCCTGTGGCAAGTCAGTAGCCAGCCGAGTTGGCGGCCAGTAGCCAGCTCAGTGGACGGCCAGTAGCCAGCCCTGCGGCAAGTCAGTAGCCAGCCGAGTTGGCGGCCAGTAGCCAGCTCAGTGGACGGCCAGTAGCTAGCCCTGTGGCAAGTCAGTAGCCAGCCGAGTTGGCGGCTAGTAGCCAGCTCAGTGGACGGCCAGTAGCTAGCCCTGTGGCAAGTCAGTAGCCAGCCGAGTTGGCGGCCAGTAGCCAGCTCATTGGACAGCCAGTAGCTAGCCCTCTGGCAAGTCAGTAGCCAGCCGAGTTGGCGGCCAGTAGCCAGCTCAGTGGACGACCAGTAGCTAGCCCTGTAGCAAGTCAGTAGCCAGCCGAGTCGGCGGTCAGTAGCCAGCTCAATGGACGGCCAGTAGCCGGTTCGTAATTGCAGATAAGCATGGACAGCCAGTGTCAGCTTGCAGCCTGTATCAGGTCTCGCCACTACAAGCTGAGACCGGACGGTAATTTATGATAGTCCATGTAACCGGCGCCGTGGACAATATCGTCGGCGAAATGTCTGCCTTAATAATTTACTCTCTTGATTTATGTGGCAATATATCGTCTTCGTCAACATGGCCAACGTGACGTGCTGTTTTTATTTGCATGCACGCTTAGGTGCTCCAGGCTACAATCTGCAGCAACAGTGATGAAACATCGGGCGGCACGAATACGTCGGCATTAGTTCACCGTCGGCGTACGGGCGCGCTTCGAAATCTGATGCCATGCAATTACACTGAATGAATTGTGGTGCGCTTCCGCTAACTCAGTTGTCACTAGCCTGTCGGATAGTGTTACCATTACAAGACCCTATCAAGAACATGCGCTGCAGAATGAGTTGGCACATCTACGAACTCGAAAGAGCTAAGTTTACATGCGCATAAACCGTCGCAGAGTGAAGCCCGGAACCGATCTCGCCCGGGTGTGGATAGGGCCGCCACCATGCATGTAGTCGGCTTCGCATGCTCAGCAAGCGCTGACTATCACCCACAAAATAACGGAGCACACAATACGTACATTTTCCGCACAGCCTCGAAGCGCGATCATTTTCTCTCCAACCATCGCAATCGTCACTGCAGCTCGACGCGAGGCAAACAAATCGTGCCAGGTGCTGCTGCAGTGTTCGCTGACTCACACTGGTGGAATCTGTGTCGTCATCTTCGCATTCGATTACACACAATTCGCGCATTGACGGTATTTTAATTATTGCTGAAGTGATGAAATATTTGCTTTAAAACTCGACGCCTGCCCCGTGCACGACATTTCGCCATCTTCCTCATGCAAGGGCTTGTTGCGTCCCATCCCCCGCATATTTTCAACAGGAGGGTGCTGGTGGCATGAAGCGAAACCGTGTGTTGCACGTGACGAGATCTCCCATTTGATGATTCATTTCCATAGTTGGTGCTGCTTGTCGACCTTCTAGATCGGCTTAACCTTGGCAGCGTGGTACGCAAGTTTGGCTCCCTTGAGGCTGTTATGCGATATAACTTCTCAACCGCTTAGGATATCGCTTTGAACTTGGGCCCACTTTCAGACAATAGGTGAGCACATCCTGTGCGGAAATAGTACTCCAGGATGTTAAGATCTCAGTGCTAGGGCCTCATCTCAATGCGATTTTATAGCAGCGGTATAAGCAGGAAATATGTTTTCTGGGGCAAAGCATGGTGGCAGAATAATTATGTTAACAAATAAAGCATACATAATGACACATTGTGTCTTTTAGTAGTATTCCACGTTTCAAGTCCCTGTTAGATCAGGTCATCGATATTTCACCGGAAGCGTCCCAAGAGTACAGCTATCGCGACGCTCTGGAGTATAAAATACGGATATTGTGAAGTACAAATGGTTAAATCGCTGTACCGTTGTACCCCAATTTCATTTCTGATGTCATTAGTGTCTCTATCTTTGATTGGAAACTGTGGATTAAAAAAGATAACTTTTGGGGAAGTTTCAAACAAAATTGAACATTTTGCATTCCACAAAATTTGCTGAGAAATGGGAAACATTTGGTTTGCATTGGCAACACCCATTACCGTTTCCTGAGAACAAAAAGCTGCTTAAAAATTACCGGCGTCAGCAGTTCATCACATATCTCAGCGTACTTGGCAATCATCTGATCAGGGACCTTTGCACGTGTGTTAGGTTAAGTCTTCAGTTTGCATGTTATCAACATTGCAGGTCGAAATTGCATTAGTTTCACGATCACAGTCAGAAACCAACGGCGAAGAAAACTGACTGCACGCCGACATCAATATGTTTGATCTGACCTGCAAGTTCAATTAAGAGAGGTAGATCAAATTATGTCGGGTAAATCTGAAAGCCCAAGCATGGAGATCCATCATGCCGATTACCGCATCTGTCTTTGAACAAGCGCCAGTGGGATGGGCGGGGTTGACGCACTTACGCACTGCGAGAAGTAGAGAAATCTGCCGCACTGTGAGGGATATAGGCTCGCAGAAATGGAAATTTTCACTTTGAACTCTTGCCTGTGCAAAAACTGTAGCATGCTCGCGCCTCAAATGTTTAGCCGAACTTTCTTGCAACATTTTGTCACAATAGCATGATAAGTAGGACACTAACGATGTGGGAGGTGTACCATTTGGCCCATAGGTCAAGGGTCAGGTTATGTTGAAACGTTGACTTTGTCCTAGAAACTTCCAATATTGCCTGACATCGCGATTTTCTTGTACGTAGGGAGTACAAACGGAGACCACATTCAGTTTTGGTCCTCGGAGCTCAAATATATTGCAGAGCGACTCATGGTACAAAAAGGTCATCTGAAGTCATGCTTGGTCAATCTTGGATGACCCCGGAAAAGTCAACGACATGTGTAAACAGGTTGTTAGGTTGTCCATTGCCCTATCACATCTGACATAGTCATTTTTATGCCGGGATGAAATTCGTCAGTTCACGATTCAGAAGAGCTGGCCGCGCGACATGCTCCCTCGTCTGCCGGAATATGTCGGAGACTAGCCTCACAACATTGATTGGTGGGGTGAGTTTTCGCAGCTCCGCCTCCGACCCTCCGTGTCTATCACCAAAACCTGCGAGCCAGCCGATTTCAACCATTGAAAGGACAATCGATAGCCCTCTGTCGTGTAACCTCATGCTATGTAAGGCTTTCGTTTCAGATCGAAAATAAGGCCACAGGTCAAGGTCAGACATATAAACGGGACACTTTTTTACTCCTGACTTCTAACACTTCTGATCGTATTGCTAGTGGCACGGAATAAAGCAGCACAGGGTGGAAAATTTATCCACATAACGAAATATAGTGAAGTGTGCGTTACTGAAGGCTATGTTCGTATTTTGTTCCCAAACGTCACAGATGCAGGCCACCTGTGGACAAGCTCTTAAAATATTTGCATCTCAGAAACTACCGGGTGGATTTAAGAGATTCATAGGGCAATCGATAGCCCTTGCCGTGCAACTTCAGCCAATGTAAAGTCAAAAATAATGTCACAGACCAAGGCTAAACACCTATGCGAGCTACCTGTTCTGGTCGCCATGCTAGTGGCATGGAATACAACAGCACGGGGTAGAATGTTTGTAACAAAAATGATGACATCAAATGAAGCGTGCTGTATGGGTAGTTGTTATTTGACCGCCTTCGGTCACGTGAGCGGAGGCCCAACGAGTGCCGTTCGCGCGGCCGCGGAGACCACTGCCGCTTACCTGCCCTCGCCAATACTTTGTTACACTTGAAGAGTCATAACTCAGTGAATTGTTAATAAAATTAACGGAGACTTTGCTGCACAGTGGATATGCACATGTCCGGTGTTGTAGCATAAATTACAGCTTTTTAGCTTGATAAAAGTATGGAAAGTGACATTTTAGTCGGCCGTTTTGCATATTTATGCCGACCAGTTATTTATAAATTGGCAGATATCAGTTTCATGTCGAGGCATAATTTGACAGATCGAACGACATCCTATACATCACTGTAATTTTGGACAATTTGCTACGCTTACTTTTCTAAAGCCGAAACTCATGAAGAATGAAGCCACTGTGCTTCTAATTACAGGTCACTCATGGTGACCAGGAACTTTGTCTTTCGTCACGGCGTGCATACTTGATGCAAGAAGAAGCACTAACGATATCAGCTCAATATCTGTATTGATATCTGAAATACCGCGACACGTTCGTCACGGAGGAGAATAGACAAACAAAAAAACGGTCTCACCCAGTCAATGCCGGGCTAAGAAATCCAGCCACCCAGTCACTCAGTCAGTCACCCACCCAGTCAATCAGGCGGCCTCACCCAGTCACTGGCGAACTCAGAAAACTTTGCCCACTTCTCTCCCACAGACCAGGAATAGTGAATGAATACTCGCCACTGGGTTCTTTCCGGTCAATTAACAGTTAATCCTTTCCGGGTTAATACGATGTACATTTATCACATTCTTTGACCAGATTTGAAGCTTTCTATCAAAAGCTAACACAGAAGAGGGGTTGAGGTGGTTTCAATCAATCATTTGGCGTTGAAAGCTATAAAAACAAAGCGATATTTTGCAACGTTGTTGCAAACAATGGTTTTTGTTTATTTTGTTGGCATTGAGTGCAATCGTTGTGCTTGAACCCTTCCATGCAACATCTTTTGTGCCTTTGCTTTCAGATGGGCAAAATATTCAGCCTTTTTGATGAGGATCTTGTGATCAGTCCTTCTCAAAGGGACGTCGCGCTAGGGGTTAATCCCTCTGGCTAGAACACTACCAAGAAGATAGAAAATGCAGCCTGTGGCCCGGGGAAATGGTATAATCTTCCAGATTGTCCATACTCTCAGGCATGGTGCATCACGTATGAATATACATACATCGTACTTCAGAAGGATCAGCGTGATGATCTGCTGCAACATCAAAAGCAGCAGGCGCGAATATTTTCCATATCTCTCACTATGGCCAAGGAACTAATATTTCATCTTGGCCACGCAACTATTTCCCTTCATATGCCATGGCTTGACATTCGCAGATCACAAAGAAACGCTTGGTCATCGGCTCCGAATCTCCACATAGGTCAGGCGCCCCCTTCCACCCACCACACGCTATGTCCAGGTGTCAGTTGGTTCAAATTAATGATCGGATATTCCCATGGTCCAAGACCAGCACTATGATAAAGAAGCATGCAACTGCTTATTCATGTTGTATCGTCCTCATTATATCGTCAATATATCGTCATACATCGTCCAGTATCGTCCTCATTACAAACATTCGCGCTGGGGGATGCACATGCGGTCCTTTTTTAAGTGTGTTATGTGTAGGTGTGCCGATCGAATAACCAAATAAACTGTCAAATGCTTCGCAGAAAATCTGTCAGACATCTGCCGCCACCGGTCAGTGGTGACCAGGGACAAGCACTCTCAGCGCGTGATCAGTGTACACGCCAGCTCCGGTCCGTGTCTCAGACCAGACCCGCTGGCGGCCCCGCCGCGCTCCGCCAGGGTGACCCACGCGACCGGCCAGAGGTCACGTGACCGGTCAGGTCACCGCCGCCCGCGGGCATGGGTCACACGCCGGCCGGTCACGATCGCCGACACGTTCAGCCGAGGGCGGCGGCAGCACGCAGGGGAGAAGCAGGCGACACAACAAAGGAACACTTCGAGCGAACACAAACCCCTTATATATGCTGCCGCATTCCTTCCGCTTCTCCTGTGACTTACGGGGTTTGAACTCCTTCGCAGCGTGTGAAGGACAGTTCATTATATGTTTGCTCGGAGGAGAATGTTCCGGCTGTTAATTATTCAAGCATTATTTCAAACCTCTTCTATTGCTATTCTTGCAAACGTCTGGAGCGACCTCTTGGTTCCGTATGTGGCCAATGCCACGGATAAGGCCATAAATCTCATGTCTCCGAACTCGAGCTACAACTACAGTGTTGCGACCCATCCGCGGGGAACATATTTCACTGATCATGTACTTCGGCCAATGAAGCTACCAACCTGGCTGCATAGATCCAGCGTGTCTCATCCAAGAATCAGGAGTCGCACCTTTGTTGGAGTTGATCGAAAAAAGACGTGTCACGTGTGTTCGGCGCTTGCACGTCATCCCCTGACCGTGTGTGGACACTGTTGGAAGAAGCGACCCGAGGCGCGTCTGGTGCTGCCCCGCCATTAGTCGCTGGGGCTGCCCGTGGCAGACAGGCACCAACCAGATGAAGCCATCACCTAGCTGTACAGTCTCGACGCGGTCGGACGGGACGAACCCAGCGCACGGCAAACAAATGATCGGCGGCGGTTTTCGAGGCTGGACGGCGGCCGGTCTGCTGTAGGTCTCTGCCTGCAGGCCGAGAGCCAGCGATTGTGGCACGTGAGATGATGCGATACGGGGAGCCATTGATGCCGTGCAGGTGGATCAGAGGTTGTCGGCCATGCCAGTTTACGACCCGGTTCGGCCGCGTTGTGGTGCCCGCCAGTTGTTGTGCCTCCCGCCAGTTGTTGTGCCTCCCGCCAGTTGTTGTGCCTCCCGCCAGTTGTTGTGCTTCCCGCCAGTTGTTGTGCCTCCCGCCAGTTGTGCCTCCCGCCGACGGCGCGGCTCTCGGTGCCTGGGAGGGTTTACGCGGGATACTGTCTTGCCCGCTGTGGCAGTCTCCCGAGCACTGCGGCGCAGCAGATCGGCGCCACGTGCAATGCCAATATCAACGGTGACTGCAGTGTTCGCAGGAGAACATCACCACATCCGGCCAGGGTTTTGCTGCTGGCGACATTGACGCCCTGTTTGTTCTGCAATTGCAGGATGGATAATCTGAAGTGACCAATCATTGGCAATATATTGCTGGCAGAGATGATACTTGCCATGAATCAACGCGAGCTGACGTGGTGTCACAGAGCATAATATAATGGCCCACAAACCAAGCCCACAAGATTGATGACGCAAGCTTATCATGACACACCGTAGGGAGTGTCATTTGACACACATCATCTACAAACAATCATGGTTTGGTGCTTCTGAATGGCATCGATGATAATAGAAGCAATTGGTTATAATTTTCGCCCCGCACTAGAATGAATCGAACAGTAGCAGAAGGCGGTGCCAGATTGCTTTCGTTATCACATTGTCTTAAATATGCGTTGAAGTTTCCATGTAGGTAGGCACCACAGAAGCACGTGAGAACCCTTGAAGACCTATATCGTCCATAAGTGTACACAGAAGAGTCGGATGCGTGCCTTCTCTCCCTTTCGCCCCCCCTCCATTGGCGACCACGAATTGACGTTGTCCCCATACAAGCATCGCAAATTGGAATCAAGTATGATGGGAATCGAAGCCTTGGGAGCCCTATCCCTGGAGCTCTGTCCCCACCCACTCACACCACACCTCCACACCGCTCATCAGCTTCTCTTCGGGTCTGGTCATGTTCAACTGATTTGGGTCTGTGCCTCACACCTTTTCGGCTTATCACATGATCATGAAACCAGAAACAGCACCACAAGAGCACATCCACGCCAATCAGCTTATGGTGGTTGTGGATTCTCATGTTTTTGCGTACACCGATGTTAAGAGCGATGAGGCAGGGCCGGTGGCACATACTATTGCCCTTTCCCTCCGCTTGGGAATGGAGTACTCCACTGCAGACGATGCACGTGTAGCCAAAGCTTGTTGCACAGTTACATCTGTTTCTGTGTGATTTTGGAACTGGTCAAATACTTTGCCAGATGAGTTGTGTCTCGCAGCGTCTGTTTTCAATAGTAACCGGGTAAGCATAGCCTACCCAATTTACATAATTCTGTAACTTCATTTCAGTGTAATTTTTGTCATATATGGTGATGAGACAGCGATGAAAATTATTCAGTCTGAATAAAATATAAGTTCTGATTCGATGCGTGCCCTTAAATGTATAATAATTCGTTGTACTTGGCTGTATTCTAGCTGGTATTACCCTCTGAAGCGGAAGCCATATAGGATAGTCTGTTTTCATTAGCAATGGGCGCTATTACGGTTGAATTCCACCTCGAATGGGCTATCTTTGCCCTCCCTGGAGACACAACCTTGTTGCGTTTATTTCCGCTCAAATGCAGGAACTTCAGCAATTCGCCAAACACAATCTAGCAGTCGGGAATATTTCATCAATATCTGAGATCATCTGCTATATTTCGCATGGGAGTATCACCAGATCGCAAATATCGCAAATAGTATCACAAGAGCTGAAATTGGATCACGCATTGAAAAACAATTCGCTTCAGCTGGAAGTCGTTGCATCCTTCCTGAAATTCGCCCACCTTGCTAAATATTGCGCACGCATCTCGCACTAAAGTGCACTATGCCTGGTTATCAAATGTCATAGTTAGCAAGGTGTGTCAAGGTCTTTTCTGTCTCACAGCTTTTGCAGCCAGTGTATGCCAATATCGTTGATAACTGCACTGTTTTTGCATGGTTTTGAGCGGTACCTCATCCTGCATTGTTTTGAGCCGGCCGACCGGCCAGCGCACATAGTACATGTGGTGTGGCGTAACTACGTCGATGGGGATCGACCCCGACGGCACCGTCAACTGCCGCCAGAAAATACCTCCTTCTAGCAAATAACGCATAGTTCAAGGGAAAATTGTGATCAAGCTGAAACGCATTCAGCTTAAAGGAACTGATCAAATTATGAATGAAGTAATTCGGAGCTAATGCATGTGGTGAAAAAAATAGCAAGAGTTCGCAGGAGAAACAGTCGGCTTTGGTCGAGTGCAAGGATTATTGACATACACAAACGGTCTTACACTCGCTATGACTATGCCCTCGCTCACAAGTGAAAAAGCACTTCAGATTTCAAGGGAACGTGTGGTCCCTTAAAACAAGAAGTTGAGACAACGTCTGGAAGCGATTCTCCAAACCAAGAAGCCAACGAAAATTACAATAATTTGGTTCAACTATGGCTTGAAATGCAACTAAAAAAATATCGGTGGTTCATCTGCTTATCAAGCATTTTCCAGCCGAAAAAGTGACGGAGAAGAAGGCTATGGGTCCTTTAAAATGCACTCGTGCTGCACTTTAATTTAGATAAAAAAGTGTGCAGCATGAGAACTGGCTATTTCTTTTTGTCCATCATCGCTTCCAAATTTATGCATGCATTCCAAAAAGTATCATACTTAAATTTCAGTGAAAAAAATGTATTGTATCAATCAGTATTAACCGGCCATTGGGTCCTGCACTCAAAACAAATTCGTATTTCAGTTATTAATATTTCTGTATGCTCTTGACGCACGATATGCGCCGCAAACACCAGCATACTTTTCATACAACAGTACGGAGTTCAATACTGACAAAACAGGCCTGAATGCCGGTATGGCCGATGCAAAGGCACTCATAAAAAACATCACTTCAATTCACGGCTAGTGATATCATAAACGATTTTGAATGACACAGGTTCTTGGCTCTAAGGTCGGCTGCATCCAGCAACGTCGGGGATGCAGACAAAGCGACAATTTCTGTGTAGAAAAGCGGGTTGAAAAAACAAACAAGGATGTTTCATACGAAGCCAAAAAAAAGTACAAAAACCGATAAGTCACGGAATAAAACGTCCTCGTTCATCGCCACCAAAAGCAGCCTCGACACAGAGCCGTCTAACCTTAACCTCGAGGAACGCTCGGTGATGTCATAGGTGCTCTAAATTCGTGAAAAGTTGTGAAAATTGTGGCGTTTCAATACTAGCCTCGTGGAACAATATAATTTGTTTATCGGACATATTTTCCGTGACTTCCATACTACTATAACTCTCAGGATACTGCCTTACATATATTCTACCATGCGATTCAGCTTCATATTGACGCATTTTTAAAACTTAATTCTCCGTCCAGGAAATTAGTACAAAGCCTAAGCCACCCACACCATGGGTATATACGGGCATATAACGTTTAGTAAATGCTAAAAATTGATTAATTAAGGAATACATCAAAAATAATAGTTCAGTGAACTATTCCAAGTTCAAAAAGCAGAAACTATTCAGGAACAGGCTATTAACAATCATCCGATTGGCAAATAAAAGGTGCTACCAAGGATGATCGAATAATACAAGCATAGCAGGGTAAAGGTGGCAAGAGTGGGAGGAAACCTAGTCAAGCAGCTCAACAGGCAGGTGTAGTAACAGCAAATAGATTCCAGGCATTGGAGGACTGCCCCCAGGATAGCAGCAAGGAGAAAGTGCTAGTCGTAGGAGACTCTCGTGTGCGGCATTTAGATAGGGTATTCTGTAAAGGTCGTAGAGGCAGGAGGTGCATCACCAGGCCTGGTGCCAAGGTCAAAGACCTGGTCCCAGTGGTGGCACAGGCCACCAGTGAGAACCAG
This sequence comes from Ashinkailepas kermadecensis, assembly GCA_034440615.1. Lineage (NCBI taxonomy): Eukaryota > Metazoa > Arthropoda > Thecostraca > Neolepadidae > Ashinkailepas > Ashinkailepas kermadecensis. The sequence goes on along the minus strand of JAOTOM010004796.1, from coordinate 165,568 downwards.
TTTAGTGCAGTTGTAGTGCAGGTAGGAGTGAATAACATAGGTCCTGCTAGGAGTGAGGAGCTGCTGCAGGACTACAGGGCCCTTCTGGCCACACTGAAGCAAAGCAATAGCAGAGTTATTGTGACAGCTATTCTGCCTAGGGCTGGAGTCTCCCCTGAGTGGAGCTCTAGGGCACTGGTAGCCAATGCCAGGGTAGGTAGCCTCTGCAATGAGTTAGGTTTGACCTTTGTTGACAAGTGGTGCAGGTTTTATGGCTCATGGGACCTCTATTAGAGGGATGCCCTGCACTTCTCCGAGAAGGGGGTGCAAGTGTTGAGCAAAGTATATGAACATGTCCTTCAGGGAAACTAGATAATGGGGTGGGGAGGGAAGTAGTGGCATTGTCATCTCAGGGATATGCCAATAGTGACAGCATAGGCAATAGAACCTCACAGTCAGCAAATAGGGATAGCAGTAGATCAAGGGGGCAGAGTGATAGCTCATCCAGAGATGATAGAGCTACTCAACATGAAAAAGCCAAAGAGGGTTATGGAACTTTTGTTAAGTGTATGATGCTTAATGCTCAGAGCATTGGATCCAAATTTGATGACTTCAAGTGTTATGTTGCTGAGGAGAAACCAGATTTTGTTTGCATTACTGAGGCATGGGTCAGTGAGGGATATTTTGTGGATAACTTGCAGGACTATGAGATCCAGGGATACAATATGTTTTCATGCAATAGGGGTCCAGCAGTGAAAGGGGATAGTGTAATGCTCTATGTGAATAGCTTATACAGTTCTCAAAAAGTAGCAGATAGGGTAAAAAATGTGTCTGTGTAGTCCATTTGCCTTCATGTTGCTGTGGGAAAAGGCAACAGCAATAAACTGAGGATAGGAGCTTTGCATCGATCAGGAACCTTGCCACATTCTCAGCAACTGGAGCTCGATAAGGTGATTTGTGAGGAAATCAGTAGAAACTTTCAGAGGAAATGCCAGTATTCTTGGTGACTTTAATCTAAAAGGATATGAAAATGTTGGTGTTGGCTCCCCATCATGTAAACTGTTTAGGAAATGCCTTGAAGAGGACTTGTTCTTACACCAGTTTGTAACGGAACCAACCGGACAGGGCTCATTCTTGGACCTTGTCTTCTCAGATTTATGTCATTTAGTTCAAGACTTGACTGTAGGAGAAACTCTGGGAAGAAGTGACAATAACATAGTGAGATTTAAGGCACAAATAGCAGGGACAATCAAGGATAATTTGGCAAATATTCCTAATTTTAACAGGGCAGACTTTGACTGCATGAGAGAGGCTTTAAGTGCCATAAAATGGGAAGACGAATTCTTTGATTTAAATGCCTGTGAAATGTGGGAAAAGTTCAAATCTTATTTGAGGGAAATTCAGATTAGACATGTCCCCCAAAAGCAAAGGCGCAAAAGAGGGGTAGGAAAGCCAGCATGGCTTACATCACATTTGAGGAAAGCAATTACGGCTAAGAAAGATGCATTTAGAGTATTTAAGGAAGCTTCAAATATCGTAAATCTAAGGTCGTATCAAAAAGCTAGAGATGCTGTGAAGCAGAAAACCAGAGCAGCAAAGCGAGCAAAAGAATTGGATTTGGCTAGAAACTGTAATGGGGACAGTAAAAAGTTCTTTAGCTTCTACAAGCTAAGTAAAGTTTCAAGCACAATTGGTCCACTGGAAGTAAATGGGACTATATTGAGTGAGGATGGTGAGATGGTTGAGGAGCTGAGCAAGCAGTTTAAATCAGTGTTTACAGTGGAGGATGCGACTAATCTGCCAACCGTGAACCACAGTTCAGTGACAGGCGATCAGATACACGATGTTGATTTCATTGATAGTGATGTTGTTTTCAATTATATCAGAAAAATAAAGCCAAACAAGGCAGCAGGACCTGATGGAATTTATGCTAGGGTATTGCGGGAAGCTGAAAAGGAACTGGCAATTCCACTTAGTATAATATTTTGTAGATCAGTTTCACAAAATGAAATTCCAACAGATTGGAAAAGGGCAAATGTAGTTCCTATTTTCAAGAAAGGAGAAAGAGGGAAAGTTGAAAACCATAGGCCAGTAAGTCTCACATCCCTAGTCTGCAAGGTACTCGAATCAATTATCAAGGATAGAATAGTTAGTTTTCTGGAAGGAAACAGATTGATTCAAGATACTCAACATGGGTTTAGAAAAGGGCGATCGTGTCTCACAAATCTCTTGGACTTTTTTAATTTTGCTACAGAACAATTTGATCAGGGAAATCAGGTTGATGTAGCATATCTTGACTTTAGTAAGGCCTTTGACAAGGTACCCCATAAACGGTTAATGATGCAGCTTCAGGTCCATGGTATTGCAGGTAGCATCCTAAAATGGATAGAGTTGTGGCTTTCAGATAGACAGTAGAGAGTGCTGCTAAATGGTACAAAGTCATCATGGCAAAATGTTCTTAGTGGAGTCCCCCAGGGGTCGGTACTGGGGCCACTATTGTTCATTATATATGTGAATAGCATTGAATGTGGCCTAAGCAGTAAGGTTTTGAAATTTGCGGATGATTTGAAGATTTTTCGGGCAATAACAGGGCACAATGAGCAGGTTTTGGTGCAGAAAGACTTAGACGAGCTAGTGAAGTGGTCCGAAAAATGGCAAATAAAGTTTAATTTTGATAAGTGCAAAGTCATGCATGTAGGTAGGCAGCATATGAAGGCTCCATACTTGATGGGTGGCCAAGTACTATCTGTGACTCAGCAGGAGTAGGACTTAGGTGTTATTTTGAACACAAATTTGGTGGTATCAGAACAGACCAAAGAAGCCAGGAAGAAGGCACTAAGAATGCTTGGGGCAATACAGAGGAATGTGTCATGCAAAAGTGAGGAGGTCATCAGGAAGCTTTACTGTGCATATGTCAGGCCACATTTGGAATACTGTGTCCAAGCTTGGTCCCCTAGTTATGAGAAATATTGTTGGCTTTTAGAGAGAGTACAAAAGAGGGCAACAAAAATGGTTAATGGTATAGGCAACCTGGCATATGAGGAAAGATTGAAGAAATTGAATATGTTTTCACTTAGATATAGAAGGCTGAGAGGAGATCTCATCGAGGTTTTTAAATTTGTTCATGGTCAGGAACAGGGATATCTCAGGGAAATGTTTGAATTTAACAGAAATGATGCAATTAGAGGTCATCAATTCAAAATTAAAGTTAATCACAGCAGGACAAGGTTAAGACAGTCTTTCTTCACCAACAGGGTAGTAGAACACTGGAACCAGCTGCCAGGAACCATTGTCAGTAGCAACACACTGAACATCTTTAAAAACGGCATAGACATTCATTGTAAGAGTAGGGGGCTTGTTTTTTGTATTCCAGGGAGGGTTGATCGATAGGTTTGGTGGGCAACTGGTTCAGTGTCCAAAGTGCAACCAAGAAGGGCCCTTGTGGCTCATAGTTGCACTGATCTTTTATGTCTTTATGGAAAAGATACAAGGTTTCTGCATGCTTATATGCTACAGGCTTCTGGCATGCTCGCAAGCTGCTGCCTTTCTGTATGCTCACAATCTGCAGGCTTTCTGCATGTTCACAAACTGCAGGCTTTCTGCATGTTCACAAACTGCAGGCTTTCCACATGCTTACATGATGCAGACTTTCTGCATGCTCACAAGCTGCAGGCTTTCTGCTTGCTCCCAAGGCAAAGGATTTCCATTTGCTCACAAGTTGAAAGCTTGTTGCATGCCAGCAAGCTGCATGCTTTCTTACTGCTGACATACTGCAGGCTTTCTGTATGCTCACAAGCTTCAGAATTTCTGCTTGCTCACAAGCTGCAGGCTCTGCATACTTACAGGCTGCAGGCTTTCTGCTTTCCCACAAGCTTCAGGCTTTCTGTTTGCCCACAAACTGCCCACAAATCTCATTAATTGGTTGAACTATAGCATCGAGTAAGCATTTTGGCAATTTACAGTAACAAATTGCAAATGCAATGCAATTTGGCCTCTAAAGTTACAATAGAACCGCATCCCGGATATTTTTGGTAGTTGCCTTAGATATTGTTCTGCTTGAAAGTGGGCGTCGAAATTTGAAAATGATTACACCGCTAAGCTGAGTACTAAATAAGATCAGGTTGCGTGTAACTTGCACGGATGTCCAAAGTTAAAATCGGCTTGCATGCAAATCTGTCATGCAAATTGGCCTCTTAAGTACGGCCACTACGGCCACAAAGAATAGTGCATTTTATAGCGAAAGCTTGGTTCTACTTGGAACCAGGCGTCGAATTTTACTTTTCCCGGTCAGTTAGTAGCCACACCGATTACATCACGATTTTAAGTAAATTTCCCTATGGCGAGTTAACGCTTAGAACCGGCCCAGAACGCTAAATGAGCAGCTCGGTCCGTAACGAATCACATTTCCGCAACATAGCTTAGTAGGATTCTTGCCGTTCGCGTTTTAAGAGCTAGTAGTGGAAGACGAAGGGAGGCTGAATACTTAGCCCCTGCCAGTGAAGGGTTCATGCACCCCCTAATTTTTTTGTGAACCATAGAAAGCGGGAATAACGCTACCTAATAGCAGGATGCGTATCATAATGTTATGTAAAGTCACTGACCCTCGTCACAATACTATGAATTGTTTCTTCCTCCTTCTTTGCGTAATTATGGCATTGGGATCACCTCTAATCGGGCACACATAATAAAAATGGAACCCAACCCGCAACATACAACAAGTGTACAAGAAGCAAACCAATACTGCAGCAGGAGTGGGAAACCGGACGTAGAAATTAAACAATCTACCTCAAAATACCGATTTATGCATTTGGTTATTGAATTACTTAATTCACATGAGCAAGAGGTGAAGGTCGAATATCTTTTATCTTTTATGTCTTTATGTCTTTGAAGGTTTTGGAAAGATTGCGTGAAATTTCTGGCGGTAAACAGAGACAGAACAGCCTGCAGAAAAATATAAAGCATCACGATGAGTTAATTGCAATTGAAAATATGATTGCTAACACATTGAATCGATTTTCGCAGCTATCGGTGCTCATTTAAAGGACAGTATTCCTCACAGCAATGCTGATTTGATTTTCTATATTGATACATGCACCTGATCCTGCTTTCTTGATCTGAACCAGCAAGTTCGGCATTTATCAGAATCATATTAAAATAAGTGAAACAACTGGGCAACATTATACAGGATGTACCAGTCTAAGCCTTGCTTTCATCTAGCATTGCCAGACCTCTAAATCATGCGATTTGCCTCTGTTTCTCTAATGCCACATTCCTCGATTACCTCATGATTGTAATCGGAATTTATTTACACCTTAAGAAAGCTTTCCGTTGTCAAATGTATATGGAAGTAGTCAAAATGAACATAACAATTGTTTTCCATTCAACCCAAATTCTTGCTGGGGTAGCTTAATGGACCAGAGTCCTATTGATAAGCAGAGCTTGTTGCGTGAACCCTGGCCACACCACCCGATCCGTGAATTCCAGCTCAACAACATAATTTTGACTGAGAGTTTAACATGCCGTCAATGGACCGAAACGGCCGCCCCGGTATCTCATCTCCGACCTTATCGGGCCGGTTTCCAACTGACTCTCCCAGCCGTAGGCTAAATGTGTGCGTATAAAGCGACTCGAACCCTGTCTTGTCAGGACAGGGGAGACCAGTGCAGGCCACCGCTCCAACCAACTGAGCATCCGAGGCGGCGAACTTGATTATGCCAAATTATTGCGGTTAGTCTTCTCGTTAAATTAGTGAGATTGCACGTAAATGAATCCAACAAGTGGAGTATTTAGCTGCGGCGTGGTGAGGCCTTTTAATGGCGAATCCATGTCTAATTTTGCTGCGTATTCTTCAAGTATATTCTTCCATAGGTTGGTCTTCCTTTGGGCTTTCATGCTGCGGGAAAATCCTATAAACTTGTGTGCTTTCTCCTCTATTTAAAAAACAAGGTCACCGAAATCGAGCGAAAAGAAAGGTGTTGACTAGAGCATTGCCTGCCCGGTTCTGCCATCTCTTCTTCTCTATCGACATAAAATACAAATCATACTTCACTCGGCCGACATGTGTTCTTGATTTTTCTCCCTTCGACCTATCGCATCGGTACTGAAGTCAAGAAAGCGCCTGTGTGCATGATCAAGTGCACGTGCAAGCTGTCGCAAGGCTCAGCAGATATCCATTTTACCTTCTTCTTGCTTCGCTGGGTGCGGGTAGCTAGATCTAGATTTAGATCACCATCTACTAAAATCCGTCCAGATTCCAGAATATGAGTACGGCCGTGCCACGCCCATGAGTCAAGACCAGAAATGGGCTAATAATATATCATTTGTATTGCAAGTTTTCAATTTGACCAAGAACAACTGGGCGGTACTGAAAAGGAACGACTCTTTCTGTATCTTATTTCAAAGATACGTTCCTGATGAACGACTGAGCGAACGCATCCATATGCTAATCCATAGAATAGGTTTTCACTTTCACAAATTGTTCGTGGTTTAGATAATGAGTTCGTGGCGTATCGTCGGACATTGAGGAACAATGAAGGGATATTTCCGCCATGGAACTGGATACTATGCGTTTGATATTTTTCTACGAAATGATGGCCAGCACGATGGTCTTCCCGTGAACATGACCACCAAGTACATTTTTGGACCGCCAGATGAATCACTTCCAGCATTTTGCTAATATAAATCCGATGGCGCATCAGGTGGGTCGTGAGATTAGGACCGATGTAAAATGGGCTGTCAGCCGTGGCTTGTGCTCAGTGCAGCGGATTGCGTGCCGCCATCACACAAAGCGGCACTGGAAATATTGCAATATGCAACACGGGCAGGCTGAAATTTATTGGCAACCGGATGTCACCTGATTTTTGGCATACATAGCAGGGCCGTGGCGTTTATTGTCGGGTGTCCAGTTTTCCTTTGCCCAAATACCTACAGCTTCGTGTCAGCGCCACGGTGCGGGTGTCGCCTGGCGTGACTGAGCAGAGCTCGGCATGCGGCCGGTCACCGTGGTAGCCGTGCCGCCACAATGCCTGCAGTGGTGGCCACCGTGTCGCCTGGCGTGACTGAGCAGAGCTCGGCATGCGGCCGGTCACCGTGGTAGCCGTGCCGCCACAATGCCTGCAGTGGTGGCCACCGTGTCGCCTGGCGTGACTGAGCAGAGCTCGGCATGCGGCCGGTCACCGTGGTAGCCGTGCCGCCACAATGCCTGCAGTGGTGGCCACCGTGTCGCCTGGCGTGACTGAGCAGAGCTCGGCATGCGGCCGGTCACCGTGGTAGCCGTGCCGCCACAATGCCTGCAGTGGTGGCCACAGTAGCGGCGATGGCAGGGCGAGGTGGCAGCGCCGTCGTCCGCGCGTCATGCACAGCACAGCTGTACGGTCGTGGTGGCCACAGTAGCGGCGATGGCAGGGCAAGGTGGCAGCGCCGTCGTCCGCGCGTCATGCACAGCACACAGCTGTACGGTCGTGGTGGCCACAGTAGCGGCGATGGCAGGGCAAGGTGGCAGCGTCGTCGTCCGTGCGTCATGCACAGCACACAGCTGTACGGTCGTGGTGGCCACAGTAGCGGCGATGGCAGGGCAAGGTGGCAGCGTCGTCGTCCGCGCGTCATGCACAGCACACAGCTGTACGGTCGTGGTGGCCACAGTAGCGGCGATGGCAGGGCAAGGTGGCAGCGTCGTCGTCCGCGCGTCATGCACAGCACACAGCTGTACGGTCGTGGTGGCCACAGTAGCGGCGATGGCAGGCAAGGTGGCAGCGTCGTCGTCCGCGCGTCATGCACAGCACACAGCTGTACGGTCGTGGTGGCCACAGTAGCGGCGATGGCAGGGCAGGTGGCAGCGCCGTCGTCCGCGCGTCATGCACAGCACACAGCTGTACGGTCGTGGTGGCCACAGTAGCGGCGATGGCAGGGCAAGGTGGCAGCGTCGTCGTCCGCGCGTCATGCACAGCACACTGTACGGTCGTGGTGGCCACAGTAGCGGCGATGGCAGGGCAAGGTGGCAGCGTCGTCGTCGCGCGTCATGCACAGCACACAGCTGTACGGTCGTGGTGGCCACAGTAGCGGCGATGGCAGGGCAAGGTGGCAGCGTCGTCGTCCGCGCGTCATGCACAGCACACAGCTGTACGGTCGTGGTGGCCACAGTAGCGGCGATGGCAGGGCAAGGTGGCAGCGTCGTCGTCCGCGCGTCATGCACAGCACACAGCTGTACGATCGTCCAGTGTCCACACATCTCGCAGCCGCTGCAGACTGGGGCAACAGTGAGTCGGACTGGGAATGCGGCAGAGCTCGGAGCGGCGTTCAGCTCCGGGGGATGGCGCAGCCGTCGCTGAGCTGAAGCGACGGTGTGCACACGTTGACTTATACAGTAAAAAAAAAAACACCGATATTGGTCATCCATGATGCATCGCACCATTCGGGTTTTAATTGGCCCTTTTTGTCAACGTCCTCCTACATCAGATTGCGGCCAGTTTTTATTGACTTCCCTTCTAATCAGTCGGCCATTGACTGCTGTGGCTCGACGGCCGCACCGGGCGCTCCGACCGTATCGCAACACGACCAGAGCGAATACAGAGCGGCTCGTTTGGCTGGCGCCGCATGCTGACCGACCGCGTTTCGACAGAGACGTCGAATTGTTCAGCTTCTGATGGTTCAGGTTCAGGTTCAGGTTTTGAAGGTACGCATGAAAGATTGCACAGACATAGCTATGAAAGCAACGCATCTGGACGCTTATTGCTGGCTTGAGCAGCAGCTACTGCACTGCAGGCGCTGGATGACGCGTCTGAACGTCTTAAGCATGATTGGAATCGCGGTTGCTTACAACTGTGCTGAATTTCGAATGGCCTGCCATAGAGACGACAAACATTTAGCACGGTGTGGTAGGTACCCATTGCATCAAGAGAAAGACGGAGGAACCTTCGTCGGCTGGCTACTTCCTTGAAGATGACTTCTGTCAAATAAACAATACATGGTGACGCGAGTACTAGCACAAGCAAAGAGCAGGGGCGGAAAGCATGGGGGTTGGGATACGACTTCTGCTTGAAGCAAATATAAAATTAAGCTTATAGGGTAGACTTGATACCCTGATCCAAAAGTGCACTGTATATCACCTCTCAAGCTTAAGGAGAGGTCTTCACCACTGGTAAATAGCTTAACCAGGGGAAGCCAGAGACTGCTCTTGAGGCTGGCTCTGCACCAGTTGATCGATAAACTCTAAGTCGGCGTTCGATTCAAGTCAAAGTATACCTCCATTCCAGACAAGCCCATTATTAGCAACAGTTCCGCAATAAACTTCGCGTCGAAACGACGTCTTTCGCAGCCTTGACGCCTTTTGTCCACCAGCAATGTATTTCGTCGCCTTGACGCTCTTTGTCTACAAGCGACGGCTTTCGCCGCCTTGACGCCTTTTGTTTTCTAGCGACACCTTTCGCCGCCTTGGCGACTTTTTCCTTGCTGGCGTTTTAAGCGTGGCTAGTGACACCAACTGTGTGGTGTGCGGGGCGAGTGGCCGGCAGCCGTGCTATCTGGCCGCGAGGGCCGCCGCGTCCCATCTGGAGCCGCCGGCGGGCGAGCGGTCGGCAGTCGTGCTACCTGACCGCGAGGGTGCGGCCGCCTCGCGCCCCCATCATCGGTCACGAACGCGGCGTATCGCGCCGGCATCGCCGCCGCACCGCCGCTAACGCCACCGCTCACACCACGCAAACGAGCCGTTAAGCCGCGGCCGGCGACTCATCACGGCCGTCGTATGCACGGGCAACGCCGGCCGCGCCGCCGCCGAGCGAGATCAGTCGTCGATGAGTTACGACGGCGGGGGGGCGCTGCGGGCGAGCCGGCCCAGCACATGCGGACAACTTCTTCAAGCGGCGGCTGGCGCGCAAAAAGCGCTCGCCGGCCATTGGTGTTGCCGACTTGTCCATGAAGATTCCGGCCGCGATTGAGATCCGGTTCCTTGGTTGTGGCATCGGCTGATGTGTGTGTGTGCTATCTGAGTGAAGATCGCCGCCGGGGCGACGCAATAAGAGCCTGCATAATTTTCCGAGCGGCCCGCAACGTGTGCTCCGTTTATCAAAAGAACGTAAGCCTCCTTTATCCGGCTGTCATGCTGCGAAGACATTGCAAAAACTAGTTATAAGCGCCCGGAGAGGGAATGAGTGATGAAGCCATCACTTGGTTTGTCGCTCCGGCAGCCTAGTCCGCACCTACCCGTAACGACCCAGTGTTGCCAGCGTGGATTAGAAGGCGCCGCCCCTCAGCACGCTATAGCCAATGAGGTGCAGGAACTGGCAACGAGACACTAAGTCAGGTGTGCAGACCACTCAGGTATGCATCAGAGCAGGAGAGTTTGGAGGTGGTTGTCGGCGTAGATGGCCTCGGTCGGTCTGCATAGCAGCTGTAGGAGTCCCTTCAAGAGGCATCAGTAGGTAAAGGGGTTCCTACTGATGGAAATATGCCAGCTGGTAATCTCGCCCCTTCAAGAAACGAACATTTCGAATGCCGATATTTGCTTCCGTGTGTATCACGCTCATGAAGACACTCTGAAAAGGCATTTCTGTGATTTCAACTTATTTTCAGGTTGAAATAATGTAGAGAAACGCCACATTTCAATGATATCTGTATCAGTTTTGTCGCTTGTCCCAGCGAAATTCCTCGGTTTATCAGCGAAATTGGTCAACTGCATGTGCTACTGATGAAGGGGTGCTGGTGTCAACCGAGATCATCAACTACCACACTGCAGAATTTCCACCAGCCTGGCTATGTGCAGCCATCATATTATTCCCCAACTGCGGAATTCCCACCAGCCTGGCTATGTGCAGCCATCGTATTATTCCCCAACTGCAGAATTTCCACCGGCTTGGCCATGTGCAGCCATCATATTATTCCCCAACTGCAGAATTTCCACCGGCTTGGCCATGTGCAGCCATCATATTATTCCCCAACTGCGGAATTCCCACCAGCTTGGCCACGTGCAGCCATCATATTATTCCCCAACTGCAGAATTTCCACCGGCTTGGCCATGTGCAGCCATCATATTATTCCCCAACTGCGGACTTCCCACCAGCTTGGCCATGTGCAGCCATCATATTATTCCCCAACTGCGGACTTCCCACCAGCTTGGCCATGTGCAGCCATCATATTATTCCCCAACTGCAGAATTTCCACCGGCTTGGCCATGTGCAGCCATCATATTATTCCCCAACTGCGGACTTCCCACCAGCTTGGCCATGTGCAGCCATCATATTATTCCCCAACTGCGGACTTCCCACCAGCTTGGCTATGTGCAGCTATCATATTATTCCCCAACTGCGGACTTCCCACCAGCTTGGCCATGTGCAGCCATCATATTATTCCCCAACTGCGGACTTCCCACCAGCTTGGCCATGTGCAGCCATCATATTATTCCCCAACTGCGGACTTCCCACCAGCTTGGCCATGTGTAGCCATCATATTATTCCCCAACTGCAGAATTTCCACCGGCTTGGCCATGTGCAGCCATCATATTATTCCCCAACTGCGGACTTCCCACCAGCTTGGCCATGTGCAGCCATCATATTATTCCCCAACTGCGGACTTCCCACCAGCATGGCCATGTGCAGCCATCATATTATTCCCCAACTGCGGACTTCCCACCAGCATGGCCATGTGCAGCCATCATATTATTCCCCAACTGCGGACTTCCCACCAGCTTGGCCATGTGCAGCCATCATATTATTCCCCCACTGATGAACGCTGTCATCGCCAGTCAGCATATCACAACGCTACACACCATGAGGGTTTGTCCCAGTTCATCGCCAGCTGAGAAGCTACACTACGAGGAGAAATATGCAAAGTTGTAGAAAACTGCGGCGTTGCTGCATCAACGCAGAACGACAAAAAGCATAATACTTGTTGGGATAATAAATCAAACCGCCATGCCACAGCTTCAATAATGTCCACAAGTATTCACAAAATTAAAACCAAACCAAATCAGTGTAGCAGTGTGTCCATGCGCTCGGACAACGTGCTGCCACGTTTGGGCTGCCAATACAACACCTGCATGGGAACTTGTACAACTCCCCTATTTTATCGATTAATCAACCTGTAATGCGATCCCTTCGATAAAAATAACTAAATACTTATCAATGACAGAAGCCCGCCGGGCGAACCCAACCACGTCGGGTTCACTCCACTTCTCTGAATGGTAGTGATATATTCGCGGATGGACCGGAATGGTAGTGATATATGCGCGGGCCGACCGGAATGGTAGTGATATATGCGCGGGCCGACCGGAATGGTAGTGATATATGCGCGGATGGACCGGAATGGTAGTGATATATGCGCGGGCCGACCGGAATGGTAGTGATATATGCGCGGGCCGACCGGAATGGTTTGCGCAGAGAATCACAGACACGGGGTAGCAGGCAGTCAAGCTTTGTTTTAAGGTGCACTGAAGAGGTGCGTCGCATTACACGCACCTTGAGGCTAGCGATAGAACGTGAAGTTTTACACTAGCCTATTGAGTTGCAAACATGGCGTTACGCCAGAGGCCATACGGGCAGAAACCAACGAAGAGGCTTCCGCTACACTCGTTCAATCCACCTGGGAGGCCAGCGTGACTGTCCAAATAGCACCGACTCACTTCACAATTGACCAGGCATTGGCAGAGTGCACAGCTTCGAGCGATCTGCGGCTTCTATCGGAGCTTCCACGTCGCATCAGGAAGTGCATTAACGGACACAATTACATGCATGTCAGACTGCAAACATTTCGAGCCTGCGGCTGAACTGTAAATGCTTTGTTCAATGACACCCAAACGTCGAATGGAATATGCTGTTTCCAATCAACTGCATGTATATCCGATGAACGACATTCGGACAGGAGGGTGGTCGGATGGTATCGTTCCGCCAATTCATTTACACAGTAGTTATGCAGACATTGCCGTATGGCTCGTGTTGAGTGTCAAGCCCTTCCCGCAGGTCCGGCTGTCCCGACCGATTGCCTCCTCACAACAGTGCTTTGTTAGTCAGAATCGCAATTGTGTGGAGTTGAAGGAGCAGCAGGATTGCATAACTTATGACAGGCCGTTTGTATTTGCGTCACCAGAATTGCAGGAACTAGACTCGGTTTCTCTTATTATCTAGAGAGGCATGTAATCCAGGGCGAGAGGGGGGGGGGGGGTCCAGGTCCTTATTGTCAAGACATATTTTCAGATTGATTAGGGAAAGCAACAAACTAACATTAACAGGGTACCAAACCTCGGCACGGGAGGTCCAGACTCACCCGACACACTCGGGATCTCCAGCCATGGCCATAGTACTACACTGCAACAGACAGAACCACTATCTGTTAACCTGGCTGCAAGTCGTAGTGTTGTGGCGGTCCTATTTACGTAGTGCTGTTGTAGACTTACGTGTTGTTCGTAGAACTACTTGCACCGGTTTATCGTGGTATAATAGTGTATTTAGTTTGCCCTACACATACTAACAACTAAGCTTCCAGCAGGGAAGCATTTCGCTTCTGTGCAGCACTTTATCAGATGTGCTGTTCAAAAAGGTGCGCCCGAGTGTTACCACATGCAAGGTACTGCTGTTGAATCCGGCTTCCACCCTTCTTATAACACAGACGTCTCACTGCGGTCCGGAGACCCATACTCGCTTGATTCTCGCTCTTCTGATTATTGGCATCCCATGACAGGCATGCCATACATTAGGACATTAGCAGCTGCTTCCAGTGGCAGTTCGAAAGATTTACGAGCGATAAGTTAAGCATCCATTTCTCAGGGGAAATGGCCTGCCAGCGGAAGCGATCATCACTTCGAAATCTGACAGCTCGCTCATTCAAGCCAGCAGCCAAGACTCAAAGTAACCGGCTGCGCCGCTTGAGAGAATCTGAAGCCTTGGAGATAATCATGACCAATGAACACGGCCCCACAGCCAAAATCATTGCAGTAAATAGCTAGCCCAGAACGAAAGGGATGGCAGCAATTGATGGTGAAAAGCTGCACATGAGGAAACAGGACAATTGCTCATCGGAAGCACCCTTTGACACGCCCTGGGCTGCGCTGTTGATAGAACATGCGAATTATAGCGATTGGAGAAATTTGGTAGTTCGGTGGCGAGCAACCGACTTTTGGTGAACCTTCGATCGTAGCAACTTTGATGCAGCACTGCATCGCTAAAATTACGGTTCACTAACGTTGGAAAGCTGGCTGTGGCGTTGCTAGAGCCATGAACCATGCCGGAGGCTGTTTGGAGCACCCAATGCCACCCATATCGTGGGATGCAAGCATGGTGCTTAAGCAATGCAAATGGTGCAAGCTTTGTGGTGCATGCCAAAGGAGAAACCCTCATGACAGAGGTTGTAGAAGAAAGTTGATGCAAGACAATAAATATGTCTTCACACCGGGATCGCTCTGAATTTGTCACTGTCGACAATGTATTCGCCATGCTGGCAATCTTGATGCAGGTCGGCCAAAGCGAGCACAGTTGGACTTATCTAACTATGCGTCTTAGTGTTGTCATTCCTTGTATGCTTGCAGGATCTCATGAGGGCCAAAGTCCGCGAATCTCGCAATTGTCCCACTTGCCACTTCACTTCTGGTCAGAAACCCAGTATTTCGCTGTCCACATAAACAACTGAAAGCTGGCGCTATTGAACACGGCCTCGAGTGCAGCTGCATGATAAGCTCAGCGCGCCTACTCACATCAGAAGCAAGGAGAGTCACCCCCTTGCGCATGCTAAATATTGTTTTGTTAAACGTGTGACGAGAGGTTATCTCATCGCGGCACCACTGAAATGCCCCAAACAAAAACTGCCGATCCATAGGAATACAATATTATCCCCCCGTAATTCGTTGTGCTTCGAGAACTTTCGAACGAAAGTAAGTTTCCGTACGTAAGTATTCACATATGGAAACTGTATTCTTCCCAAACACACAATGCCACTGTTTAGAAGTAGTCGGTAGGGTGACTTCAGGTCAGTAGAGTCGGGAAAACGCATTCGTTGGTAGGGTGACTTTATTTACACTTAGTCGGTCGGTACATTTGAAGTATGCTACTAAGTGACAAACAGTGGTTATTCCATAGACCATATTCGGTAGGGTGACTTTAGCTCGGTAGAGTCGTTAATAGACATCAGTCGGCAGGGTGTCTGTATTCAGATTTAGTCGCTCGGTACCTTTGAAGTATGCTACTAAGTGCCAAACAGTGGTTATTTCATATACCATGTTTGCGAGGCGTACATACATGACGACACGGACTGTCAAAACCCAATACAAGACAAGACACAATTGCTTGAGCCGTCTCATTAATCAGGCTCGCAGAATGAGCAGCAGCACGAATCAGAGTCGAGACCACCAGCTGGGTAGCTGCTTTTTGAACCACATCTTCCTCGGGAAGGCATCTCGTTGTAAAGTCGCATATCTGAGCTTTTTGCAATGAATCTTTCTGCAACAGGAACAGCATATGTTTGCAGTGCACAAGCTTGTTAACCTGAAGCACAAATGTGTTGCAAGCACCTTCACAGCCACACGAGCCTTGAATGATTCGCTGTTACAATGCCAATCAAATTATTCTGCATACAAGATGCGTAAGTGATTCAATTTTGATATATACTTAAAATGTTGCTAACCTGCATAGCAGAGACATTGTATACATAGCGATAGAAATCGGACACCATTTCATGGTCATGACGTGTTTTATATTTCAGCTGAATAAATTCCAACATTGGCATCAATCCGAAAACTGAGGATGCTTTCGACATCCTTAGAATGCACAGTGATCAGGTGCGTCACAGAAGTGCTTCGTGAGGTAAACTATGATAACTTAAACAAAATGTGTCCATTTCAGATTGTTTGCTTACCTTTTTGGATGTAGTCGATGATGCTCTGGATAGACAGAATGATCAGAGTCACGGACAGAAGTTTGTCATCAACTTCTTCACTGTACCCTGATCCGTCATCAGTAAGCATCCTTGAATTTTCCATTGCTTGCAAAGCGTAAATGCTGTAGATGCAACGAATAGGTGATTAATTGTGGTCAGTTGTGTTATTGAAGGCACGGGACGATGTCGAGATGTAACTATTGCAGACAGTGCAGGCTAACTTTGAATTTATCACGGGCTTCGAGGTACAAACCGCAACAAAATTTTTGGCCCTCGCATCTCGTTGGGCAAATCCAATCGTCTTTTGTATTTTTACTGTACAACGCGTGCGAAGTACAATCTGGGCACTATCGATTGCAAAAATTCCAACGCATCCGAATTCGGAAAACTGCTACCAGCAATGCATGAGTTTGGTGTATGCATGTTTCTTCAGCGTTGTACCTTGCTTAGTTTTAGTCTTGCTTTAGATAGTTGATGTTAGTAGTTGGACAGTTGATGATAGCAGTTGGATGGCTTTGGATAGGCTTAGCTCAGCGCCTAGCTAAATAAGGACGATCATAATATCCGTATCTATTATATCACTGCAAAGAAACTGTCAAGTACTTGCAGTTAAGCACCCTCTCGTTCCAACAAGTCCAGCGACGCCAAATGACAGTGACATCGACCAGGAATGCAACATCCAACGAAGGAAATATAATGCAGATCAAATTACAAAAGGCTGGTAGTTCCTCATTATTTTCCATGCAAGAATATTGCATACATTGTGGAAAATTTAACAAGTATAATTGATTCAAGCATTCAATTAGAAAGCGACATGGTTGTGTTTCCTGGTGTTGGATTAAGCACCAGCAGGAACATATTCATGCTATTTAACATGGAGCCCGGAGGCGATCTGACACCCCGCTGGACCGTGACACAATTTTCATCACTAACAAGATCCTCAGGTTGTGAGGATCTGTCAGGTTATGTTGCGCAACACCATGCTTGACACGCTTAAATATAACCGGTAAATGGTACCATAACGGGTGCCGGAGACGCCGTGTTCTGGGATGAGCTACAGACCGCCCGAGCTACAGGCATATTATGCCGTTGCGGTAGGAAGTATGCCAGCTGGCCACAACTGCGCTATCTTGGCAGCCTGCGAAGGCGTCCTCGCTTCGTCCACTTTCGGTGGAAGTGCAGGACCTTCGGAAACCTGCATCTCCAATTTCAGCATTGCAGCATTTATTTGTGTGTGTGTGTGTGTGTGTGTGTGTGTGTGTGTGTGTGTGTGTGTGTGTGTGTGTGTGTGTGTGTGTGGCAGATGAGCCCAATTTCGGACACAGTTCCTCACAATTTCGCGTAAGAGCATTCAAAACAAACCTGTTTCAGTCGAAATTGGTTGCATCCCTGCCCAAGCTCTGCTTCTCGGCCAGATATGCAGGTGCTTCACCCTTGAGTACAGAATGTCGAGCTGTCAACATGGCGTTGGTTGCACGGTTCTCACTGTCCTTTCTGTCTCACGATTCTTGACCTCACCATGGTGGCTCATTTGGGAATAGCGAGGCCGGATTAGCTCGCTGACAACCCAATATATGGCGGTAGCATTAAGTTCTCTTCTGCTATTTACCTACATATTTATTTTAATTCAATGCTGTCATGGGTGGCTTTAAGGCAGGTTAAATACGAAACATTATTTTGCATAGGCCTGTTTTCAATTTTAATCAGTTAACTTGTCTTTATTTTGCTCGATAGATGGCGATGACGACGCCAGGCGTCAGCATGTTTATATGGCGCATGAGTTGAGTTGTGCCGTTAGTTGTTGTAGACGTTGTATACAGTGTGGATGTTTTGTGCGAACGATTTTCTGGTTGCAGCATACTTCCCTTCTGAAGATTGCAAGAAATATACGAAAAGGGTGGCATGGAACCATCTACGTTCTATACAAAAGCAGCTCTTGAGCTCAGTATGAGCCTGCTTCAGCAACGAACTTGCTTGTGAATGATCTCAACTCGATTTCCGGATGATGACGATATGGCTCGGGTAGCGCTGTATGCATACAACGCACGTATATATCAATGCAGACGAATGCTTAGGAGCAAGTGACAGGTCAGTATGGTTTATGCTTTAAAGCCTGCCAACAACCAAAGCGAAAATAAGAATCGGTTAACATGTGGAGTAGGACATTATGTGGTAATCTAATAATCACATACCATATGATATGCTGAGGAGCATGGCTCTATTCATAGGTGTTCAAGTCTAAATTACCATCGCGAATGTCAGAATCAGCTAAATCCTGAACGTTGCATGAGTTCAAAGTAAGTTCGAATTTGCAGGCCGATGACGAGTTTTTGGCTCAATAACATGAATTTGCTTCGGGATTGCCATCTCTGGTAGAGTCTCAAGATCACAATTCCGGTGACAGCTAAGACATATTGCTAAGTGTGGCTACAGCGGTAAGATGACACCGAAAACATTCAGACAAATCTGAATTGGCAAGTTGTTGGCTAATACTGGAAACAAATAAATGGCCGAACGCGGAAGAGGAGATATCACTTCATCTGATAGTTCATTCATTGCTAGTTAATGATTTTGGCTCTCAAATAATGATAAGTCATGAATTAGGCAGAACAAATGAGTCATCCCCTCTGGCGGCCGGCCCGCGTAGGGCTGCCACGCGTCCCAGCTATTTCCCCAAATGAGCCACCAGTTGTCCCATACACCACCGCTCAGCGCAACGTCCTGTACTCGGCTGCCAGCGGAGCGCCCAGTGGTCTGAGACTGGCGGGTCATGCGGTATCACGTGATCAAGTGACCGGTGGTGGGCCGGGCCAGCACTGATTAAGTGTCGGCATAAAAATCCTTTCTTCTAAGGAAGGATGCCTGCAAAGGCTCAAAAGAACAGCGTGATGAATGCTGGAGGAAAACTAAATTTATAGACCGGATTTATATCTGGGTCAAAACGATGCATACCATCGGAGTGAATAAATTGGAATATGAAACGTTGCAACCAAATGGTAAATCAGGCTTCAAAGCCAGGATGCTCGGATCAGGGTCAGACAGGGGTGCTCATTAAATTCATCTGCTCTTGTTTCACATGCGTGGGAGGAAACCAGCTTGGACTGCATTATCGCCCGGAATCACGCTGCACTGTGTCTTCACATGATTTCACAATAACTATGACAACGTCTGCCGCAACAATATTGGTCAAGCCAAGTCAGACCAACAATATTGGCCATTGGATGGTTCGTCTTAGCCATGAGCACTTTTCAAGAATTTTAAGAATCGCATAATGTCCTCAAGTTAACTTCACATTAACGTGAAGAAGCTCTATTATGTGTATGGATGCGGCACAATGTCCTCACATTGCAGCAAAGCAGTCGCATGATCCGTGTGGTCTCGCCGTCAATCGTCAACGCATACTCATAACAAGGCAGGTTAGTTCCATGACATGCATCGGATCAACTCAAACATTAATGTTCGACAAAAGCACGCGCAGTGAAGTCAGAATCTGAACGACAAACTCAATTGAGCGTCCTAATTCGTTGAGCATCCATTGTGAAATTGACTACATGTAGTGCAGACCAAACTTCAACTTGGAACTGGACGGCAATATACTAATGCAGTCGCATCCGGTTGGATCACGAGCGAAATCGATGGGGTGCATTGTCCACATCTGGCGCATTTCGGAGCTCTCAGTTTTCCTCCGGACGCGACCGTTAATTAACCAATCCGTACTGTAATGGATGCACGCCTCCCCGGCAGGTCGGGCGGCGCCCAGTCGTGGCGGACTGTGCAGTGACGGTGCGTGTCGTGGCCCCGCGGTCAAATCAGATTAGTATTGTTGGGTGATGATTTCATCCCGGTCTGAACAGCAGACTTCAGATCTAACAACATTGATCACATAGCTTAGGCTTCAGTACCTGCGTTTCGGAAGTTCCGGTTTGGAATTTGGCAAATTTGCAGCCAATGGCGCGGGCCGCTTCCGACCCTGCGTCGCCTCAGCTGCCTGCCTAATTTCCGACACCCAAGGGGAGGTGCCACGACGTCCCGCTGTCCTGCATACATCGAGCCTTCCGTCGCGTCTGCCAGCTGATGCGAAGCTCACACTGGCGCCGGCTCATTGCACCGATTCCGGTCGCGCCGTGTACAAGATTCGGAACGAGCCGGCAGGAGCCGACGAGTCACCGCTCGAGGTCCACGCCGCAGCGTAGCCGACTAACTGGCGTGTAAAGCGCCGTCAACATAGCGCGACCCGACACCGCGTCAACACAAACTGCGGCGCGACCGTCGACGACTGGCCGATCTCGGAGCGGGACGTCTGTGTCGGCTGCGGCCGGAACGCGGCGGCTGGCCCGCACGCCGAGCCACGTGACTTGCACCCTGCCATGTGGACCTGCACAGTGCACAGTGCACACAGTTCACCCGGTGCAGGAATGCCGGCTCGCCGTCGCCGGTCGTGTTTACGCCCGCCGGTGGGTGTGGCGCGGCGGCGGAGGCGGAGACCTCACGGACGTTCCGATCGAGGTTCAAATTTCGGTGAAATTGTGTGCAGTTCAGTTCTTGATTTTGTCTCGGATCGTGATAAACGCAGAGGGAAGTGCATGCTGATTTGATCTCAGATCTTGATCTCAGACTCCATTTTCCTAAAAGTATCGCAATGCAACTATGAAACTATGCAAACTATAACTGCACGTCTTATCGATATCGCACTCAAAGCTGTTCTTCGATGTTTCTCGATTTCTACGCAATCATATGCACTGCCAAATGTGAGGACATAACTGCATTCCTTGCAAAACACAGGCATTGGGTGTGGTAAAATGCTTGAGCCTCGTACTTTTATCTGGGTATGCGCTTAATTGGTGCAATAACCATAACATCAGAGCATGACAATAACAGCTAATTCGTTACAAACGTTACAAGTAGGTGTAACAAGCAGATATAGTTAATTATATGGCCTGTACGTAGGCCGAAGTCATTCAATGCCTTCATAAACTGATAAATGTGTAGTAAAACAATGCACAACTCATTAGAAGTCGCCCGCTCAAATCAGCTCAGTATCATTGTAAAGCAAATCCCTTCATATTCGCTAGTTTATTACACTCTCAGATACTTAGCACAATTAGCAGCAGGCGACTGAAACCAATCAATGCATTTAAGTTTAAGAACAAACAAACAGAAAATGTGTTCGCTTTTGGCATATCGGGGTGTCAAGTCGAAGTTGTTTAATTTCTGAAATATGGCCGGTTTCCCTCATTCTCTTTGGCTTCTTCCGAATGAGAATCTTGACAACACATGTATTGAAGTTGGCTTCATCTGCCAAGTGGAGGATGTCGACAATTCCTAGCGACAATTCCCAGCGACAATTCCCCGGAGGATGTCGACAATTCCCGGCGACAATTGCGAAGATCCCGCTGGCCACTGTGGCTCGCGACTTAACCGGTGACCGGTTCGGTACATTCTCCGGTGAATGGCGGGTAAGCAGGCCAGCCAAACACCAGAATAGGGCATCCGAACTCAAGCGAAGGCTCTCTCAACACCGAGACCGCGGGCTGTCGCACGCGATGCAGAAGTGAATGGCTCGACTGGACTCGACGTGCCGGCGCCAGTCGGATCGTAGAAGCAGCCACGCGGTCGATGCTCTCGCAGGCTGGCGTCCCGGCAATGCAAAGTTGACACAGTACCGTTCACAAGGTTGACACAGCACCGTTTACTGGCATGCACTTCGAATCTAGGAATATTAACACGCGCACTGGAGGGAGGGGGGGGGGGCGAAATCCGCCCAGCCATGTTTTGCGCACCTGCTTAGAAATGACCGGCACGTCGCTTAAACCAAGAACAATGGAAATCGGCAGAAAACTTTTCCAATTAGGGACCGTTAAAGTAAAAAAGAATTCCAAGCGCCAGACCACAAAAATCGGCGCTGATGCGCTTCCCGTATATCCGCAAAAGGGAAGTGTTCTTGGCAACACTAGCGACTTGTTTTATGTACATTGACATGATATATAGCTTCAAGGTCATGTTAGGTCACCGAGGTCAAGTCAGGTCAAGTTCATGACAGGTTAATGGAACAAAACTTAGTCAACTGGAATGTTGTCATAAATGCACTACTGCTTGTCATTGCGTACTGTTTGTCATTGCGTTTCCATACTTAATTCATGTACTTCACTCCTTTCTTCTCGAAGCCGATTGCGCCGAGCTGCCCGACGGAGCAGTCGGGCGGGCGGCCCGGTTCCGGTAACTGGAACAGGTAACTGACCTGGTAAAGTGCTGCTATATAGGTGACCTGAGGTAAAATGTCGGGTCTAGCATCTGTATTGCATCATTAGTAATGTCAAAAACATCATTGATGCCCATTTTGGAGCATTTAAACACAATCACAGCGATCCTTAACAATGGCAAGCCAAGCCACGCAAAACAATAAAACTTTGACAAATGTGACCTCATTTGACCTTGAAAGTATTGACCTAAGGTCATGCAATTTGTACACAATAGAGTTCACTACCGTACCCATCCACCCTGCGAATTTTGTTCCTCCAGCTTTAATAGGAGCCGAGATCTTAGGGGGGGCGGAATCGGCCCTCCTCCCCCCTCCAGTGCGCGTAATTTTCAGAGGCCCTCCAGGGCGCGTGTTAAGACGCACTTGGACAACCGAAATGTTGGACATCCGCATAGGTACAATACTACATGTGAAGCTATATGATCTAGGTTCACGTTCGTTCGAAGCATTGTGAATACCAAAAAATCGAACTTGTACACTGGTGTTCGGGCCAGTGTGTGTGTGCTGCTTATGCGTGACAGTTCGTGCTACATTCTGGCAACAATCTCATTTTGTAGCTCTTATGCAGAGCAACAAGCGCGCGCCGTGGACAATATCCGGTCGCAATATAAATGGCGCAATACGAATCGGTGTCAGTCCGTGACTAGATGATGCTGCTGGCGAAGCAGAGGTCGCATAATCCGTCCCAGTTTGGCCACATTGCCAGTGAGCAGGCCTCCATACGTGATTTTCAAGTTTGAGGTGCCGTTGGAGCAGAAAGCTTAAGCTTAATTAGGGCAGAGGTCATTGGGTTCTCAGCGTTTGCCGAGGAAGCTCATAATTTACAACCAACTCCGCTGGCTACCGCTGTAGACGTTCGCTAGTTTCAAGGCATGCCGCAAGTTTTTGCTGGATGTTTCCGAGTTTTTTTTCCCGAGTTGCTCCTTAAGTGATGGCGAGTCCGCACGTCCGGACTCGGGTGGTATTTCTGGCGCGGTGCGTGCGCAGATATTGATTCCCTGTGGACTTGTTGGACTCTTGTCGCTCTATTCATGTTTGGAAATAAGACACAGTTTTGACGTGATGCAATTTTCGATACAGAACAAATTCCTTGGCTTGTACGTACCGTGAGAATATGGCATGGGTGCCCTCATACTATGATAAAATGGTACAGGTGCCTTGCAGGGTTGTATCAGGTGTTGTAGGACGGCACTGTACTGGTTCCTGACAAGGTGTGGGCAGTGCTAGCCCAATGAGTCAGTGTCAAAACCTTGTTGGTATGGTATGGTATATTGTGTGTTGGTATGGTATATTGTTGCACATTTTCACTGACTCTGCTGATATAGGCGGAGTCGATTCTTGCTTTGAATAGTATAATTTGTGCATTCTTGCTTTGAATAGTATAATTATATATGGCTACGCAAATTTTTGCTGTATATCTCTCTATGTCTCTTTATGTCTCTCTCCCTCTCCCTCTCCCTCCTTATCTCTCCCCCCCCCCTTCCCTCTCCCCCTCCTTCTATCAAATTCTGAACAATTGCATGCACGTACCGCCACAATACACCATGAAAGCGTATCGACCTGGCGTAAAGCACCAGCAGTAGCACACAGGTGCCTTCTCCTGCCTCGCAAAATGTGTCGGCCACCGCGAGCGCGGCCCTGCGAGAATGTCCCGCGACCCATGACGCCAAGTCGCGATTAATTACTAAAGTGGTCGACTAATGAAGTTATTAGGGCGGTGCGCGGTTGATCGCGCGGGGATGATTGCAGGACGCCTGGCGGCGGCGGCGGCGGCAGCGGCGCAGCTAATAGCCGGCGTCCTGCTGCACCAATCAGGACCGGCCGTTACGACAACGTGCCGCTGATTTACGCCACGCCGCGGCGCGGCAGCGGCCGGCTGCCGGTGACCCGCACTCAGGTGAACAACGGACACGGGGCGGCGCCGACCCCGCCCGCCGCCGATGCCGGCGCGCCGGCTCGGCCCACACGCAGCCGGGCGCCGGGCCGGCGGTGTTTGTGAGCGCGGCCGGTGCGGTGGCTGTCGGGTGGCCGGCTCGCCGGGCCGCGCCGGTGCTCAGGTGGTCCAACCGAATGGCCTTGCTGAGGTATGGGCGGTTTTTATGCGCTCGGTTTGTGGCAGCGCGACACGAAGCGCTTCGAACGAGGCGCTGCGTGACTCTTGACGCCGTTGATGACGACAGACGAGTGTCAAAAATGGCCACGTTTATGAAGGCAATACAAAAATCGAGTCAAAGCGGCGAAATTTTGTTCCCGCCGGCCGGTTTGTCAACAACAACGCCACCGGTTTTCCCCACGCCGATCATGTGGTATGCAGTCGACATGTGGTATGCAGTCGACATGTGGTGTGCAGTCGACATGTGGTATGCAGTCGACATGTGGTATGCAGTCGACATGTGGTATGCAGTCGACATGTGGTATGAAGTCGACATGTGGTCGACATGTCGACAGCCGATCATGTGGTATGCAGTCGACATGTGGTCGACATGGGTTCTAAAAACGGCGTGGAAGTACGTCTCACCTAGCATTCAAAGCGACGCCATTCACACAGACTACCCAGCGACTTTTCAGGGCGCTAACCACAAACTCTCACTCGATAAGTAGAAGCATCCATGCAAGACTTCTGACCACGCAATGGAATTCATTACATCATTTTACAATCGCAAACAACGAGTAATTTCTCATGGGAAATTCTTCGATTTGACCCAGGTTCTCTCGGGAACGCCAGAGAGATGCCTGATGTCACCACGGTTCTTCGGCCTGTGTTACATCGAAATGTATTCTGGTTGTATGTTTCGGTCACATTCGGTCTCTCTCTCTCTCTCTCTCTCTCTCTCTCTCTCTCTCTCTCTCTCTCTCTCTCTCTCTCTCTCTCTCTCTCTCTCTCTCTCTCTCTCTCTCTCTCTCTCTCTCTCTCTCTCTCTCTCTCTCTCTCTCTCTCTCTCTCTCTCTCTCTCTCTCTCTCTCTCTCTCTCGCTCTCTTCAAATCGGCAGAGTGGCGGGAGTAGTGACACAGGAACCTATTCTGGTTGTATGTTTCGGTCACATTCGGTCTACTCTCGAATTTCTACTGATGCGTTATTAGGGGTGGGGCAACAAAATCACAACAAGAGAGACTTCCTGGAAATCAACACAAATTCCATGTGCGGAGCCTGCCACGCTCTCACGCCTGGGCAATTGCAATAAATAGCTGACCACAGGCTTTTGAGATTAATCAAAATTGCTCTCTCAAACAGGATATTTCACTACGATGTTTTGCTTGTTCGCAAAATTATCTTCCATAAGAAAAACTTCGCTTTACATTCATTTGCCTGTCATTTGCCTGTCATTTGTCTGTTCTCCATGCCAGAGCGGAAGTGATGACGTGATTTGAAAACATAACCTCTACCTATCTTGTATTATGTACCATTGCCGAAATTCATATATATATATATATATATATATATATATATATATATATATATATATATAATTACATAAGTGTGACGACGTGCCTCGGATAAAAACGGTAAGGAACACAGCGCATATTTCATTAAATCGGATCCGGGATCCACCACTGGTAAGAAGACGTCTTGTTTTTGGGCAGAATTATCATAAGATAACAAAGGACCAGTGTTAGAGCTCTGCCAGAATTTCCCGGAAATGATTTGCGAACACCGTCGGGTGGAGGGCGAACACCGTCGGGTGGAGGGCGAACACCGTCGGGTGGAGGGCGAACACCGTCGGGTGGAGGGCGAACACCGTCGGGTGGAGGGCGAACACCGTCGGGTGGAGGGCGAACACCGTCGGGTGGAGGGCGAACACCGTCGCCGTGCACGGGTGCAGGGCTAGAGGCTCGCGAACAATATGTAGCCACTACCTCAAAGCGGCACAAGAGTCTTATTCTTTAAGACTTATTCTTACTCCACAAGTCATATTCTTCATCTTATTTTTAAGACATTAAGCAATTACGCGGGCTGACATGACCTGAAGTCTCCAAATACAAACGTTCTGCGGGAACAACGATTAGCTTAGTTCTTGTCACCTGACTGGGAGCCCCTCCCAGATGTTACTGCCTAAGTAGTTTTGGTACTATTTGCGTCACAAATAGCTTGGCTGTCAGGCTGAGCGTCCTGGTACATAAATATCCTGCATAGGTATACTGTCTCCCACCACATCTATACTTATGCAGGATATTCAGGTGCCAGGACGCCCAGCCTGACTGCCAAGCTATTTGCGGCGCCAATTATACAACCATTGGACGTCGGTACTCGGAAGCGGGTAGCGCGCAGTGTACGCAGCATCTCTAATCTGATGATCTCAATAAGAGGTCCCTGTCGTGTAACCCGTAATGTAACCTGTCACAGCAACCCTGTCAAAAGAATTGTGTGCGCTTTCCAAGTCTTCCCAGGCCTAGCCTTCAGTAGTTTTACTTTTTGTGACTCCTGTATTTCTCGAAACCCTGGGAACGGGGAATGTCATGCCTGTCACCACAAGGATAGATTTTCCGGCCGCGGCCACCACGAAGAAGCGGGCCAATTCAACAGAGAAGATGCTTCACTGATTTTCCGACGCCTTTGGGGAAATTGTGGAGCGATATTGATCACCGAGTAATGAATATCTCACAAAAAGTATCACTAAATACAAATTATATCTTCCAAAATTATTACTGAAATCCCTATAGAGTCGAGGATGTATATTGCACCCACATCTTCAGCTCAAGTTGTAATTCCACCAGTGACCCGTCTCCATGAGTGACTAATCTGGAAATAAAAAAAACTCTCTTGGGAACACCATGCGGAAAACCCCTTGAAACATGACTCGACTCACTCGGTCCCTGTCGGCAAGTCTGCTAAATAATGGTATCGCGTTCTGCTGCCAGGTGTCCATGGATGTTAGGCTGGATCTGTAGAACTGAGGATAAATGTCCCAGGAACAATTCTAAAACGCCCAAACCGCTAAGCTCGCTACGCCAAGAACTGCAAAATTGCTGTCCTTGTTTGACTGGAGCCGCGGCCTATCGAGTCGCCTGGAGCAGGGCGTTGGTTTCTGAAAATGATGGAGAGGGGGCACAATACATGGAGGAAATTGGCGGACCCGAATGGATTGGAAGGCATTCTCCATGGGGTCCCATGTTAAAACTTGAGTTCATTGGGGGCTGCTAAACCAACATTGAGGGCGTACTTGCCCCCGCAAAAGCATGCAAAGCAACACCCACGGACTGGAGCAAGGGTATCAGGTACGACGACGGAGTCTGTAACAGATGTCCCAGCAATTAAAAGAACTTTGTTCTGTCCTATATCCTTTGGATTAACCTCACAGTCAAGTTCTTTAGATTGCTTAAATGCATGGACGATGCGTTTAAGCAATGCATGCCTGGACACGCAATATGTAATGGAGCCTGTTACAGACTCTTTCGACCACTTTGTAGAGTTCCCTCATGATTAAGGCTTAAGGAATTAATTATCGGGTCAGAAAAAGTATCAAACGTCAGTGGATATACCCATGTTGCTCCTCACCAGGCGCGGAACTTGATGGTTTTGCTTGGGGATGCGCAGCAATAGTGCCAAACATGGCTTGCAAGAGCACTATTTTTGATAAGTAAGAGGACGTGCACTGTGATTTCCCAACCGGGAATTCATTCAAGACCACCCAGCCCAGAAGTGCTTTTGGCCTGACAAACAGAAAAGCTGAGTTGTGCGCAAGCTCACTCCATTTAACATCAAAATCCTAAACTAGAGGTTGACCAGCTTACAACACGGCATTGCGAGACCTGCAACACTGCGCAATAAGCCAGCGAAGGTCACACCCTGCTATACCGTGGAAGCTTCGATACTCAAAGACGACCAACTAACACCTCCTGCCAAAAAGAGGCGTCATCCTCTCGCTTGCCTCGCTGCTGGGTGAAAAACACCCATATCTCCATTTACTGTTTGGCTCTATCTACGCCAGCCATATACCAGAAGCATGGCATACAGCATTGAACTGACACAATTAACAGGCAATGCACGCCAGCGCAACCACCCATAGTAGCAACACCAATAGCTATCCACGGATGGCATCGGACGTGAGTGGCAAGAGCACTCGGGTCATGTACGTCGTTCATGGCCCGATTTGTCTTGTCATTGCCGTTAAACTGCCACCTGGTCGGACGTAGACGAGCTAACTTGTACTAACTTAGCACATAGTGTAAATAGGGGCATCAGCGAACGTAGATGAGCCGATTGGTAGAACACCGTAGATGAGCCGATTGGTAGAACACCGCACTAATCACATGCACACACAATTATGCATGACCGCTCCACCTCGCAAAACCCATGCTTCTAACACGCTGCGGACGGTGTGCGAGACGGTGTGGGAGATTACCTCCTTGCCCGCACGGTAAAGATCACTCGGTGCTTTCGAGGGAAGTAGGTCATGTGCCGGCACCCTTGCAAAATGAACGTAATATTCCCATGTCCTTCCACAAACAAGAATTACTTTGCTGGGGATTAAAGCAAGCTAACCTTTACAGAGACAGCATGAAAATCTGAGAGACGGACTAGCCTCCCGCGCCATCTCTGAGAGACGGTCTACCCTCCCGCGCCATCTCTGAGAGACGGTCTACCCTTCCACACCATCTCTGAGAGACGGTCTACCCTCCCGCGCCATCTCTGAGAGACGGTCTACCCTCCCGCGCCATCTCTGAGAGACGGTCTACCCCCACACGCCATATCTGAGAGACGGTCTACCCTTCCACACCATCTCTGAGAGACGGTCTACCCTCCCGCGCCATCTCTGAGAGACTGTCTACCCTCCAGCGCCATCGGCACCTTCACGTGTACACACGCTATAACGTAATACTTGTCTTAACGTAAATGAACGTTTGCTCTGGCCTGGTTTGCAATGCACACCCACTCTAAAAGCGGCACAAATATATGCTGAAATTGAAAGCAATATTTTATCAGTGGGGCTCCTGTGACAAATATCGCGAGCGCGTATCAAATTTCAATGCACTGTGCATAATTCGAACCTGCATTTTCGCGAAAAATTGACACCGGTGGCCTTTACTGCCTGACAGGAAGGCGCAGCTGTAGCCGAACTTAGTACTGTGCCAGGGGAGTGGGCTGGATCCTGTAGCTGCGGGAGGGGAGCCTCGCAGCCATTAGAATCAACCAAACCTTCGCTTGTCCATCTTCAATGTCGCCTTCCACTGGCATCATTATCCACGGCTGTCGTTCTATGAAGATTATTGTAAGGTTAAATAATGGAGTTAGGCATGCCTGACCTGCCTTTACAAAAGGGTCTGAATACCCAGGGGAATTAAGCAGGCACACTGGCTTTTCTTTGGCGTCACAGGTTCATTATTGGCCCTTGGATGATTTGAGGTAAGCACCACGTTGCTGCATTTCGGTGCCGTCCAACCCATCTACACCACGTGGACACCGGTCTGTCAAAAGTGTGCAAATCGACGCAGCTCTCTTTTTTATTCCGCAGCTTCTTCCTTTTGCAAATGTAGTATAGGAGTATTCGTTTGCACTAGTTCGGATAATCGAATACTGACGTAAATCTCATCATAAATGCATATCGTTTATTCTCAGTCACTCTTTGCCAAGCTCACATCAGTGGTGTAACCATTGTTAGCAAACATCACTCAATTCTCATTCTATTGGTCAGCATTAGGCGGCAGCATCACACGACTATTCACATCAGTACGCCGATAGTTACAACAATCGGCACAGGTAAATTGCCTACGCGTCTGCTAGCGGTGTCGGGAGAGCCTTCTTGAGCGGAGCCTCCACCACCAGCTGACCCGACTTGGTCAGACGGGAGGTCACATGATCTGGGTTGACATCCTCGGGCAGTGTGAACCTACGGAACAGCCGGAAACTGGAGGTGCCCTCGTCACAACTCTCCTCGCGAACAGCCTCCACGGTGACGTCACAGCCGATGACCTTGACGCTGACCTCGTGTGGTTGGAAGTGTCGGACGTCAGCTGACACACGGTACACGTCCTGGTCCGTCACCGACAGGGAGTTTACCTGGACGGCAATGTCCTGGTCCTCTGTGGTGTCAACCGCTTCGTCCGCCACTGTACTCGAACTGGCTCCTGTAGTGTGGTCTGGTGCTACGTTTTCCTCTTCCCTGACTTGTCTGTGCTCTTCAACAACATGGTTTTCATCTGTGATGCTGCTGTCGTCTTCAGCATTTGTGTTGCCGTTGTGACGTACAGTATCTGGAATCACTGGCACGGCGACCTCTCTCGCTGTCGTCTCCACTGTCGACGACGGGCCACATCCTTCAACCACGACCTCGTGAGTGGCATTGTCAGGGTTATCAGCTGACTCCTTCCAAGCCCCAGCAACAGCTTCGACAATCTTCTCAGGGATGCCTTCAGCGTCCTTCACACCACCTGTGTCAGGAGTTGACTTGCCTTCCGTCACGCTGTCTCGAGACATCTCACCCGTCAGCGAAACATTCTGAGGCGCCTTGGCTACTCCCAGTGCCGGTCGGTCTGCCAATGGTGCCTCCAGGATCAGCTGACCTGACCGGGTCATCCGTGCAGTCAGACTATCGGCCTGCACCGCCTCCGGCAGCCACACCCTCCTCACCGTCCTGCTGGTGACGTAGCCGTTGTTGGATCGTCGCTGACGGTGGGCCCGCACGGTGACGACGCGGTCCCTGCGTTGGACAGTGACCTCGTCGGGCCGGTACCCGACTGTGTCCACCGACTGCCGGAAACACCCTGCCGTCGGCGGAACGTCGCCACACCGGCTCCGACAGCAGGCTCTCTTGACTTCTGCTGCGTCGCCGTCGACGCAGGGTTGGCGTTTGACGGACCATCGTGTCGGCGGTGGGGTCATGCTCCACAGCGGGCAGTGAGGCCCGATGAAGTCCGTCCACGGGTCCCACCGTGGCTGGATCTGTCTGCCAGGCTGAATGAGCAGAATCGTCTCCATCTGCACTGAGTGTCGTTCACGCAGATGTGCCTACACGGTCTGTTGACACGCTTCTGATGCTGCATTCGCCTTGAACTTACTTTTTATATTCGGCTGGCATGGTTCTGGAATACCGGAGAAGCTCCCCGCCTCCCATCTCCTTGTGATCCCAGAGCTTTCCTGAAATATCTAGAACACTCTCGATTCCCGATGTGTCGACCAATCATAGCACGGTATGGCAATGACGTTTGCGCCACCGTTGTAGGCTGGGTAGTAGATTGACTTCCGAGAAACAGATCAGCAATCTGGTAACCTCGCCAGCGAGGGACGCATTCATAAGGACCCAGTGTCACAAGTACCCGGTTTCATAAGCACCAAAATATGCCAGATTTGGTTTCATAAGCATGGAGGATGTACGCCTGGATTGGAAACTCCGCGTCGGCGCCTTTCATCTGCGCGTATCAGCGGCACCAACCTGCCACCTAGCGGAGGATAAGTAAAAACACGGAAACTCGGCCAGTTTTAGGCCATGCGCCTTTGGGAGTTCGGGGTACGCATTCCGTATTGGCATTTTTCCAATTGATTCAGCCACCCCAGGAGGATTGCATCTGCCTTTCATGATACAGAATTGATCAAGGAACCTTACCGTTCTTTCCTTGATGATTTATTACGCTCCGTTCCGAAGTTGTCGCAATGCGAAGTGAAGACATTTGTGAGAGGGAGCCAATTTCGCCGACAGGGTAGGCCCACCGATGCTGATTTTTTAATGATCGGAGAGGGCAAGGAACATGAAGACAATAGGCAGACCAAAATGAATAGGGGGGGGGCACATTCCATAGGCTCCCATGTTAGAAGTTGAATTTATTGCGGGTGGGGGAAGCAAGCATTGAGGGGGCAGTTTCACCCTCAAAGATAAGAATGAGCGGTTCTGCCTTCGCCCCCACCCTCCTTGCTTTCTAGATATGTGGCTGATATTTTCCGGTGGAATGGTTTACACAACGGAATGGGAGAGTACAGACTTCGGCGTACCCACCAATCCGCAAAGAGGATTGAGCGGAAGTTCCATGGAGGGTACAAGCTCCCTCCCCTACATCATACCACTGACAGATTTATGATTTTGCCAAGGAGGCGTCATTTCTCCAGAGGGGCGGCTCTTGGTCCAGAACATTTGGACGGGGTACACTCCGATTTCCCAGGGGGCACCAACTTGTTTTTGTCTGAGGAGTGCGTTTCGCCGAAAAATTCGCGGCGTGCGTTCGGACTCCCAGAGGACTGCCGTCCCCAGGCCGAGGAGCGCGTTGCACTAAGAAATGCTAGGGAGGGGTGCACTGGAACCTCCAAGAGAGGCGCCCTTCGGGTCATAAGGGGCGCCACTTTCGCTTCCTCCCCCTTGGATCAGCCCTTGCAACATACCCTAGCTGGCAACGCCACTACCTCTCGCCGATTTGCTACCACTGGGCAGTCGTTCCACTCAGGGGTGTTGTTTTATATACCTTTGAGGGGGAACTGCCACCTCAATGTTTGCTTAGCCCACCCCCGCAATTATTTCAACTTCTAACATGGGAGCCAATGGAATATGCCCCCTCCCTCAATTCATTTTGGTCTGCCCATTGCCTTCATGTACTTTGCCCCGTCCAATAATTTCAAGATCAAGATAAAGATAGAGAGATAAGAGATAAAGATTCAAGAAAAAGATCATCAAGATATCAACATCGGTGGGGCGACCCTTGGGGCGAGGTGGGCCCCATCTCTCAGATGTCCTCACTTCGCACCACGACAACTTCTGAACGGATCGTAATAAATCAATAAGGAAAGAACGGTAATGTTCCTTGATCAATTCTGTATCATGAAAGGTTGATGCAATCCTCCTGGGATGGCCGAATCAATTGGAAAAAATGTAAATGCCAAATGCATATCCTGAACTCCCATAGGCGCACGGCCTAAAACCGGCCGCATTTCCGTGTTTTTACTTACCCTCCGCTAGGTGGGCTGATACGCAAACAGCTGTTGGTTTTCAATCCAGGCGTACATGATCCATGTCATAAGTTTCAAAAGTTGCCGGGCCAGCGACGGTCATTCACGTTTGACAAGCATTACAGAGGCGCAGGACTGGCGAGGGCAAGTGTTGAGGCACAGTGTCCACACGTCATATAAAGTTTTGCTTTTGCGCGCATCATGAATGAAAACACCCAATCAGCACAGCAACACACATTACTGGGAAGTGTTCTTTGAAATGAATTTGGTTGAAACGACACTTGAAAATAGGCAGGTGGGTAGCAGGGGCGGGTCCGGGGAATTTCACGCGGACACTCGTCTGGACTTGGACATTCTGGGCACTCGTCATTTCCTCGAAGGAGCGCCACTGCGAACGTCCATGGAGGGGCACCTTCGGCTGAAAATTCGCTCAAGTGACCAGTGCTTATGTGATGGTGCATTCTTGACATCCTAAAGAAGAACGCATTTTTTGTGTATTTGGAAGGTCGACGCTTGGTCGACGCTTCACCTGGCCGGCGCTGTGATATAACGGTTCACGCATCTGGTAGATGTCATGCAAATGCTGAGAAAGCGCATCGTAAAATACATCTTTCAATAACGCTTCAAACAAATGCATCTTAAGAGCACTTCAGCCGTGACATGTGTTCCCGTGCTGCTTGGGCGTCTTATTTGTAATGCACGTAAAAGTATAACTTTATATATATGATGCATAGTCGAAAGCTCGTTGCTGTATAAACACACAAAGTAATTAATTTCGCCTATCATTGATAGATACTGATATTTTTCTGCACTGACTTTAACACTTTCCTCACTCGTCCTGCGCCTCCGTAAGCGCCAATGCTTGTCAAACGTGAATGACAGTCGCTGACGAGGTTACCCAGCTTGTTGATCTGTTTCCTAACAGTCAATCTACTACCTAGCTTACAGCGGTGGCGCAGACGTCATTGCCCTACTGTGCCATGATTGGTCGACACACAGGGAATCGAGAGTGTTCTAGATATTTCAGGAAAGCTCTGGGATCGCAAGGAGATGGGAGGCGGGGAGCTTCTCCGGTATTCCGGAACCATGCCAGCCGAATATAAAAAGTAAGTTCAAGGCGAATGCAGCATCAGAAGCGTGTCAACAGACCGTGTAGGCACATCTGCGTGAACGACACTCAGTGAAGATGGAGACGATTCTGCTCATCCAGCCTCGTAGACAGTTTCAGCCACGGTGGGACCCGTGGACGGACTTCACCGGGCCTCACTGCCCGCTGTGGAGCATGACCCCACCGTCGACACGGTGGTCCGTCAAACGCCAACCCTGCGTCGACGGCGACGCAGCAGAAGTCAAGAGAGCCTGCTGTCGGAGCCGGTGTGGCGACGTTCCGCCGACGGCAGGGTGTTTCCGGCAGTCGGTGGACACAGTCGGGTACCGGCCCGACGAGGTCACTGTCCAACGCAGGGACCGCGTCGTGACCGTGCGGGCCCACCGTCAGCGACGATCCAACAACGGTTACGTCACCAGCAGGACGGTGAGGAGGGTGTGGCTGCCGGAGGCGGTGCAGGCCGATAGTCTGACTGCACGGATGACCCGGTCAGGTCAGCTGATTCTGGAGGCACCATTGGCAGACCGACCGGCACTGGGAGCAGCCAAGGCGCCTCAGAATGTTTCGCTGACGGGTGAGATGCCTCGGGACAGCGTGACGGAAGGCAAGTCAACTCCTGACACAGGTGGTGTGAAGGACGCTGAAGGCATCCCTGAGAAGATTGTCGAAGCTGTTGCTGGGGCTTGGAAGGAGTCAGCTGATAACCCTGACAATGCCACTCACGAGGTCGTGGTTGAAGGATGTGGCTCGTCGTCGACAGTGGAGACGACGACGAGAGAGGTCGCCGTGCCAGTGATTCCAGATACTGTACGTCACAACAACAACACAAATGCTGAAGACGACAGCAGCATCACAGATGAAGACCATGTTGTTGAAGGGCACAAGCAAGTCAGGGAAGAGGAAGACGTAGCACCAGACCACACTACAGGAGCCAGTTCCAGTACAGTGGCGGACGAAGCGGTTGACACCACAGAGGACCAGGACATTGCCGTCCAGGTAAACTCCCTGTCGGTGACGGACCAGGACGTGTACCGTGTGTCAGCTGACGTCCGACACTTCCAACCACACGAGGTCAGCGTCAAGGTCATCGGCTGTGACGTCACCGTGGAAGCTGTTCGCGAGGAGAGTTGTGACGAGGGCACCTCCAGTTTCCGGCTGTTCCGTAGATTCACACTGCCTGATGATGTCAACCCAGATCATGTGACCTCCCGTCTGACCCGGTCGGGTCAGCTGGTGGTGGAGGCTTCGCTCAAGAAGGCTCTCCCAACACCGCTAGCAGACGCGTAGTCAATTTACCTGTGCTGTTTGTTGTGACCATGCTGATGTGAATAGTCATGTGATACTGCCGCTTACCGCTGATCAATGAAGTTAGAATCGAGCAAGGATTGCTAACGGCTGTTACTCCTCTGATGTGAGCTTGGTGACCGAGAATAAACGACATGCATTTATGATGAACTTTATCTCAGTATTCGATTATCCGAACTGGTGCAAACGAACACTCCTAGACTACAATTGTAGGAGGAAGACGCTGCGGGACAACGAGAGCAGCGTCGTTTTGCACACTTATGTTTACCTCAAATAATCCAAGCACAAATAGTGAACCCCTCACCCCAGGAGAGAGAGAGAGAGAGAGAGAGAGAGAGAGAGAGAGAGAGAGAGAGAGAGAGAGAGAGAGAGAGAGAAAAAAAAAAAAAAAAAAAAAAAAAAAAAAAAAAAAAAAAAAAAAAAAAAAAAAAAAAAAAAAAAAAAAAAAAAAAAAAAAGAGAAAGAGAGAGAGAGAGAGAGAGAGAGAGAGAGAGAGAGAGAGAGAGAGAGAGAGAGAGAGAGAGAGAGAGAGAGAGAGAGAGAGAGAGAGAGAGAGAGAGAGAGAGAGAGAGATATATATATATATATATATATATATATATATATACATATAGGATCGGGCACCATTCCGCCACATCAAGGAGTCTGTAGGAGCGGAAAGGAAGAGTCTGAAGAAAAGCGGAAGGCTGGAGAGGAAAAGAAGTCTGGGACAGAACTGGAGAGTTTAGAGATGAATGAAGGAGTCTGGAAAGTAACGGAGGAGTATGAAAGAATGAGAAGGAACGGTGAAAATGGGGATGAAGGGTCTGGGGACGGTAGGGGGAGTTTGGTGGAGAGCAGAAGATACTGAGAGGAACGAGGGATTTTGGGGATGGTCGGAGGAATCTGGCGAGGATTGAGGAAGTTTTTGGAGGAACTGAAGAGTGAGAGGTCAGAGAGGCTGCACAGGAGCGGGGATCCCGAAGATGACTGGAGGAGTTTGGGAAAGAATGGCGGAGCCTGGTGAGGGAGGGAGAAGTCTGGGGAGGAACGAGGGAGTCTGGACATGGACAGAAGAGTCCTGAAAAACTGGGAAATCTATGTAGGAGATGAAGAGTCTGGGGAAGAACTGAGAGGTCTGGGGTGATGGAGTAGTTTCGTGAGGACGGAGGACTCTGGGGTGAAACTAAGGAGTCGTAGATGACTGGAGGGCCTAGAGTGGCTGAGGAACCAGAGGAGAAACGAAGGAGTCTGGAGAGGAACGGTGGAGTCGGGAGAGAAATCGAGGCCCAGAACAGGAACTGGAAAGTCTAGGGAGGAACGGTTGCACTTGGGCAGAAACGGAGGAGTCTGGGGTGGAACAGAAGGGTCTCGGGAATAATTCAGGGGTTTAGGGAGGCTCCGAGGAGCTCGGGGAGTGACGCAGGAGTCTGGGGAGAAACCTTGGTGTCTGGGAAGGAATGGAAGAGTTCATCGACCAGTCTTCTATTTCTCCACATACTCCTTTATTACTCATCAGACTCCCTGGCTCCTTCCTAGACTTATCCGCTCTTTCCCTCGCGCTTCATTCTTCCTCAAGCTACCACGTTATTTCCCAGACTCTTCTGTTCCTACCCCGACTTCTTCCTTCCTCCCCGAGCTTCTCGGCTTCTCTCCAGACCCTTATGTTCATCTGCAAGCTGTTTAGTTATAACTTAAACTTTCCCAATTATCCCCAGACTCCTCCGACGCCCAGACTCCTCTGGTCCTTCCCAGACTCGTACATTTCTCACGGAATCCCTCATTCCTTCCCGGAATGAGGGATCTCGGTCCCGTGTTACAAGCTGTAGAGCCATGACGTTGCCAAATGAAGACGGTGGGAGTGTATATCGGGCTAAGCACAGCTAATGGCAGAACGTCTGCATTACAAAGGCTAAGGTCCTGTTCTATCTGCAATATATGTAGTGCTGCGCATTTGTGTTCACTGAAGTTTGCATGTTCGTTGAAACTCTGAACACATGTGACATTGAGCGCGTCGTTATTTGTGGTGGCTTCTTGAGCATCCACACATCACATAGTGCCTAACCCGTGATGCGATCGTCATGATGCCATCAAAACTACAAAACAAAGCAAAACAGATTAGCCTCTCTACCACAGGCTCCAACGAAAATGTGATTATCTTTTGACTGATAACTGAAATCAGATTGTTCAATATTTCCGTTTCATTGATCAACACTTTTACTAGTGGGTTATATTATACATTTCTCACTTTTGAAGTGCATTGATAAATCTACCCCGCGAAATAATGCCTTAGTTGATCGACTTCCAGTGTGAAAACACGAAACGAATATGGTAACCTTGCACTAGGGAACAATTTATTAAAAACATAGCATTAAAATTACTAGTGTTGCATAATGACAATGATCCTGTGGTTGCCACCATCTCCCGACAACTATTCGAGGTGGATGAAGCCATGTGTGAAACGAATCGGACAAGCCACGAAAGGGACTAGAAGGGGCGAATTGACTTTCCCACCCCCATGACGCACAGTGTTGCAATGCAGTGGCAGGCCAGCCACGTATCCTGATTCGTCGACTCGGGGAACTCCCCTCCCCAAAGGTTAGCACTGGTGGACAATGGCAGCGGTGAGACAGTTGCGGAAAAACCCTCCCCCTCCCCGTCTACGTCACCGTCAGTTGCCGCTACTCACCGACCCTGTGCTCGAGCGTTCACAGTCGTGCACGGTCTGCACCCCAGCCGACAGCGTTTAGTGAACAACGACCCGAACAGCAGCCACGATGAAGCTTTTGGTGGCGCTGTGCATTCTCGGTAAGCATCTCGACAAGCTGTCCAGACGGTCTCGAATTCGATACCACAGACACACCAGCAGCACAGACACGTCAATGCGGGTTAGGTTCTGGCCGATAATCTGTACTTTGAATGTGGGTGTCTCAAAAACCTTCCCATTGAACTTGTTGCCGAACTTCCGCTTCCTCTTCACGAAAAAAAAGTTACAGGATTATCAGTTCCTCAATAGCGTGCGTGTCGAATCTTTATTCCGGGATGAGGAAAACATGTACACCGCCTAAGTGTTTTTCTTCCGATCGCTGTTCCCGGTCCCCTTGTAGCAACTTTTCAAATGTTGTGGCTTCCCAGCGTTTTTCGTTTTTCACGTTTTGCGAACATTTTTTGTGTTTAAATCAAACAGACTGGTGCTGTGACACTTTGTGGCGAACGTAGAAGCATGAAAACCTCCAATCGTTTTCACATTTCTATGAAGATACGGCAACTGGCATCATGGGCGCAAATAAATGCGGTTATTTAACGTGTATGTTGTTATTTACGTTGTAAAAAGCCTCTCTCCTAGGGACGCAACCAGGATTTTCTTAAGGGACAACCAAAGCAAAGCATAATTCGAGGGAGAAGGCATTCGGACGCGAAGCGCGCCGAAAATATTCTGGTTTGGCGTGATGCAAAACACAAAATTTCTTGTTTCATCTAGTGTATTTTTTTCGCTAATGGGCGAATCTCCTGGCTCCATTGGCTCCGCCTCTCCTCTCTCCTTTGCACCAATGCAACATTTTGCAACCAAAAGTGTTGGATGGGAGTCCAGGAAGGTAGAGAAATTGGTAGCAAGGGATCAATAACACGGAAGTATGTGCAATTTTATGGAGATATTATATCGACATTCCAGTTATGCCAAATATTGCCTTATACAAGCACACATATCCATGCAATTACTTAAATTACTGCAATTACTTAAAGAAAACAAATCTACAGAGGCGATTATAAATACATAACATAACAAATTGGCAGAGGCGATTCCAGGTGAAGCAGAAATGTGGGAGCAGGACTATATTTTTGGAGCGCAATCTGCCCATATTACAACCCAGTGTATGATGAGTAGCAACGTAGTGTGCATGCAGCCTGACAAGCAGTGCTGTAGTCACTGCAGCGGCTAGGTGTCGTGCATAATATACAGGCGGAGGTGAAGCTGGCTGGTCTCTAGCTGACTTTTGGTTATTGTATCTACCGAAGCGCGGGAGACATAACCTGCATCATGTCTAGACCTTGGCTTTGTCCATTTTGGGGCTGTCATCCGTGCCGAGTCAAGCGGCCACGGAGACCAACACACCAACACCTTTGACGTCTATTCCAACCAAAGGTAATCACTTGTGTAAAGATTCAGTGCAAAGCCTCTGCCAATGCATTTTTGCTCGGGGAGATGTCCATTAGCGGTTGCGGGACCGCCAGCTGTGTCATTCAGACTCCGCCCCCCCCCCCCCCAATAATGGTAATGCAATTGGGAATGGCCCCCGGCTGGAGGACACGGCCACCACCAGGGGGCTCCCCCTCTCTGTGAGATGTTTGAGAAGCTGGCGGTTTAGTCGTCAGGCGTCAGTCGTTCGCGTTTTTCTCAGGGAGAGATCAGTCGGACATCCCAAACTACGCCAGGACCCCGTTATGTTTATATTGCAAAATGAAGTCCAACAATATTTCCACACATGCGCCAGCCTCTCCCCTGGCCGAAGAGACCGGAGTACCACCCGCAGTACGGACCACCCGTCAAATTCCGTCTCCTACGGTTTTCCTGTAGAGATGTCATGAGCGGTGGGTGTTCAGCGTGTAGCTATACGACACGTGTGTGTCAGCCAGCAGTTTGTGCCACTGACCCACGTCTATGTCACCGGCCCACGTCTGTGTCATCGACCCACGTCTGTGTCAACGGTCCATGCCTGTGTCACGGGCCCACATCTGTGTCACTGGCCCACGTTTGTGCCCCGGCCCACATCTGTGTCACTGGCCCATGTATGTGCTACAGGCCCACGTCTGTGTCACCGGCCCACGTCTGTGTCACTGGCCCATGTCTGTGTCACCGGCCCACGTCTGTGTCACCGGCCCACGTCTGTGTCAACGGCCCATGTCTGTGTCACCGGCCCACATCTGTGTCACTGGCCCATGTATGGGCTACAGGCCCACGTCTGTGTCACCGGCCCACGTCTGTGTCAACGGCCCATGTCTGTGTCACCGGCCCACATCTGTGTCACCGGCCCACGTCTGTGTCACTGGCCCACGTCTGTGTCATCGGCCCAGGTCTGTGTCAACGGCCCACGTCTGTGTCAACGGCCCACGTCTGTGTCACTGACCGACGTCTGTGCTGCTCCAGGCATCACCTTTGGACTGTCCGCTGGCATTCGAGAAGGCAACCCACTCCACACTGGGCCCCTGCGGCCCAAAGCCGTGCCCGTCAACCCACTACTGCAGCATGCCCTACACCCGACTGTCCGCCTGCCGGTTCAAGGACCCACCGACGCCAGCAACACTCCCGCCGCCGCGGGCCGACTGCCTCGGGCTGCTCTGCGTCGGCGGCTGCGTCGAGACCAGCCAGGGTCCCAGGTGCATCCCGGTCATCGAGATCGAAGACTTCGGACGTTGACGGCAGAGGTGCACAAAACGTCAAGAATGTCACCTACAAGCATTGAAACTCAGAAATCTGTCACATTGTCGTCGTTTCCCATACAAACATTTGGGAACTGCGCCGCAATCGAACCCTATCAACTGTCACGGCGTATCTGTGACAGCCTGCTGCGCCATGGTTCAGCCTAATGGAACTGGCTGCGTGCAGCCGATATTGTGCACCGGGATCTGTCCCAAAAGAGTTAGCGCTGCCAAATGTCCTGTTCCGAAATTGCAGTGATAAATTACCGAAATATAAGCGAATAGTTTGTGAAATAACCAAAAATGAAATGTACACGAAATATTTTTTGCGTTAAAATGTCTATCCTGAAGTGATATATCTTCTTTATGTGGTGAATACTTTTCCTTCTTCGAATAATGATTATCTGTCACAACAACGGCACAGTTTCAGCCCATATCTGTCATCTACGCTGGCAGGCGAGTTGGCAGGTTTGTGCACCTCTGGTTGACGGCCTGTGCGGCCGGAGACGGCGAGCGCACCCCGATTCTGTTGTCGACGTATCCCGGCCGTCGATGTCTGGAAGTATTGCTGGAGATCTTTCACCAAGCCAGATATTGCTTTTCCGGTTACTTATTTTCAAGACATATTTGCAGATTGAATGGGGAAAACGACAACTTAGAATTAGCACGGTACTAAATCAGGGTGTCCAGACCATCCGACCCACCCGGGATCTCCAGCCATGGTCGGAAGATCGGAACGCTTCGATGCTGATGCGGATTACATCGATGTAATCAACATCACTCATGTATGAGTATATGTACCAGTTTCTGTGCACAAAATTCAAAGATAAATAAAGCAAAGCGACAGAAGGGGCATTTAAGGAAAACTATTTTCAGTACAAGCAAACGAAGTCTACGCTACCCACTACTCCCATCTGTCGGCACATTGAAGGAACTGAAGTTCAGTGAGACCACCACAATACGAATAAAGCGGACGGCGAACTACAGAGCATATCACGGATGACTATTCCCTGATCTAATCCGATGCAGATCAGTGAAGATCCATATCCAATCAAGATCCATTCACAACCAGACTGGAAATCCAAATCCTGTCCGCTTTAGAAATCGATTTCTTCGAACAAGCAGAGAAGCTACACAGCTTCGAGATCGATCCTAAATCCAATCATGTCCGAAAGCTTTTTTTCGATATGGTTTCCAATCCGATTCAAGTCCAATCCAAACCGAAATCTGATGGGATAATTCAATCAACTTCACAGTGCACTCAGTAACTCCCCCAGCAGCACTCCAATCCACTCCACAGCAAGCTGCTAACGCCCTTTCTGGATACGCTCAGCGGGTTTCATCAGCAGAGTAGCTGTAATTGTGTCCAATCCCGGGGGCGAACATGAGTGTGCTCAGTTCACTACACGTCCAGCGACAGCCCCGCCTGGACTGCGCTTGGACAACCACCGGCCGTAAGCTCCGCACCAGGGAAGTGGGTAGCTCGTCTCACAATCGAAGATTGTGGGTTCGAATCTCACCTGTCGCTACTCTTCGCCCGCGACCAATCGGCGTGAGAGATTGGCGACGCTACATGACTCAACGATCGACGTGTCGTAAAACCAATAACCAACCAACCGAGCTCCGCACCAGGCCAGGGGCAGACACCACCGATGCAGCACATGTCTGCGGCTCACGACAGCCCAGCCCACGACTCAGGATCGCCTACTAGGCACGACCACCTTGCGTGCATGCACGCATAGGCGTATATAATTATATATTTATATATATATAAAGATATATTTGTATTTTTTACATTTGCGAGTTCTTGTAGAGCTCACTAGTAGGGTGTTGTTTTATATACTTCTCAAAGGGCAAGCTCCTTCTCAATGTTGGCTTTGCCCCCGCCCCCCCCCGCCCCCAAATAATTTCAGCTTTTAACATGGGACCTCATGGAGTGTGCCCCAATCCATTTGGCCTTGAACATTGCCTTCATGTATTTTGCCCTCCCCATACTTTTCAGAAATCAACACCAGTGCTCACTAGGGATATATGTCTACAGATCTATACATCTATAGACAAATATCTCGCGCCCCATTGCAAGTAGCATCGGTGTACCGAATGGCATCAGACCCAACGGCTGACCCAGAGCAACTGTTCCTGTCTGCAAGTGTCTCAGAGTGCGGGTCATCTCAGCATTCCTACGTCCCCGAGTCTCCTCAATGTCTCGGAGTTTCGCACCATCTCAGAATTGGCTCCCCTGTGCCCGCGGCCTCTCCATCCTGGTTGGCTCAGGGCTAATCACAGT
Source organism: Ashinkailepas kermadecensis (assembly GCA_034440615.1). Taxonomy (NCBI): domain Eukaryota; kingdom Metazoa; phylum Arthropoda; class Thecostraca; family Neolepadidae; genus Ashinkailepas; species Ashinkailepas kermadecensis. Next base: position 122,513 of record JAOTOM010004796.1, on the reverse strand, counting down.
GTGGCCCGTTCTATCTACAACTCACGTAGGCATCTTATTTCATTCATTGTACACTGGCGACTGCGTCTCCAGGGACAATCGTCGATGTTGACTCGAGTGATGTGCAAACAAAACATCAGCCAATGGCCTGCTCAGAGCGTGAAGTTCCGAGGAGTATCATCAGTTCAGAGCGTTTTCTATCGCCTAATGGTTTCTGGTCAACCCAAGGCACTGATCACGTGACTAGCAAGAAGCGAATTTCTCACAATCTTCAGTCCCCAACTCATGCCGAGGTGCATTGCGACTCCACGATAGCCCTGCGATCCGGAGTCGTTTGCCGGTCCAACACTCTGAAGCAGGACAGACTGTGCCCGTCAGGATGTTTTTCACAGGCTCTCGTTTACTCCTGATCTTCCCAGGTTTGTAATTATGTCAAAGCCATCGCCAACTCATAGCGATTGTAATTAGATCCAGCTCTCAAGCCTGAGACTTTCTCACCAGTTCAGGGCTTCTACAACTTGCTCACGACTCACACTGGTCTACAGGTCCATGCCATTTCTACGAAATCGTATCTGTTCCGGGACCCGACCCATGTCATGAAACGTGACTGCCCTAGGGTCTCGACCGATGTTGGTCCCAGGGTCTCCAGTCACCGTCTCGGGTCGCGATGGTTCCAGGGTCTCTCCGCAGCTTAGTGCTTCTATTTGTGTCAAGGCCCTTAGCCGATCCAAACTGCCCCAGTGTTCGTGACTGTCCAGTGTCAAAGGGCAACGGTCCATCCCAGTTCCCGTGCTGTTCATGACTTCGCACTGGTTTCCAGGTTTTCGGCTGGCCTACAAAACCCATGGGCGATTTTCGGGAGGGAGTAGATCGTCATTTTCCCCAGCCCTGTCCCCAAATTAATATCGATCGACAGGCTTAAGCAACTAATACATGATTCAATTTTCTTTTAGGTTTCCTATGCATTTCAGGCACACTTAGGCACTCCGGCTTGAAAAGAAACCTCCGAACTAATATCTTTGGCTGCACGCTGTGATGTCAATAATTACATCACATCTCTTCTTTTCTCAGATGTGAATCCACCACCAACTACTCTTGCGACGCTCTCGCCGTCTGGAAAGCAGCTCCCCTCACACCAACTGCACCCACCTATGCCCTTTCCTCGATTTACGACGAATTCCGCACGCAAGACGCTGCCATCTTGAACACAGGTCGGGCTAGTGGTATGTGTGCATAGATACCTGGTTCCTCATGAACGTACGCATGCAGCTCATCCCGACATTTCCTGTTCGAGCATGTTGTTCAAATGCTAATTTGTCCCCTCATTTGCATATATAATATTATACCCTTCATTTATTCAAATATGCACCGTGACGGGCAAAGGTTTCGCTCTTTTCATTGCCCTGATTTATTCCATAAACATATATGTAAAATATATATATATATATATATATATATATACATATATATATATATATATATATATATATATATATATATATATATATATACTGGAGCATGTAGTCCCCCCATTGGAAAGATGGCGTCCCTCTGGCCGGAAAAAGGCGACCTTCCAGGAATGCTCCAGTGCACCCCCACCCCCACACGACACCCGCGGATCTTACATCCAGATCTTTCTGCTCTCCCAGCAGAAAAGGGGCACCCTAAGACAAAAAATGCATCCCTTCTGTATGCTCGAGTGCACTGTCCACCCTACTGAACAACTTCTACGCCGAAGGCACCCTTTCAGGGACATTCGCAATGCACCCCCCCCCCACACACAAGAAAATGGCGCCCTATGACAATTCCTGGATCTGCCCAGGACGCCTGTCCAGCCATTCGTCACTCTACCGTCGACCGTCGCTCACTCCGGTACGCAATTGATTGGGCGGCGGAGCAAAAAGCCGGTCCGCTCGCAACAGCTGGATGCAGTCGAATGACCAGCCGATCGAAAGTGGTCCTTAGCTGTGCATTCGGCGACCAAGAATATATAAGCCGGAAGTGACGGGGTCGGGCCAGCAGTCAGGGCGCTCTCGTGAAGCTATGAAGGCGCCGATCAAGGTAAGCGTCGAAAGCACCGAGGTTTACTTCTCTGGAGATATGTCGAGCTTTAGTAGGCTGGCAGGTGCTATTTCCAGCCACAGCTAGGTACACCAGAAGGAGAATTTGAATCGGTGAATGTCCTTCGTTTGAAAGAGGTAGGTTCCCCGGCAATGAGTTATGCATGCTCCGGGTCTCGAGAGCAATTGTGTCCCCCAGTTGTGTCGTGACAGCTGGCTTAGCGGTTCAGCACACCAGCTTCTATTGGCAGAGGCAGAGCGGTGGCATCGACTTCCGCAGGATCGACGGAATCCCAGATCGTGGATGCGTTCAAATGCGGTGGCGAGCTGAAGAGGCTCTGAATGTTTTTAGCAAGTCACTAAGGAATTATAAAAATGACAGGTCACAAAGAAGTGTTGTGTGCCCAGGCCAGTAATATGCAGCCATGATCTGCATGTGCTGTGTGAATCCAAGGTAAAGCAGATGGAGCAGTGGGTATTCATTACATCTTCGAGTTAAAAGTAAAGGCATAAGCATAGCGATTTTTTTGTGTGGAGGGGGGGGGCTGCGATAATGCGGAACGTGCGGCTCAACTTGGCCTTATCTCTTGATTTGTGACATCTGGCTGCCGAATTATGGTGGGCTTCAATTGAACCCTGACTCTTGATTTGTGAAAGCTGGCTGCGGCATCAAGATGGGGTTCAGTTGAACCCTGACTCGTGATTTGTAGCAGCTGACTGCGGCACCAAGTGATCAGAGGTGGAACAATTTATCCTGATACGCACTCATGTCATATATAGCCTGCAGTACCTGACCGTATATTTTCTTTGTTTTGTTTTAGAAGTATGATTGCAGCATGGATGCATGAAGTCTACAGAATCACTCCTCCGAACAGCTATGGCTTTGATTGGAGTAGGATTTCGGCAGCGTAAGAGCGATGGAATGAGTTTGGGCTGGGGCAAGAGCTTTGCGAATTTATTCGTTTTGATTATGCAAGCCCATCCAGTTACGGCCTTTGTTTTCCGTGTTTATCAGTTTGATTGTTAAAAAAATATTCAGTTATTAAGTTTTGCTGGGTGGTTTCATGCTCCAGGATCCTTTACTAAGCAATGCTTGTTGCGTGAACCCTGGCCCCACCACCCGATCCATGAATTCCAGTTCAACAGCAGAATCCGCCGATTCTGCGCCGACACGGCCGACCCGATAACTCGTCCCCGTCCCTATTGGGCCTTATTGGGTCAACTGACCCTCCCAGTCGGAGGCTAAACGCGAGCGCGTGAATCGACTCAAACCCTATCTTGCCAGGATAGGAGAGACCAATACAGGCCAGCGCTCTAACCAACTGAGCTACCGGGCGGTTTTTGGATCTCCTTAGGATGAAGTGTAGCTTCCTGAACTTCCCAACCAACTTCTGCCGTCTCTGCGGATGCCTTAGGGAATTTTAACGAATAGTATTAACACACAATTAGTCTGAAACATGTCAAAGATATAATTTCTTACGCACAGTCAAAATATAGCGAAAAAAGGAACCAATGCCCAGAGAAACGTAGCCTCCGAAAATCCGAAAATATCATCTTGCCAATTTGCAACACGGCACACAATATCACCGACGGGCTTAAATGTAGAACAGGTAATTTTTATTTGTGTGTGCACTTCTCGTCACCGCAGTATGCCTGAAACCTGTTGATATTCATATCTTCCAAATATCGTTATGCAAATAGTACATTTTTGAATATAATGCATAACTTGTCAAAGTACAGTTTTGTTGTCAATATTATAGAATCTACATTATACTTCCACCAATGGCATCCAATCATGCCAAGAAATAAGTTTCAGTGCTGAAAAACCATGATGCCTATTGTAAGAAAATTGTCACGGCGACTTGTGGGTGTGTTTAATATTATTTATGCATGAAAATGTCAAATGCGTCCCATTTTTACTTCCTTCGTTGCGTTTAATGCAAATACCCGACATTCTCCTAAGTAATAGCAGGTACCAGCAAATAATGCTACATAATTTGGTGCTGAACAGACTACGTGACCGTATATTTCGAAAAAAAGTGGCAACAACCAAAGCATAACCTTGCAGTTGCCGTTCTTCGCAGCGCCCTGTCATAATTACCTTTCTATCTGCACTACTTTCTTCGCCTCCTTCGTCCCGTAGTCTCGCAATGACCAGGGCTAATCGTGGCAAACTTAATATAAATGCCATACCATGGCACCATATGTCGTATTTAACAACACAAATTATAGCGTCGTGCACAAAATGGCCCCACGTGTTAGCATGCTCCTAAAGCTGCGACTACTATTATTATCTTGGTTTCATGTTTAATGTCAATTAGTTGCCTGGGAGGCTTTGTACAGACGGTTACCCACTGGAAGAAATCAATAGGAGCCTGTTCAATGGAATATTCATGTCGGTATCTCACCCTCCCCACATAGCACAAAATTAACTTGGCAGCTGTAAGAGAGTAGTCGCACCGCAAAGACGTGACATGCGCGGCCTGACAAACACATACAAACACATTGTTTGTTTTCCAGATATTGTTACTGCTCGCCATTCCTGCCTGTGCAAGAGGAGCTCCTCACCATCAACACGGCCGGCCCGACAGCCACACCGATGGAGCTCACACACACGCCGGTGGAGATCACAGCCACACCGATGGAGCTCACACACACGCCGGTGGAGATCACCAGCATACCGTCGGAGCTCATCGGCACCCTGGCGGGGCTCACACGCACATAGATGGAACTCACCAGCATACGGATGGAACGCACGAGCACACGGACGACCTGCACGCACACACTGACGGATCCCACGTCCACGCCCACGTGACGGGCAGCCGGGGAGTGCGTCGGTCGCGACGTTACCGCCGAGACCGACTGGGCGGCTCTCATCGGGCCGGCCACGTGTCGCATCCGGCGTCCGACGGCTACCAGTCGGCGAGAGACGGCTACCAGTCGGCCGGCAGCTCCTACCAGCCGGTGGCCTACACCAGTAGTCACGGATCGCACCAGTCGTACCACCAGCTGAAGCCCATCCACCTGCACCAGGAGATGAAGCACGACGTGGTGACCGTGCTCGTGCCCAAGAAGCGACACGGCTACGGCTACGGCTCCTACGACGGCAACTATGTCAACTATAGTGGCTACACGGGATATGGCAGGTATGGCGGCAGCCATGGCGGATACGGCGGCGGCCATGGTGGATACGGTGGCGGTCATGGCGGGAATCGCGGCGGCCATGGCGGCCATGGATATGGCAACCAACACTACCACTACGACGACCTATACTAGTGTTAACTGTGCGCCGCGATTGTAGCTTGTGAAATTGTTGTGATTCACGGATTTTCCCATTTCGCAGCACCTGTTGCTACGCATGCAGGTATCGTTGAGCAGAGAGAAGAATGGAACGAGCACGGTGTGATAGGAAGCCCAATCGTGGATCCACAACGAACGGCCCACACTTCGGTGGGATCATATTTGGCGGGAACAAATATGTATTACCAGTGAAGAGAATAAACAGGCCGAGGAATTGACGTGTAACGGCGTGGTGGAGTGTGGATATTCCTAGGAACAGCGAAATACATGCAAACCCTTTGTTGTTTGGTGGGTGGAGCTCGAAATATTTTAAACTACATTTCGCACTCATAAGTTGGGATGGATACATTTTCTTTGTCCCTCCACCACGGGATTTGCCAGAGCGCACACGACTTTCCACGTAGGGCATAGCTACGATTCTGGCTTATGAATACCTCGGATATCCCAGCTACTCAGTATATCATCCTTCATACGCGGGACAGAAGAAAACAAAGGAAGAAGGAAACGAAAATAAAAAAGGAGGTTCAGTTGGGGAATGCACCTCCCCATGAGAAGGTGGCGCCCTTCCGGCCTGGAAAAGGCGCCCCTCTGGGAAGACTTCAGTGCTACCTCACGCCCCCCCCCCTCCATTTTTTCAACCAGAGGCACCCCTCTGAGGGGAAAGGCAAAGTCTTAGAAGGAAAGGCGCCCCTCCGTGAAGACCCAAGTGCACCCAGCTATAATTTTTCAGACAGAGGTGCCCCCCCCCCCCGAGAGGAAAAGGTTCCCCTCCGGGAAGGCTTAAGTGCATGCCCTTCAGATTTTTCAGCCAGAGGCGCCCCTCTGAAGGTAAAGCCCCTCCAGGTACTTTCGAAGTGGCTTCTCTCCGGACATTTCCCCATGACAATTTCTGAATCTGCCCCAGGATAGGAGATATCCACGAACATGCAATGCTGGTATTTACATTACCAGAATGGAGCCCGTGGCAAAAATAAATTACAGTTTGAGTTGCATATGTGGCACAGCAACCTCAGCTCTGGTTATATTTTGCTCATTGTATTCACGGGATGACATGGGTGTTGCTTTATATAATTTTGAGAGAGAAAATGCTACCGCAATATTAGCTTTGCCCCCCCCCTCCCAATAATCATAATTCCAACTTTTAACATGGGACCCTATGGAGTGTTCCCCCAATCCATTTGAGCCTGCCAATTTCCTCCATGTACTATTGTGCTCCCGCCCCCAATTATTTCCAGAAATCAACTCTTTTGCGGGATGGTACCTTTCGCTTAAAAGTCACCGGCATTCGAACAAAAAAATGAACAAATCATAGGTGTTCCATATAACCAGAATTGTACATAAATAAGAAAAAACATGTTTCGTACTTTCATCAGAAAATTCCAAGACTGGAATATAATTCAGTAGCACTCTGGAATAAGAAGCCACGTTTGGTATGTGATGTCACAGTGACCCAGGTTTTGTCTAGTTTAGACGAAATATACTATATCTGGGCATTTGGAGCATGGATGATGATGATGAACGATGGCGTACTTGATCCATGTTTGGGGCAGAGTATATATCACCTTGAATCAGAGTATAGGAAACAACGTAAACAACATTTTGAGTACCTGCTGTCTCGGGCATCAGGTATCTTGAATTTGATTAGGTAGGTTGGTACCAAGGCCTGGACCCGATAAGCCTTGGATTGGTACCTACCAATGCTAATATGGCCTTGGTAGGTACTATCTTAGTTTTGACAGCCGTGGGATCTGGTCGATTCGCTAGTTGTTGGGGAATCTCTTTGGAAGGATAATAAATGAAATAGATACACCTGCTACGAAGTGGTGGTTAGGTACCTACCTACCTACCTAATCAATCATGAATGGTGGTGTCCTGATTCCTTGGTATTCTGGTTTGTCTGTTTATTTTGAAATCCAGTCCAACTTGAAACGAAAGTTGGTATCAGATTCAAATTACAGGAACATTAATTTTTGTCTATGAAATGTGTAAATAAGAAAACTATATCACTGCAAGGTTGCACATTTCATTGTGTAATCTTTCATCTATGTAGGGGCAGGAGGGAACATGTTCTGTTTCCCGAACACCTACTTTTGGACGTCTCTCGCATCATGTTCAGCGCAAAATATCAAAAAGGTGGTGGTATTCATAAACAATGGACATTTCGCCACCAAAATACAAAGGTCTGATAATATAGTGCTACAGTTTTTTTTGTGTATGGAGCTAGGAAAGTGCAGACACTATTGTTATGTTTCTGAGAGCAGTAACTTACAAAAACTAAGGAAGTGACCTCCAATATTTTATTTTGCAATTCAAATTACACCAGTTTTTAGCAGCTACTAATATCTTGTACCATAATAGCTACAGTGAAGTAATCCTGCACAACCACATTTTCATGTTTAGAACATAGCACACCACTACAAAATAATTATCTGGTTTAAGGTTGCTCTTGGTAATCTTCAAGTATTACCCCTCACACTTTCTTTATATCAACAATGCATCAGAGTCACCGTCAGCTGACTGCCAGTCAGGTGTTGGTGACGTCACTCAAACATACAGAAACAACACTTCCATACGACTGCACTGAATGACCCCAGAGTGTCACCAGGAATATTTATAAGGGGTCAAACCCAACCTAACCTAACCTAACAATAAAAATAACCAAACGTAACCTAGCCTAACACTTATAAATATTCCTGGTGACGCCCTTGGGTCATTCAGTGCACCCAACTGGGGGTGTCTCGATACGTTTGAGTAATGTCACCAACAGCTGACTGACAGTCAGCTGATGATGGCTTGGCTACAATAGTCGGTTTTACAGCGGCAATTTGCTCTCCCGTCTAGTCGCTTTACATCCTTCCAAGTCATTCCTTGCTTCAACTAAACATTCCAGACATGAACTAAAAAAGTACATCTAAGAACATTTATTATTAACAAGAATTGATTTCACTCAATTTTCTGAACTTTTTCATTGACAAAACTTGTTTCTTGGTGGTGAGAATAAAACTATTTTAGACTGATTGTTTTAGTATAATGTTCCTTAAACCATTTTATATTCCGAAACCTATATCCCATTACGCGGCAGGCAACAAATCAGTCGGTGCATGAGCGTCCTACTCGTGGGATGTGTTGTGATTATTTATTAGTTGTGCGGCGTGAGCATGTCGGCAGTATCAGGTATGGATTTATAAACTTGGTTGACATCGATTAAGTGTACTTTTGTTATCATTTTCTCTACCGTTGCTCAGGAAGTTGGCTTATAACCGCATCCTTCGCTAATTTAACCACAGCGCCAATTTGTCATCTGGCAGTCATCCGTCCGCTGCCAGATGCCGTAGAGCTGAGTGCAGTCTTGACGTAAATTAGAAAGCGTATTGCAATCTGCTGATATTCGTAAGTTTAATTCTACTTATTTCAGCAGCATCAATAGTAAAACCTATTTCGTTATCAAAACTGAAGTGATAATTATATTTGCTGGTCGCTTTTAATTTATGCAGATCACTATGCCGGGTCTTCTCCCTCTATCTCGTTCCTGAGACCACGTGACCTGGGAGCAAAGTTCCGCTGTAAAACCGACTAATGTTGAGTTAAAGGAAGTCTGAGGGGTAATACTTGAAGAATACCATTGCTCTTTGCAAGTGGTTAGAGGATTTTCATTGAAAGGAACTGTTTGAATATGGATAGCTTGTTCATTTTTGTGTTCAGTAAACACAACACAATTACTGGTTTGGCCATGCAGAAGCAGCAGTAGTGCTATTTGTTGCATGATGTCTTAAGTGTTTGGAACCCCTCCCCCTCCCCTACCTAGGTAGGTAGGTAGGTACCTACCTGCCTATCTGGATACCTCCTTGGGTACCTACCTACCTTGGAAAAGTAGGAAAAGCAAAAATTTTAAACATTTTCAACATGCTTTTATTTGAAATTTTCCACCAAAAACTTTTGTTTTCTTCAAAAACAGATTTTGCTAGGTTAGGTTATCAATATCATATGATGACCTGTCCTTGATGATTAGAAAATACAGTCAAAAGTTACTTTGCTCTTGGTGTGTATTTGGATGCAACCCTTCATCAAACCACAAAAAATAAGCAATTGATGAAATGATGTCCCTCACCAGAGTGCTAAGTAATTTATATAACTAGGCTAGGTTATGTTCCATTTTTAAATTAGACATTTTGGAGAAAACAGTGTTTGAGGGTTTTCAATTATTTGAAATAAAAATTACATTGAAGGCTGGGCTAGGTTATGACAGATTATGCTACATTTTTCTTCTCTCTTTTGAACATTATTTGTATGCTATATTATCCACCTTTGAGCCCCCTTTTGGTGATATTCTGCCTGCAAGCTGAAAAAGTAGGCATTTCCAGAGAAAATGAGTAGTTGCAATGTTAACCACCTTCATAAACATTGCATTGGACAATGTGACCACTCATTTCCCCTGCAAGTGGTTTCTTTTCAGTTGGTAAGTAAAGCAACATCACAAAGGGATTCAAGGTAGGTAACACAGTATGTTTTTTTTTTCAATGCAAAACATGTAGCGTAACATAGTTTGGTAAATTTGTGCTTCAAGGTGTTTTATGAATTCTTGGAATTTATCATTCAAATGCAATGTTTATCAATGTGAGTAAGATTATGGGACCACTCATTTGCTGTGCTTTCTTTTCAGGTTGTGAGCAAAATAACACCAAAAAGGAACTTTGAGTTAGGTAACAGCTAAAAAGAAATGCTTTTAAAAAATCAACATGACCTAACCTAACCTAGCTCAACCTGCCTTTGGAGAGAAAAACTCCAAGAAATCAAATTAAAAAAATGTTAAGAACTGCATATTTTCTAATTTAAAAAATTTAAAATAACCTAACCCAACCTAACCTAACCTAACATAAGCTGCTTTTAAGGGGAAATTATTTTCTTTTTTTCGTGATTTTCGTGAAAGATTTTCGAAAAACAATTCCAACTTGTAAATCTAAACTGACCTAACCTAACCAAACCTAGCCCATTTGTTTGCTTTATGGAGGCAAATGTGTGCAACAACTTGTATTATTACCACCTTAAAGCACAATAATACCCATAATTTAACATCATAGCTGCATGACCACTGCAGTCAATGCACCCCTAAACCCCCAATTTAACATCATGATGCTAACCTGTATTATTGAAGTTTAAAATGACCACAACACAATTTTACACACATTTTGCCTCCATGAAGCATACAAATGAGTTGGGTTTGGATAAGTTAGCCTAGAGTAGGCTTTTGTTGTAAGTCAGACAAATTGTCCTTTTATTTCCCAAAATTTCCAAAATTTGTCTTCAAAAACATTTGAAGTTAGGTTAAGTTAGGTTATGTTTGTTTTTTAGTTTCATTTTTTTAGATAACACATTGGCCAGAAACTTTCCATCAAAAAATGTTTTCTTGCATGGATGGTTAGGCTAGGTCAGGTTATGTTACATTTTTTCCTCTATTTTGAATGCTACTTTTTGTGCTATATCACCCAACTCCAAGCCACTTTTTGGGTATTATTTTGCCTCACAACTGTAAAGTATGTATTTGCAGAGGAAAGAGTGGTCACATCATGTCAAGTACATTCTTAAACATTGCATTCAAAAAAGAAATTCAACAAAATAAAAAATGACCTTGCCACCTAACCAGCCCTTGAATTTCTTTTGGGGAAAAATATGAAGCAATATTGGTTTCAAATTTGCCCACTGAGAAAACCTAACCAAGCATAACCTATGATAGTTTTATCTGTTTCAGAAGAATAACAATGCCCATTTATTTTGGGTGAAATTACCCCCAAGTTTTTCAAAATTGTATAACATAAATAAACAGCTGAACCTAACCTAACCAGATCTAATTCCTTTACTTCCTTTATGGAGGTAAAATGTGTGCAAAACTTGTATTGTGAAAACCTTGAGCATGATAATACCATTATGGATGGGATAATATATAATGAAGAGTAATATACAATTATGAAAAGCCCAACCCAACCTAACCTACTATTGTTGGCTTGCCTAAAGCCTACTGATGTTGTATCACCTAAACCCTACTGATGTGGGGTCTATATAAATACTAAAACATTTTTTTAAAATTAAAATAATGGTCACTCTTACTCTGTGGTCACTCCTGGGGACAGCAATATATGAGGACTGGGTGCCTGCAACCAGTCCATTGCACTAAAACTGGTTGGTTTGAAATGGCCCATGTCCTCTCCTGCCCCACCAGAGCACTGTACAAGTCAGGAGAGCAAGCTCTTCCCCTTGTCAATTGTGCAACTAACATATTTGCCCAGATAATTTCCTGACAACATGGGATGTCAAAAGTCATACAAGCAGCTGAGCCTGTTTTTATCAGAGCAAGCAGTTCAAACTGAACAAGGCAGCAGGTCAAATGCACCAAATTCATGATTTACATCATTGGTATTGCCAATCACTAGCCCAATGCATTTCTGTTCCTATTGAAAGGAGATCAGTCACCTCACCCCTCCCCCTCTATCTCTGCAGTGTCCTGAAATATGTTTTTGTAGTGTGGAAGGGAGGGGGAATGTGATGTCAAAAAGCCAACTGCCTGATAATGCCCATTGATGAGTAATCTTCTATGACCTTTCCTAATTGCATGATGATGGTGATGATCATGGTAGCACAATGGGAGTGTGTTATGCAATAGCAAGTGAATTGGTGCTAGATAGGCTGCGATATATAGCTTCGTAGGAACTTGAGATAAGGGATTGATTGGGGTGAGAGTATGTACATTTCTAGTACCTTTTCCAGATAGGCTTAACCCAGATGGGCCCCTGTGGCTCTTATTAAGCCTTAACACTTTATGACTTTATGACTTATCATAAATGCTTTAATATATCCTAACCTCACTCATAATCGCTTAAATGCAGAATAAAATGGCAAAAGTGGCACTGAATGATGCCAAAGAGAAAAAAGTGATGTCAATGCAATTCACCTTCAGTGTGGGTCTCCACTCAACTTTCGGAATTTCAAGACACTATCTCTGTATGTAATTCTGTGTCACACCCGAACACCAGAACAAGGCATTTCATCACTGCCAGCCATCGCTTCATAACATGACGCTCACCGCAAGAACACTCAACCGCCGGCCTAATCGTACTTTTTCCTCCCATTAACTATCAGGCCGACCGGCCTAATTCTATCAGGTTGCACGTCAGCTCCATGGGGATAAAAACTGCATGCTTCGTCGACAACGTGTATGCTTTCTCCTGGCCGCGACGGTACAGATGCCGTGCAAAGGCAAAAAGGCGCATGCGCTGTCCCCCAAACAAAAATCCAGAGATGGATGTTGGTGTTTGGAGCTGTAGTTCATTCAGGTTGTCCACTCGTGAAAATGTTGGCACCATTGTGAGGATGAGAATAAGCAAATCCTGTGGTGTTTATTTTGAAGGAAAAAACTATATGCTGGAACAAGGTAAATGCATTTTGTCTTTGACTGCTTCCGAAAGTACCTCCAGACTCACAGAGGCAAAAAGGCGTATCTCCACTGGCATTGGCAAGAAGGCGTGCCTTACTCATTCGTGGGGGCAAGCATCCATCATATTATCGAGCCCCGTCAAGAGTGCCAAGCGTACTGAATGCGCGGAGACATCAATGCCGCGCCACCGAAATGACCGCCCGTTTCCACTCACTGTTGGTGTGTTCAAAATGGAAGAAGTATTGTTGGCCATGCAATTTTCGCCGTCGCCCCGTTTTGACCGCATCAGCCCCTCGTAGCCTAATCCGACCGAATCGTACCGAACCGAACCGAACAGAGTCGAACTGAACCTGACCTGACCTAATACGGCGTAACCTAGCTTAAAGTGACTTTCGAAGATTTATGATCGAATCCGAACTGAACACGTTTGATTGCAGAGGAAGTCGCTGTCTGTCGAGCCTTATGCTTTTGTGGCCATTTCGATCCAATCACCTCGCGATATGCAATTGTTATACGCCCTTCTAAGAAGTCGATCCATTTTTAGCACATTTATCATTTTTCTAAACATGCCATACTGGACGAAAATACGCATCTCGCCGAGACAAATCGAACGGTATAAAGAACAATCCCCCCCCCAAAGGGCGTACGTTCTTATGTCTACATGGCAAACTGGCCAGGCGCCCCTCGCTTGTCGCCCGGTGGCCATCCAGTAACACCCCCCACCTCCAGCTGGCCGTACGGTGTTCGCCCGGTCCCCCTCCCCCCCCGGTGGCCTTACGGTGGTCACCCGGTTCCCCATGCTCGCTGGCCTTACGGTGGTCACCCAGTGCCCCCCCCATCACTGGCCGTACGGTGGTTGCCCGGGGGTCCCCCCCCCCCCCCACACACACACGCTGGCCGTACGGTGGTCGCCCGGTGGTCACCTCCCACATTGGCGTGCGGCGGTTGCATGGTGGATGGCCTAAGAAACTTCCCATCACTTCACAAATGCGCGGGAACACTTGTACTCCAGCCAATGATGATGCTTCCTCTTTTCTTTTTCTTTTTTTTTTTTTTTGGGGGGGGGGGGCCGTGTGTTATGCTTATGCCTCGTGAATCGATGGAATGATGACTTTCGGGTCGGATATGTCCACGTAAAATTATGGGTAATACGTTTGTATGGTCATTGGTCTGCTAGCTGACTCCCAACCAAGCGTGCGAGCACAATTTTTGCAAGGGAGGGCGAGCACATGGCAGGACACAAACCTGGAAGGAAGCCGCCCCTCTCGTATGCGTGACGCCATGCGACCAACGCAGCCGTGATCAGTATTTTCTTTTTTGCCGATCATCAATAATTGAGTGCGCTTTGCAGTCTGTAAACTTAGGATCACTTTAACGCAGAAATAAACCGCGGTTTTTTCGGTGTGTTTTCCGTAGAGCACGAACTGCTGTCTGATGATGCGGTGCACACTGTATACAAGGAGGACAGTGGCCGCCTGTGCATCTCACGACTCACGGTTGGGAGAGGGGGGCTCCGAAGAGCATGCAAGTACAGTACAATCTGTGAGGCAAGGGTGCACCAGCGGCAGAACTGCTGCAGACGGATAATTGGGTGGCCAGCAGTGACTACCAGTGGAGCGTCAGACCACCGGACAGTTCCGCGGACGAGGCCGGGCAGCCGCGCCGGAAGGCGGCGGCGAGAACCAAGCCTTGCCGAGCCGGCCGCGGAGCACTCCGTGGCCGGCGGACGCCGATGCTGGACCGGATCGGACCGGCGACGAGCCGTGCGCCGGTGTCGGCGGCGTCGCAGCGTCGCGGCGCCGTGGCCGCCAGGTGGTGACGCGGCAGACGGGCCGCGGCCGGCCTTGGGCTGTGACGGGCGGCGGCGCGCGCCAGTGGTCGCTGCGCTGCCGACGCGCCGGGGTTGGTCGGCTGGTGCGGCGTCGGGTCAGTGACCGCGCGACACGCCACGGGACGTGGCCGAGCCAGCGACGCGGCCGCCATGGAGCAGGTTCGTGCGCTGCTCTGTCGGTGCTGTTTTCGGCTGATGGTGTCGCGATTTGCTGGCGCGGATAGTGAAGGTGATGGGTTGCTTCACGTGCTCTGGATATAGGGGGCGATCCGCGCTTTGTCTCAAGGCTGCCTGCTACTCGAGGCTGAGCCTGCTTACGTCCGCAAGCAGGGTCAGCAGCTACTTGCGGACGTACGCGGGCCTCGCCATATTTGCTTTCTGAACCATGCGACGGAAAATAACGAGCTGTATGGACGATGATTCGGATTTGTGCTGTACGCTGCGTCGTTTGTGGCGCACCGCTGTTTTTGCACGTCCCGAGCACAATTGATGGAAGTTGCCGATGTGTGTAGGTCGTCTGCATGCAGCTGCCCTTGCGGGTCGTCTACACAGTTGTCCGGCGCAGTGACAACCGCGGACGTGCGTATCAACTGCAACGAATGCCATTCGCGCGGCTTACCCACGCGTGCTGGCTCTCAACCGTGAGGTTGTGTTTGTTTTTATTTCACTCGAGATAATGTCGCCGTTGTGCAATGAGGTCGCAGCCGCGTCCGCACGTGACGCGGGGCGGAGCCGTTGTAGCGAATCGCACTGGGTGCTGCGACGCCGGCCCGCATGTGCCGGATGGTTGGGAGCAGTGCTGAAATAATGGTTTTCTGTTAGGTGTGAGATGTTGAAACAAGGATAGTAGGATGTCGAAATTTGCCATGGAAGCAATGTCGCTGAACAAAGTTCTTTCAACACAATTTTGATCCACTAGCGTACTCGTACGTGTACCGTTTTCGCTTGTTGCCAGTTATCTAACTAGGGGATAACTTTTTAACGACAGCGATGCAAAGTACCTATGCTTGCCAACTGATGTTGTATGACAGACCACACCATAGCTAATCCTCTTACCTGGAATTGTGCTAAGAGATGTTCGTGTATCATGGTCTGCAATGGTGGGTATGTGCATGGTATTTATCAACGAGATACTGTTAAAAATTATATATGAAGACATGCAGACTCATCAAGAAGCACAATGTGGATATTTCTTCGGACAGAATGTCGATTCAGTGTTCAGAAAGTGGTATATTCCACCATATTTCACGAATCATTGATCACTGGTCGGCACGGCCGGCACCGGCTCAGTTGCGTGATGTCTCTCCGACCTGCGGACCGGCGCGAGACGGTGGGGTTTGTGCGTGTGCTGCGGTGTCTGTGGCGGCGTGTGGTGAGCTGGAGGTGCCGATGGCGGCTACACGTTGGGTCGATGCTGCTTGATGTGCGGCCACCTGCTGCCGCTCGTGCCACTACAGACATGTTCCGGCGAACCAGCGTCTCTACCACCACCGATATACCACCCCCTTCCATCTGTTGCCGCTCATGCCACTACAGGCATGTTCCGGTGGACCAGCGCCTGTACCACCAATACCCCCTCCCCCCCCCCCCACACACAAAAAAAAATGTTGCAGCTCGTGCCACTACAGACATGTCCCGATGAACATGCATGCCTGTGTGTGACATGCCTGTACCACCACCAATATAACCCCACCCCCACCTGTTGCCGCTCGTGTCACTACAGATATGCTCCGGGTGAACCAGCTCCTCTACCACGACCAATATACCATCCCCTCCCATCTGTTGCCGCTCGTGCGAGTACAGACATGTTCCGGCGAACCAGCACCCGTACCACCACCAATATAACACCCATATGTTGTCGCTCGTGCCACCACCGGCATGTTCCAGTCAACCAGCACCTGTACCACCACCAACATACCCTCTTGCCTCCTCTTGACTAGTGATGGTTTCGTACATTGATGTGCTTAACTCTAAATGTTCTACCATGGTCGGTGCGCCCTAAAACCCCCGATGTGCTTAATTACTGCCACTAATCCTGTACCTTTTTATTCTGGCTCTCCTGACCCTTTTCGGCGACGGTACTGTCCGATCGGCTGCAGGAGCGGATGCAAGGAGGGTACTACTAGGGGCATGTGCCCCTCCCCCATGGGAAGGTGGCGCTCATCCGGCCTGGAAAAGCGTCCCTCCAGGAATGCCCGAGTACACCCCCCCCCTCTTCGAATTTGTTTTTGCTTCAGCCGAGGCGCCCTTCCGAGTCTGGAGTCCTCAAGCCACAATAAGCTGCGCCTTTAAGCCCCAATAAGCTGCGCACTTAAGCCCCAATAATCAATAAACCTTGAAGTCGTCGCCCAGAACACTTCCTCCGTCCCTCCCTGGAGCCAGCTCGCGTGACTCGCGGCGTCACAGTCGCGCCGCTGACCACCTGACGCCATGACCCCGTGACCCCAGGTGCCGGCGATGGCGACGGGGCCGGAGGGCGGCACGCACCGCTCCTTCTACCAGCTGCCGCCGGCCGACGGCGCCGGCGGACCCGGCGGACCCGGCCGGCCGGCCGACGCCGAGCCGCTGCGCCAGTACGTGCGCCAGCAGACGATCGGACGCGAGCGCAGCTTCCTGGGGCCGTTCGGACCCAACAGAGGTACGGCGGCGGCCGCCCCGCACTCGCGTGCCGGCTCTCCGGAGCTGTGGTGGCCGGGCGGCTGACGAGTACCGCATTTGGTATTCGATGTGCTGCTTGTCGTGTGGTCTTTTTATTCTCATTTGCTGTCTCTCGTTTCGGGCTGCTTCGATTACGCTAAGGAGGCCGGGTTTGTGTGAAGCTGCCGTAATGAGTGGGGTGCGGCGGTGGAAGACTAGGGTGCAGTCTTTGTCGATTGCTGTTTAATGTTATACGGCCGCACAGGGCTGCATTTTGATGGCAGCATGATCTGATGGTCTGCTATTTAAGAACAGGTACTCTATTTTAATGGTAAGCTGATTAGGCTGATTGGGTAAGGATTCCGTTGCGAATGCTATCTTCGTGCATAGCATATCGCGCTACCCGTTTTGCCATGCGGGCTGATGCAACCTCTGACGCCGACTGCTGTTTCAAATTATCACCCAAAACACGAACAGACAACAACAAGGGCGCTCTCAAGTACCCAGTAGTAGACAACGTTTCAGCGTTAACGGGGCAGATTGGCTCTCTACCCCGTGGGCATGGCGATTGGGATAGGAAACACACGGTGATGTCTGGTATGGAGGTTTGCATCGACGGCCAGTGGCTGCGCTCGACGAGGCTGTGAGCTCGTCTCCGTGTGGATGGACGAAGGTGGTGAGGCCGTCTCCCCCGTGTGGACGGACGAAGGCGGTGAGCTTATCTCCCCCGTGTGGACGGACGAAGGCGGTGAGCTTGTCTCCCCCGTGTGGACGGACGAAGGTGGTGGGGCCGTCTCCCCCGTGTGGACGGACGAAGGTGGTGGGGCCGTCTCCCCCGTGTGGACGGACGAAGGCGGTGAGCCCGTCTCCCCCGTGTGGACGGACGAAGGTGGTGAGCCCGTCTCCCCCGTGTGGACGGACGAAGGCGGTGAGCCCGTCTCCCCGTGTGGACGACGAAGGCGTGAACCTGTCTCCCCGTGTGGACGAACGAAGGCGGTGAGCCCGTCTCCGCTGTGGACGGACGAAGGTGGTGAGCCCGTCTCCCCTGTGTGGACGGACGAAGGCGGTGAGCCCGTCTCCCCCGTGTGGACGGACGAAGGCGGTGAGCTTGTCTCCCCTGTGTGGACGGACGAAGGTGGTGAGCCCGTCTCCCCTGTGTGGACGGACGAAGGCGGTGAGCCCGTCTCCCCCGTGTGGACGGACGAAGGTGGTGGGGCCGTCTCCCCCGTGTGGACGGACGAAGGCGGTGAGCCCGTCTCCCCCGTGTGGACGGACGAAGGTGGTGGGGCCGGTCGGTCGCGCGATCACCGGGTGCTGGGTGAAATCGAGCTGACCTGTAGGCGAGCCCGGTGCCCACGACCAGGCTACTTCACACACTCTGGCTGTATGACCGAAGCAGTCGATGCGCCCCTAAGCCCAAATAACCAACCAACCAACCTCTGTTTTCTTCGGAGGCGGTACTGTCTCCTGGTCAGGTGTGCTGATCGCCTGCGACTCAACGACTTATCGTTGGATTCCTTTTTCGGACTGTTCAGGACAGTAGTGAACTGTTCCCCAGTGCACTGGAGGGGACGAGTGGTCTAGGGGTAAGATGCTCGTCTCACAATCGAAAGGTTGTGGGTTCGAGTCTCACCTGTCGCTACTCTTCGCCCGCGACCAATCGGCGTGAGAGATTGGCGACGCTACATGACTCAACGGTCGACGTGTCGTAAAACCAATAACCAACCAACCAACCCAGTGCACTGGATCACTGGCTCTTGTCGAGTTAATTTTGATTGTTCAGTGGCTTTGCAATAGGAAGCATTCCTCAGTTGGCACTGTTTTTGTTCGTCTCCATCTGCTATTTCGATTGGTCTGTACGATATGTGGGTGCTATCTTGTTTTTCGGACCACGATCCGCTCTGCTCGCCACGTCACTGCGCTCGATGTGTGAGACTTAACATGGCACGCTGCGGCCGACTGGCACCGCCGCGCTGATCAGATGGCACGTTTGGCACGCCGTGTGCCGCAGCTCGGACACCTGGTGTAGCCGCGATTGTGGCGGCTCGCAACCTGTTGAGGCCGCCAGCTTGTTTGGGCTTACGTCAGATGCTACATATCTAACCAGTTTGCTGGCGAAGACGTATGCGCCCGCTTTGTTGACGATGCGATAGCCAACATAGGGATCTTTTCGAACACGAGCACTGAAGTGGCGTGGACAGAAGGGTTGTTGCCATTGTCATTGTGATTGGATACGATGACTATCTAGCACTTCGTTGCAATAGGACGCTACATAGGAGGTGCCAGGAGTATGTCCATTGGGAGTGAAGATGTTTTGCTGAGTTAAATTTTTAGTACGTCTTCATAGCTTGTTTTTTTCTGCTCGAAGGTTTGTATGCAGTAATGAACTGAATTAAGATGTTGTAAATGGCCAATTTGTTTTCTCACCAAACAGTTCACCAAACAGTTAGCTGTTTGGCGGATTATACAGCTTGCATTTTGCATGCTCGGAATGCATCTGCAAGCGCATTTTGCATGCTACCGTCTTTCCCGCGTTCTATTGGTGTCGTCCAACTAGTTTTATTCTGATCCGTAATTTTGCCATTTCAATGCATCTTGGACATTATTCAGTATCGCTTTGTGCGGACTTGGAATAGACGACCTTGAATTGATTTGAAGACAGTGACGAGGCGGCTTGAAGTCGCACTTCGCACTGGATAAGGGAGTATGCGGTATATCTGAGGAGCGCGTTTAAGTTATACCCTGTGCAATTCGGCTCGAAGGCAGAATGACATGACAGTCATCCCGAACTGATTTTGAAATATACTCGAATGTGTTGAAATGTTTCTTGAAGCCTAGTGGAAACGCCTGTTGTTTAATTTCGCGTCATTTTCAACAAGCATGCATATCGCATTACACACTTGATGATGTTGCTAATTTGGTGCATTGTTTGAGGAGTTACCAGCTTCCAAGGGGCTTTACTGTATGATTGAGAACAGGTAGGATAGCTGTGGTAGAGGTAGGGGGTAGACATTTTTTGTTCCGGATATTGGTCATTCCACCTTTTTTTATGTAATATGATCAAATTCTATGAAGAAAATTAGGATATTTTTTTTCTGCGAAACCCATCAGTACCGACATTTTTCCGTTTAACTCTCACCCATGAATCTCGCTCACCGATGAATTTGGCCAAAATTGAGATTTTCTCAGTTTTGGTGCTTGAGAGCTAATTTTTGGTTTATTGAAAACGCAGACCCCAAATTTGGTCTTAAAAGGTGTGCTTAATTTTGAAATCTCTCAAAATAGGCAACTTCAAATTGGCCATATCTGGCTTTGCTTGGGAGATATATCGTGCTCAAATCTGATCGGTCGAGAAATTGGGTAATTACCCAACTTAAAATATTTTTTTTTAGATCCTTATAGTCGATTTCGTGGGGGTCGGTAACTTCAAATTGGCCATATCTGGCTTTGTTTGGGAGGTATAGCAATTTAATTACAGCTAATTAAGCTAATTAGTTTAATTAGGTGGTGCTGATGAATTTCGAATTAATCAATTATTTTTCGATTTTTTGTGCGAGGTATGATCAAATGACAGCGAAAATAAACATGGAATCCGCCATGCACGAGCACAATTGCAAAAGCTGACTCCATACCCCCGACCCCTAGCTATGGAGCCAGATCACTTTTGGTATCTTATCAAAATTATCTGCTGCAGCAGTAGGTGATGAGGCAAAGAGGCCTGAATGCATGCTGTTTACTTGGCAGTTTTGACATCAGTTATATTATGTCAACGGTTGGTGCCTGGCTAATGTGTTTAGCCTTCATTTGTGTTTGATATTGCAACAAGGCCTGGAGCACAAGCGCGGAACAACTGCACCGATGTTATCTGAATGGCCTCCAAAGTAATCTCGCTGTCGTCGCTACTTCGAAGTGTTCGTCGTGGTCGCTTGTACTACTTCACCTGTGTACACGAAGATTGCAATTAACTGTATGGGTCGGGCGGGAATGCTCAGTTGTGTTATGATGCCACTTGAGTCCCATTACAACTCGAGGGCATTCCTGCACGTGCCCGTACCGATTTGCGAAATGTAAGACCGCCTGATTCTCCCCACGAACAAAGCTATATCCTCCGGCCAAATTAGAACAGAGCAGCCGCCGGGCAGGCAGCCGCCCGGTTGTTTTTTCACGGATAGGGGACGATGTGTGCACTGTCCACTACCGTCCAGGTTTCGTTGGCTCTCCATGACGTCTATTTTGCGCCCTTCAGGACTCTAGGGTCATGCAGGGTGCCTTTTTGAAGCTGCCTCTCGCCGCCCACATCTCCGGCGTGTGTGCGCATTCTGAAGTCTGCTGTCAAAAAGCGCACCACACAATCTGATGCCGCTGCATGACCGACGCAGTCGATGCGCCCTAAACTCCAACGATCCGATGCCACGAAATGATGCCCGAGTGTTCGTCGTGAGCGAGCATCTCGTGTCTTACGTCCTCCGCTGACACCCATCCACCCTAACGTCCGCTGCTGTCGCCCACCCACCCTAACGTCCGCTGCTGCCACCCACCCACCCTAACGTCCGCTGCTGTCGCCCACCCATCCTAACGTCCGCTGCTGTCGCCCACCCACCCTAACGTCCGCTGCTGCCACCCACCCACCCTTTCGTCCGCTGCTGTCGCCCACCCACCCTAACGTCCGCTGCTGCCACCCACCCACCCTTCTCCCCCCCCCCCTAACGTCCGCTGCTGCCACCCACCCCCTAACGTCCGCTGCTGTCGCCCACCCACCCTAACGTCCGCTCCCTAACCGTCCGCTTCTGTCGCCCACCCACCCTAACGTCCGCTGCTACCACCCACCCACCCTAACGTCCGCCGCTGTCGCCCACCCACCCAAACGTCCGCTCTCCAACCTGTCGCCCACCCACCCTAACGTCCGCTGCTACCACCCACCCACCCTAACGTCCGCCACTGTCGCCCACCCACCCTAACGTCCGCTCCCAATCCGCTCCACCCACCCACCCTTCCATCCGCCCCACCCCCCACCCTAACGTCCGCTTCTGTCGCCCACCCACCCTAACGTCCGCTGCTACCACCCACCCACCCTAACGTCCGCTGCTGTCGCCCACCCACCCTAACGTCCGCTGCTGTCGCCCACCCACCATTTCGTTCGCTGCTGTCACCCACCCTCGCCATCGGCGTCAGAGAGCAGTGTGGCGCAGAGCAGTGACGGTGGACGCAGCCGGCGGTGTCGGCTCCAGGAGGCCGGCTAGGAGGCCCCTGAGGCCGAGAGACTGAGGCTGAGGATGGGAGGCCGGCTAAGGGCAGGTCGAGTGGGCGTCGCGACCCGGTCACCGAAGCCAACTACGTCAGCTGAGCCAGTGGCGTGTGCCACACGCCGCGGGGCGTTGGTGAGGAGCCCATGCATCACTGTGCCACACCCCACGGGGCGTTGGTGCGGAGACCATGTATCACTGTGCCACACGCCACGGGGCGTTGGTGCGGAGACCATGCATCACTGTGCCACACCCCACGGGGCGTTGGTGCGGAGACCATGCATCACTGTGCCACACGCCACGGGGCGTTGGTGCGGAGACCATGCATCACTGTGCCACACCCCACGGGGCGTTGGTGCGGAGACCATGCATCACTGTGCCACACCCCACGGGGCGTTGGTGCGGAGACCATGCATCACTGTGTCAAACGCCACAGAGCGTTGGTGCGGAGACCATACATCACTGTGCCACACCCCACGGGGCGTTGGTGCGGAGACCATGCATCACTGTGCCACGCGCCAGAGACGGCGCAGGCTGACGGGATAAGTGGGCGCCGAAGTCGACGGTCACCGCAGTGCGTGCTAGGCGACGCCGATTTCCAACAACATGAAGAGAGTACAGGAGCTGCCGAACCGGCTGCGGTACCGATATGGGCAACGGCGGTCTGAGGTGGGGAACGCTGCTACCGAAAACCGTCCAATTTGCATTGCATATGGCGTGCTCGCGTGTACACCGTTGAATATGATCCGACCGTGCATCGCCCTCCTCAGGACGGACGTGGTTGTGATGTTTGAGATGCATATTTTAACTTTCAGCTTCCGTGGGTATACACGTTAACTATTTGTGTTCCGATTCCGCGGGTATGCGTGTTGAATGCCAAGCCGTAGCTGAACGCTGTTCCAAATAATACCCCAGAGGTAAGCATGGTGGTTGGATCGGGAGGCTGTCTGTTCGAAGCCACATGCGACTCCGCGTGCTTACACTCGCCATTCGTCAGGAGCAAAGTAAGGCTTTTTCTCACGTCTGCGTTTACCTTGTTTGTCTTGTTATGCGGCTCGACATAATGCTGTAATCTGCAACGGTCTCCCGCACCGACGCGTTCTTCGTGCACCCTGCTGGTGTCGTACGGTCGCCGGGGTTCTGCCGCACGTGAGGCTCATCGCAGTGGCGATGTGGGCAGAGTGGTCGGTCGGCAGTCCGGATTGGAGCTCCGAGCCGCTGACGAACAGCTGATGGCGCCGCACAGACTCGACACCGGCAACACTGGCTGGGCAGGTGCCTGGGAGTCGCTCACGTGCCCGGCTGTTCCCATCACTACTCCGGCCATCATGAAGCGACCTGGGAGTCGCTCACGTGCCCGGCTGTTCCCGTCACTACCCCGGCCATCACTGTGGCTGGCAGTCGCCTGGAGCGACCTGGGAGTCGCTCACGTGCCCGGCTGTTCTCGTCACTACCCCGGTCATCCCTGTGGCTTGCAGCCGCCTGAAGCGACCTGGGAGTCGCTCACGTGCCCGGCTGTTCCCGTCACTACCCCGGCCATCACTGGCTGGCAGCCGCCTGGAGCGACCTGGGAGTCGCTCACGTGCCCGGCTGTTCCCATCACTACCCCGGCCATCACTGGCTGGCAGCCGCCTGGAGCGACCTGGGAGTCGCTCACGTGCCCGGCTGTTCCCGTCACTACCCCGGCCATCACTGGCTGGCAGCCGCCTGGAGCGACCTGGGAGTCGCTCACGTGCCCGGCTGTTCCCATCACTACCCCGGCCATCACTGGCTGGCAGCCGCCTGGAGCGACCTGGGAGTCGCTCACGTGCCCGGCTGTTCCCGTCACTACCCCGGCCATCACTGGCTGGCAGTCGGCTGCAGCTGGTGGGTGATGGTGGCTCGGTGTCTTAGAGTGCGCCGACCGCCAGCCATTTTGCGTCCACAGGCTCGTGAGACGATCCTGTTCCGTTTGGCGCTGCGCCGAGAACATGCTGAGCTTCCAATCGGAAAGGGCGTCCGGTCCGACGCTGCGCCAGAACGCTGCCATTTTGGGAGTGCGTGCCATATGACGCCTCGCCGAGAACACCTGGTGCCTCAGCAACAAGTCGGGAGGGCGTGTGGTTTTGCGGGGCCCGTGTTGGTTGGTTGGTTATTGGTTTTACGACACGTCGACCGTTGAGTCATATAGCGTCGCCAATCTCTCACGCCGATTGGTCGCGGGCGATGAGTAGCGACAGGTGAGATCCCTCGAACCCACAATCTTACGATTGCGCGGCCGTTGTCTAGCCCTAGACCCTGGTCGCCTGCGGGGCCCGTGTGAAGCTGACGACGCCTCTGTTCCAGTTGTGCCCGGCCGTTGCTATTCCAGCTGGTCGGCACAGAGCGTGATCGTCGGCACGTGCCGCGATGCACATCTGGCGGGGTTCGGTCGTGCCGTTTCGGTCGCGGCTCGGTGTCCGGGCCGGCACGACTGGAGCGGCGCTGTGCTGGGTGTCGGAGGGGATGGGGTGGTCTGTCAAGGGCGCCCATGGGCGCCAGGCCGGCCGATGGGCGCCCAGCTGACCTCGCCGGGTTTGACGGCCGGTACACAGTCTGTTGGGCACATTCTGTTGGCGGTCTGTCACCCCTGACACCTGTCATAGACCTGACGCACCTGTCACACACCTGTTATCCCAGACACAGAGCTGGGGACGAGTGGTCTAGTGGTAAGATGCTCGTCTCACAATCGAAAGGTTGTGGGTTCGAGTCTCACTTGTCGCTACTCTTCGCCCGCGACCAATCGGCGTGAGAGATTGGCGACGCTACATGACTCAACGGTCGACGTGTCGTAAAACCAATAACCAACCAACCAACCAACCAACCAACCAACCAGACACAGAGCTCTGATACTTGGCTGTTATATTTCTGACACATTCATACACATGTCGGGGCCTGGTGTAGTGATCAAGATGGTCATGTGGTAACCGAGAGGTTGTGAGCACGATGCTAGCCGACAGCGCGTATTTCTTGCTGCGACCATTTGGGGTGAGAGTTACTATGCTATTCGACGAATTAGCTGCGTGCGTCGCAAAATAAATGGGGTGATTTGCTGGCACACCTTTCGTACGCCTGAGACTTCTCATGTACACTTGGGCTGTCTGAGATATACCGCACACCCTGTATGCACACATTGCACACCCGACGCAGATTCGTCACACACTTGTGGAGACGTCTGCCACACGCCGTCGCGCACCTGAAATACACCTGTCACACCTGTCACATGCCGGTCCATCATGCACGTGTAGC
Source organism: Ashinkailepas kermadecensis (assembly GCA_034440615.1). Taxonomy (NCBI): domain Eukaryota; kingdom Metazoa; phylum Arthropoda; class Thecostraca; family Neolepadidae; genus Ashinkailepas; species Ashinkailepas kermadecensis. The sequence continues at coordinate 96,770 of JAOTOM010004796.1, read as the reverse complement.
TTACTGGCCATGTAAGTACATGTGAACCACGTGACATTGTGTGGCGCGTTTATATGCATGCCTCGTACGTGCCATACAAGCTCCACACGCCTGGCACACGCATGCTACGGAATGCGTCACACCTGCCGTACGGCCGTCTTACATTCTTACATTCTTACATTCGCAGATCGCCATGTTCAGTTTTGAGGTGCGTGCCGCCCAAGCATTTCTGATTCTAGCGCAGCCGTACGGACGTTAGGGATGGAATAACAAAAACCCTTGCGCACCTGTCATGAACATGTCGCGTGTCTGCCACTTTCCCGTCACACTCAGTCTGTCTGTCACACGCCCGGCACACGGCTAGCACACAACTGCTTCACACCTGCCACTGATATCGTACCTGTTGCATCTGGAAAAGCGTGTCCATGCCACCGTCTACGGGGAGGGTACAGGGTTGTTGACTTGACCGGCGGGGTAATAAACACGTAGGATATCATGGTCTCCCGGGAATTTGCACACGCTTGGCGTTATTTGGCTGCTCTGCTGTTCGATTTATGTGCGTTATTTGGCTGCTCTGCTGTTCGATTTATGTGCGTTATGCTGCTCTGCTGTTCGATCTATGTGCGTTATGTTCAGGTGTGGCGACCGCCAGCGGGACGGCTGCCAGACGCTTCAAGGATGTGCGGCTAGGCTGTGTAAAATATCGGCAGTGTTCGGCCTTGCCCGCCCCGCAAGTGGTCACTGATGGTCACTAATGGCCACTGATGGTCACTAATGGCCACTGATGGTCTCTTAATGGTCACTAATAGCCACTGATGGCCACTGATGGTCTCTTAATGGTGGCTTGTTTAGAGACCAAGCAGAGCGGAGTCATGAGCACAGCCTCAAGCAACTGGCCGGGATGCCCTTGTTTTGCAGTAAATAAAGCGACTGCAAATATCCGTGCGATGAGAGGGGAAATGGCAATGCTCAATGCTCTCAAGATATGTCGCATTCTCTTGGTATTGATCTCCCAGCCCTTACAGCCCGGCTCAGCTACGGAAAGCCACCTGGGCGCGAATGATCAGCTCTGGCCGAAGCGCCCTAAAACCAAAATAACTAACTAACTACGGAAAGTCATCCCGCCCGCCGTGCCCAGATGTACCGGGAGTGGAGGGGAGGGGGGGGGGGGGTATGCGGCTGCTGTTTTCCATGCCAGTCGTACCCTCGCCCCCGGATGCCGGCGCGCGCTGCCACCGACTGTCCGGTTTGGCGCCACACGTACAGAGTGTGCCATGAATCGTCCCTATCGCATATCTGATGGGCGGACATTAGATGCTGCAGCGCCCGCTGACCTGAAGGTCGTGCTGGCGCGGCGGCGGTCAATGTGCTGCGACCTCCGGCGCCGCGGCATCATGGGGGGGGGGGGGGTCGCACTGTTCGGTGGCCGTGGAGGTCAAAGCTGCGCTGTGACGCCGTGATGTGTGTGCATTTGTCGTGAAATATTAATTTTGCATCTGGCTTTGGGGATGACAATCTGCTGTAAATGTCCCGTGTGCTCGTTTTCACTGACGAGTCTCGCATGTGTGGCGGATTAGGTGACACGACAATTTCGTGTCAATGCTATGCTTGTGCCGGCATGGAATAGCTATATCATGTGCTGCTTTTTTCTAGACAGGTGTAACTAAGTTTTTCATAATCGAAAGGTGTGACACGCAACAGTTCTAGGTCCACCGATTTCAGCAGTTAAAGCCGTGCTGTGACATACACCTGGCAGCTTTAATTGGAACTTAGTTCATCGAATGGGTTGGGTGTTTTCTTGTTTAGTGTTTCAGTGTTCCCTGCAACTTTTCATAATTTCCTCCCTAAATCCTCGTGACTTGATCGCAGTTAAGAAAGGTTGTTCAGCTGGGTTTCGCACATAGCTGTATTTCAACTCCCTGGCTGCTCGGTATAAGTTTGAGCCGATCTGGTTCACGTCTCACCCATGCTTACACCATGTTCCTATTCATCCTGCGATTTTCACAGAAAGGTCAGCTGCGGCTCATCCCTCGTAACGCATGACGTATTGCCTGGCGTGGAACCTCAGCCTTCGCTCAATTCCCGCCGACCATGACCAATGATCACAACGTCGCGTGTGGTTGATGTTTTCCCCAGAGTTCTCCGCACGGTGGTGCGCTTCAGGTCCGTGCTGTCACCACTAGCCTGTGCGCCATCCTTCCTCCGTCGGATCCCGTCCCTCTGACCATCTGTGAAGGCGAACTACGGCAGTGTGACTGACCAGACGGTGACCTTCCGGCACGTCTGACCTTACGGCCGGACGACCTCACGACCTCGCGACCTTACGGCCGGTCTGTGCTGGCCCGCCGTCCGTCCTGAGGTGCCGCTCTGTCCTGATGTTGGTCACCGCTCATCTTCCGTCTCACATCAACCTGCCAACCTGTCGTGATGTTTGTCACCACTGGCCTGATGTCTCATGCTCGGCGTGATGTCTGCTACTCGGACTCGATGTTGGTCACTGCTGACCTAATGTCTCACATTAACCTGCGGCCCTGACCTGATGTTGGTCACCGCTAACCTAATCTCTCACATTAACCTGCTGACCTGTCCTACTGTTGGTCACCGCTCACATGCCATTCTGTGTCGGTCTGGGGTTCCCACTAACGTGGCACCCCTTTGCAGCCGTGTACTGTGACTACACAGCGTCGGGCAAGAGTCTCCGCTTCATCGAGGACTACATTCGGGACGAGGTGTTGCCCACCTATGCCAACACGCACACAACCTCCACACACTCGGCTCTGCAAACCACCTCGTTCAGGTGAGCGCGTGTCATCGCTGGCCGGCGACCCCGCGACCCGCCGTGACCCCTATCGAGGGGTCACGGAGGCCGTCATCCGATCCGTAGATCGTAGGTCGGCGACCGGTGGTCGGGTCGGTGGCCCACTGTGACCTCAGCAGGGAGTGCCTGCCGAGATTGCCAGTCAGGTGTTGGGCGAGCGTGTATCCATCTGACCAACGTATGCTGAGCGTATACTCTGTCCAACCCCCATTAGGTCAGTCACGACTAGCCCTCTGACCAACACCCATCGGGTCAGCCACGACTAGCCCCCTGACCAACAATAAGGTCAACGGCAGCGGCGGCCAGCCTCCTCGCGGTAGCTCGTTACCTCTACCATAGCTTCCCATCTTACCGTGGCATATGCGTTTTATCATGAGCGTCCTTGTCTTGTAGCTGTGGCCTACACCTAACCACCAACTACACTGGCACTGACCCATCCTATGTAGCAATGCTCTCTACCATGAGCTGTATTGAAGGAAGTCGGCCCGTTATTTTATCAGTGCTGTACTTTATGCAGTCGCGTTCTTTCATAAGCTGCCTCATCATTGTTGTCCGTGTGTAGTCTGCACGCAATCATGGTCGTTGCCTGGGCATTGTTATCGCGTGGTCTTTGTGGTATTCGTGTGTCATTGTTTAGCCGAAGCAAACGTTAGTCGTGTTCTACCTGAGCCGTGACGCCATAGCCTTAGCCCTGACTTTTTCGACGTGGATTTTTCCAGCATGGGTTGTTCTTCACCTAACGATGCCCATGTATGGACTATAATTCCTGGCAATTTCCACGGTATCCGGTCTCTAACATCGTCTTTGGCGAAACCCGAGTAACACGGACAGCAATGAATCGAATTACGTCCACAGAGATGAGACGAGAAACCTTGTTTTTGATTGGTCAAGAACTTTGTTTGTATCGAGGAGCAAATCCACGGCACCCGGTGACCCTATGACCCCGTGACCCGGTGACCCTGTGACGTCATGACACCGCCGTCCAGTCATCGCCGAGTTGACCCGGCCGTGCCGTCGACCGCATCGCCGCGTGCTGACGCCGTCCGCGGCCGGTGCCTGTGGCGCCAGCTGACTCCGCTCGAGCGGTGTCTGCCACGCGCCCATGGCGGCGGCGGCGGCGGCGGCGGCCGTGCCGGACCCGCGCGCGACGACCGGGCCCGGACCGGTTCGGCGGGTGTTTGTGGCGCGCCGCTGCAGACGTCCGGCCGGCCGGCTGGCGCGCCGCATCGCCGCGGATTTGGCGCCACTCTCCGCCGTGGCGCGAACGTGACGACGAAACTGCAGAACGGCGCGCCGCGAAGGCAGGCGAGAGCGTAGCGCGGCGTGGCGAGAGTAGCCGACAGGGAAACTCGACTGGTTCGCCGTACTTAATGTGCGAGGGTTGAGACGAAGCTACCTGTAGACAAGAAGCGGCGACGGCCCCACGCCGGCGACCGCAAGCTGTGCACGGTCGCGGTGGGATGAGTCGCGCCACGGCTGTTCTGAGCGGAGAGGGGAGGAGCGCTGCGGAGATGCCGGCCGTCGGACCTGCAGTCGGCCGCAGCGGTGGCTCGTGCCATCGCGGCAGTCGCGTCGTCGCCGTTTGTCTGTTCGTCGTTCTTGCTGGACGGCACGCCGTCGTCTCGGACTGACCGGCTGACCGGCTGGCTGGACCCGTCCAACGTGGCGTCAGCGCGCCGCCGACCGGTACTTTTCCGCTCGCCGCGACTTGGCCGCACTCAGATGTACCGATAACGCAGCGTCGCCGGGTGCGCATTGGCCTCCGACCAGCCGGGGGACGTGCTGACCGGCTGATGGCTCCGGGAGCGTCTACCGACCGGCTGATGGCTCCGGGAGCGTCTACCGACCAGCCGGGGACGTGCTGACCGGCTGATGGCTCCGGGAGCGTCTACCGACCAGCCGGGGACGTGCTGACCGGCTGATGGCTCCGGGAGCGTCTACCGACCAGCCGGGGACGTGCTGACCGGCTGATGGCTCCGGGAGCGTCTACCGACCAGCCAGGGACGTGCTGACCGGCTGATGGCTCCGGGAGCGTCTACCGACCAGCCGGGGACGTGCTGACCGGCTGATGGCTCCGGGAGCGTCTACCGACCGGCTGATGGCTCCGGGAGCGTCTACCGACCAGCCAGGGACGTGCTGACCGGCTGATGGCTCCGGGAGCGTCTACCGACCAGCCGGGGACGTGCTGACCGGCTGATGGCTCCGGGAGCGTCTACCGACCGGCTGATGGCTCCGGGAGCGTCTACCGACCAGCCGGGGACGTGCTGACCGGCTGATGGCTCTGGGAGCGTCTACCGACCAGCCGGGGACGTGCTGACCGGCTCCGGGGACGTGCTGACCGGCTGAGGGCTGTGAGAACGACTACCGACCAGTTTGGGGCGTGCCGTCTAGCTGAGGGCTCTGGAAACGTCTACCGACCAGCCGGAGAAGTGCCGGCCTGCTGACGGCTCTGGGAACGTCTACCGACCGGCTGAGGGCTCTAGGAACTTCTACCGATCGGCTGAGAGCTCTAGTAACATTTACCGACCAGCCGGGGACGTGCCGACGTCCCGCTGGCTGTCGCTGTCGGTCCCGCTGGCTGTCGCTGTCGGTCACGTTGGCTGTCACTGTCGGTCCCGCTGGCTGTCGCTGTCGGTCCCGGTGGCTGCCGCTGTCGGTCCCGCTGGCTGTCGCTGTCAGTCCCGCTGGCTGCCGCTGTCGGTTCCGGTGGCTGCCGCTGTCGGTCCCGCTGGCTGTCGCTGTCGGTCCCGGTGGCTGCCGCTGTCGGTCCCGCTGGCTGTCGCTGTCGGTCCCGCTGGCTGTCGCTGTCAGTCCCGCTGGCTGCCGCTGTCGGTCCCGGTGGCTGCCGCTGTCGGTCCCGCTGGCTGTCGCTGTCGGTCCCGCTGGCTGTCGCTGTCGGTCCCGCTGGCTGTCGCTGTCGGTCCCGCTGGCTGTCGCTGTCGGTCCCGCTGGCTGTCGCTGTCGGTCACGTTGGCTGTCGCTGTCGGTCCCGCTGGCTGTCGCTGTCAGTCCCGGTGGCTGTCGCTGTCGGTCACGTTGGCTGTCGCTGTCGGTCCCAGCAGCTGTCGCCGTCGGTTCCGGTGGCCAGGATCTTCTCCGTATCGTGTGTATGTGCGACTCACTTGCCTCATAGATCAGCTTCGTGCATCTCCTCTGCAGCCAGTGTGCTCTGAAGCCGTAATAATAAATAACTCATTAATGTATGGAGCAGATATACCAATACTGAAACTGCCATAGCAGCCCACATGAATGTCATAGCACCCGAAGTCCATCTATTTGAGGAATCTGAGCGGTACAATCAACCGTGCGGTGCTCACCAAGCCTTCCACAGCCCTCCCGCCGCCCGTTGGTGGGCCGCTCCCGTCAGCCATGGCCACCGTCATGATCAGCTCCGGTCGTACAGACATTTTCCACCGGAGGATGGCGTCATGTGTCGGGTACGTCACCCCCATCAACGGTCCACAGCACGGCACGGCACGGCACGTTCGCCGACTGCACCGGTCCGGTCACCGTCAGCGCTGGGCTTTCCTCGTGTTTGGCCAGATGGCCGTCGGTGGTGTTCAAGGTCGCCAGGACTTGCACCGTAGAATGTGGCTAGCTGGTGTTTTTTTTTTAAGGACGAGTTTGCCCAGAGGTGCGCTTGGTGTGCTCCGTGGACGGACACATCAGGTTATCAGCTACGGAGTAGATCTTAGACAGTGTTGGAAAACAGGCTGTTCCTGGATTTGTGGCATCCATAATATTATCCTCTCCAGATAATTATCCCCTCATTTTTCTCCTTTGGAAGTTCAATGGTGCTGTTTGACAATGAACTGATCTGCGATAAATTGCTCAAGAATCACTGGAAAGTAGAAACTGTGATAATGATGTCACAGGTTTTAAAAAACATCCTCCGCATTCAATTCCCCAATTATTTTACTCTCCACATCCAGGATTACAAAGCAGAAATCCAACACTGATCATAGAGGAAAGACACCTCTGACCGTCCGTGCCAGGGACGAGACATCTCTGATCGTCCGTATCAGGATACCGCTGACTGTCCGTGCCACGTGCATCAGGGTCGAAACACCTGATTCTCTGTTCGGCGTATTTCAGGGACGAGACACCTAACCCCCGTGCGGCGTATTTCAAGGACGAGACACCTGACATGTGCGGCGTGTCTCATGGACGAGACGCCTGACTCCCCATGCGGCGTGTTTCAGGGACGAGACACCTGACGCCACATGCGGCGTGTCTCAGGGACGAGACGCCTGATTCCCCGTGCAGCGTGTTTCAGGGACGAGACGCCTGACCCCCCGTGCGGCGTGTTTCAGGAGCGAGACGCCTGACCCCCTGTGCGGCGTGTCTCAGGGATGAGACACCTGACTCTCCATGCGGCGTATTTCAGGGACGAGACACCTCACTTCCCGTGTGGCGTGTTTCATGTGTGACACACCTGATTCCGTGCGGCGTGTTTCAGGGACGAGGCGCGCCTGATGGTGCGTAACAGTGTGCAGGCGTCGGAGCACGACGCCGTGCTGTTCTGCGGCACCGGCTCCACGGCTGCCGTGCACAAGCTCATCAGTCTGCTGCACCTGCCGCGGCCGCCCACCGTGCTGGTCGGGCCGCACGAGCACCACTCCAACCTGCTGCCGTGGCGCGAGGTGGCCGCCCAGGTCAGTGTAGCACCGCTCCGACCGGCCGCCCAGGCCAGAGTTGCACTGGTCAGACGTGCTGCTCGGGCCAGAGTAGCACTGGTCAGACGTGCTGCTCGGGCCAGAGTAGCACTGGTCAGACGTGCTGCCCAGGCCAATGCAGCACCGCTCCAACCGTCCGCCTAGGTCAGTGTAGCACCGCGCCAACCGGGCGTTCAGGTCGTAGCACTGTTCCGATATGCTGCCTAGTCTATGGCCGTTTCAGCCAGCTCAGTGTGACAGTTGCTATTCACCGCCAATGTGGAAATGATTGTTGCCGCCCCCACCCGCTCCTCGCTTCTGACAGCTGGCGATTATCGTCCCCAAACAGTGACGCCATCCGCCACAAGTGACGACTCTCGCTCCGTCCTCGTGTGGACTGCGACACGACCATGGTTGGATGTGTACTGCGTGATCCTGGATGAGGAGAGGAAATTTGGGGGGTGATCGAACACGGAGAGGATATTTTTATTCAAGCCTGTGACGTCAGACTCACAGTTTGCACTTTCCAGTGATTCTTGAGCACTGTGTCACAGAGCAGTTCATTGCCAAACAGCACCATTCAACCTCAAAATGATACAAATGGGAGGGAAATTTGCTGGCGAGGATGCTGTCCTGTGTGGCAAAAATCCAGCAGCAGCCTGTTTCTCCGATCCTGGACACGATGCCTGGACACGACACTGGACACTGGACGACACTGTCACGACCCTGGACACGATGTCCCCTCCCCAGGTGGTGCGCGTAGCCGAGGACCCGGTGACGGGCGCCGTCAGTCTGCCGGACCTGGAGGCGCGGCTGGCCGGCCTCAGCTCGCCCGAGCGCCCGCTGGTCGCCTGCTTCTCGGCCGCCTCCAACGTGACTGGGCTGCTGGCGGCCGACGCAGAGATCACGGCCGCCGTGCACCGACACGGCGGCCTGGCCGTCTGGGATTACGCCACCGCAGGTGGGCTCGGCAGGGGGTTACGGCACTGCAGTGGGCTCCGTGTGGCGCAACGACGCGGTAAGGGGCTCTGTCTCGGACTACGCCACCTCAGGTGGGCTCGGCAGGGGGTTACGGCACTGCAGTGGGCTCCGTGTGGCGCAACGACGCGGTAAGAGGGCTCTGTGTGGGAATACGCCACCGCAGGTGGGCTCGGCAGGGGGCTACACCACGGCAGTGGGCTCCGTGTGGCGCAACGACGCGGTAAGGGGGCTCTGTCTGGGACTACACCACCACCCCCTGGGCTCGGCAGGGGGTTACGGCACGGCAGTGGGCTCCGTGTGGCACAACGACGCGGTAAGGGGGCTCTGTGTGGGACTACGCCACCGCAGGCGGGTTCGGTAGGGGCCCACGTCACGGCAGTGGGCTTCGTGTGGCACAACGACGTGGTAAGGATGCTCAGTAGAGATGCCCACGCCATGGTAGTCGTACTACTACGCGGTATGGAGATTCTGCGTGGTATTACGCCACGACATGTAGGCTCTGTGCGGACTGGGTCACGGCGGATAGGTCTGTGTTGACTACACCGCGGCAAGTCGGCTCTGTGTGGTGCCATGCCACGACAGGTAGGCATGTGCGGGACTACGTTCCGGCGAGTGCACTGTACGGAGCTACACTACAGTATGTAGGTCCTGTGCTGACCACACCGCGGCAAGTCGGCTTTGTGTGGTACCATACCGCGGCAGGCAGGTCTGTACGGGACTACGTTCCGGCGATTAGACTGCACGAGCTACACTACAGTATGCAGGCTCTGTGTTGACCACACCGCGGCAGCTCGGCTCTGTGTGGCGGCGTACCGCGACAGGCGGGCGGCGCTCGTCTCTGACGGTGACGTTCCGCCGCAGGGCCGTACACCAAGGTGGCCATGAACCCGGTGCTGGCCGGTCTGGATGCCGGTCTCACGCAGAAGGACGCGCTTTTCCTGTCGCCGCACAAGATGATCGGAGGCGTGCAGACGCCCGGTAAGGCCGTCGTGTGACGTGACGGCTGCGGCTCGGCCTAACCTGACCGTCCATGACAGACCAGCTCACTTGTGGTGGCGGTGCGTGCCACGGCTAGTTATATCTACCTGATAGTGGCCTCCATGACTCGAGGCGGGGTGCAAGTGTAGCTTCTGTCTTTGCCATACGCGACTGCACAGGGCTGCATTCCGTGGCGGTGGGTCGTGGCTATCCAGACAGTTCCATCACTGTGCTAGTTGTGGGCCGCTATTAGTTATGCTGGTGGTGCGTGTTAGTGCAGACAGTCCGCTTACGAAGGCAGTAGTGGCGCGGAGGCCCCGCTGGTGCGTCGCCGTCGCCGTGGCCGTGGCCGTGGCCTTGACTGCCATGAGACAAGCACAGCGCAGGTGCAGACGGCGCTGTCGACAGTCCTCTGTAATCTTCTGCAGCGCGGCTGGGGCTCAACGGCGACTAATGCGCTGCACTGTTCGCGGCGCAGCAGACCGCGCGGCCATTTGCCTGACGGGTCGGCGCGCTCGGCGCAGTAACTGGATATGGGCGTTGTTTGTCGTGACACAGAACTTCCTTCCGGCCCGCCCGCCGTACCGTTTACTTGTCTCGACAGAGAAGCGCATGCACGTGATGACGATTATGTACACTCGAAATGTGAGGGCAGCCGCGCCCGCTGTGATGCTGTCTTGGTGCTGTGCCAGCTGGCTTGCATGGGCGTGCACGAAAGCGTACCCGACTCGTGACCGAGGCGTTCAGCCAGGGGACGAGTGGTCCAGGGGCAAGATGCTCGTCTCACAATCGAATGGTTGTGGGTTCGAGTCTCACCTGTCGCTACTCTTCGCCCGCGACCAATCGGCGTGAGAGATTGGCGACGCTACATGACTCAACGGTCGACGTGTCGTAAAACCAATAACCAACCAACGAGGCGTTCAGCCAGGGAAGTCCCAAAGATTGAACTTTTGTGTTTCGGTGGTGAGAACGGCATTGCAAGCTGCAAGGTGTGCGGCACGCCCCTTTTGTGTAGAAAGATGACATGGCAGTGTGTCACGGTGAAAGCGTGAATTGAGCTGTCTGAATTAAATTGTTTGAAGGTGGTAGTACGAGATGATCGGAAGCGTTGACAGCCTCTGTTCCGGAAAGTCCCAACGGGTGCCTGGGTGTACCACAATGGTTCGTGTTGCTACTGCTCACAAAATGTCAAGAGATGCATTCTTGGTAGTGTTTGTTGATCTGAAGTTTAGTATAAGTTGCAGTATGTGATGTGATTTTGACTTGTTAGCAGGGGTGTCGTTTTATGTACTTTGGCAAGGGCAAGTGTCTCCTCAATGTTAGCTTCGCCCCCGCCCCCGCCCAATGATGTCAACTTATAAAATAGGACTATGGAGTCCTCACCCTATGGAGCCCTCACCCCAATCCCTTTGGGCCCGCCCATTGCCTTCATTTAGCATGCCCCCCCCCCCCAATGATTTTCAGGAATCAACGCCCGTACTTGTGAGCACGATTGAAACTCGTACGCTTTCCTCCTACGTGAGAATTTCCCTGTGGACCCTATTCGTCTGGGTGAAAACTGATAATTCTTGGGCGCAAATTGACCAACGCACTCCCTGTGTCATGGAGCACCAAATGTAATCAACATTGTTACTCATCCATACTCCACGCTGTCTACGGAATGGCTTACCACCGCCCATGATGTAAAAAAATGTCCTACGACCAGGGACCTCCGGTTGTGCTGTGGCCTGGAGATGACTAGTTAAGTTGTGGATTGGGACCAATTCACTGCACATCCATCACCATTCAGCTCTGTGAAATATGATTAGCGCAAGAGCCACTTCCACGTGTTTGGGTCATGGTTGCCACATCTCTGTAGTGCTGTGTGAGGCCGCGAAAATGCTATTCGTGAAATTAAATCAGCTTGTGTGAAAGTTGAATGCCGCTGTCAAAATACTTCCGCCTCAAATCTCCATTAATCAGATTTAGGAAATATACGACATAGGTGGCACTATTATATGTGTTACTGCAATAAATACTATCTTGCTATATTACCATTTCCGGTATATATATATATATATATATATATATATATATATATATATATATATATATATATATATATATATATATATATATATATATATACATGAGGTAAAATACAAAGTATAGGCCCTTCGCTGATACCAGTGCGCTCCTGTGGTCAGGAGTTCTGGTGGTGAAGAAGAAGCTGGTGAAGAACTCGGTACCGGACTGCGGCGGTGGCGGCACCGTCTTCTTCGTGCGCCGTGAACACCACCGCTACCTCCAGGTAGCACTCGCACACAGCGGAGGCGCGGTGGCGCGCCTGGACTGCATGCTGCGCTAACTTGTCGGCTGACCAATGGAACTTTTGCTCGGTTCTATTTCTCGATAGCTGCAGGTGACACGGGTGTGTCGGATTATATGTGCGGACAGCTTTGAAATCAACTTTTGGGTTCCATATGATCGACGTACAATGTAAAGACAATGTTCTATTTGATATGACTGCATTGCTTCAAGGCCATTTATAAAGAACATCAATATTAATGAGAGCCACAGCGGGCAATAAGGAGTAATAAGGCTTAATAAGAGCTACAGCGGTTATTACGGATTAATACGGATTAAGAACCACAGCGGTTAATGCGGATTAATAAGGCTTAATAAAAGCCACAGCAGCCCATCCGGGTCAAGCCTATAAAGAGAAGATACTATGAAATGATAATGTGGAGACTGCGAGGTCATAATCAATGATAGATCCTGAGTTCTAGACAAAATGTGGAGCCGTAGTGTGCAGTCACGGCAATTTCTTCCGCATCACATACCCGAAGGCCGGCGCTGGATCCACTGCCATGTACACCTGCTACTGGCTTAACTCTCAACTTATATGCAGTATCTAAGACATTAAAGGTCGAGGGCCCAACGGAACCACAGGCCTATCTCAAGGGGAAGATATGCTACGCAGCATGTCATGTTATCCACTCACCCAAATGTTATATACTAACTGTTATATACTAGTTATATACTATATACTGTTATATACTAACTCCTGAGGAAAACAACAAACCTTCTCTCAGCACATGCAATGATGGGCTCACCACCACCTCAGATGAACCACTCCAATGATTTGCTACTCTCTGGCTGCACGTCATCTGCCATCTACGTTCCTTCGATTTCCTCGGTTATTCCACGATTACGTAATGTAGTTGACCTCGTTGTTATCGAAGTCAGCAACACAACACTGCATGTTCGACCTTATTTTCAAACAATTTCAGTGAGGAACCCTGCACTGCCTATCAAGGGCCCATCATGACCGTACCTATCCAGCGCACACCTACTAGCATCAGTCCCACCCCACCCACCCCTAATTCGCATCCTCTACCGCACAACTTAGACTTCTTCTTTTTTATACAGATTTTCGAACCTAAGCATTTTATCCACCCTATTTTTCAATGCATTGAGTTAGAGACTCCCCACTACATCACCAGACAGCATATTCAATTAATCAACCACTATTTGACTGCAGACCTGTTGGCGTTTAACTCCTGTAACTTCACTTGTCTAGCCTGATTTGATAGCACCTATGTGATTACCGAAATTAAAGAGCATTATTCAGATTAACATTACGTAAGCCTTTAGAGCTGCCGTAAGCATCTCAGTCATATCACTCCTTAATCTCCTATTTTTTAGTAAGTAAGTATCTAATGCCAGAAGCTTGTTGCTATATTTTGAATTGCCTAGTCCACTGATAAGCTTGGTAGCTTTGTGCTGTACTCTTTCTAGCATGCATATGCCCTTTCTTAGGACGGGTTCTATGCCTGTTCACAATATTCAATGTGAGGTCCCACACACAGTATTTAAAAACAAAAAAAGTTATCCGAGTTCTTGCTGGGGTGGCTTTATGAACCAGGGTCCTATTGCCAAGCAGAACTTGTTGCGTGAACCCTGGCCCCACCACCCGATCTATGAATTCCAGTTCAACGGCATAATTTTGACCGAATGTTTACGTGCCGTCAATGCACCGACACGGCCGCCCGGTAGCTCGTCCCCGGCCTTATCGGGCCAGCTGCCAACTGACCCTCCCAGTCGGGGGTTAAATGCGAGCGCGCGAAGCGACTCGAACCCTGTGTCGCCAGGACAGGGGAGACCAGAGCAGGCCAGCGCTCCAACCAACTGCGCCACCAGTATTTGCATCACTTTCTTGCTCCTATATTAAACATTCCCACTTATGATTACTGACATTCTAATCTCCCTGTTTCTATCTCAGTAGCATTTGATTGAATTCCCTTGAAACTAGCATGCCTTGGTCTTTTTCCTCGGGAAAGACATCCAGCTCGCTACCTCCCATTGTATGTACAGATGAGACACATACCCAAGATGCATGACCTTATACCAAGCATATTAAAAAAGCATATGCCATTTATCCACCCAGTTTCTTTCGGTCAGCTAAGTCTAATTGAATATTGCTAGACTTTTCTATTGTTAGCCATTACTACCGGTGTGATGTCATCAGCAAATCTAAACACCCTGTTTCTGAGTCCTACCTGGGGAATGAGTAGTTTAGGGGTATGATGCCCGTCTCACAATCGAAAGATTGTGGGTTCTTGTCTCACCTGTCGCTACTCTTCGCCCGCGACCAATCGGCGTGAGATATTGGCGACGCTACATGACTCAGCGGTCGACGTGTCGTAAAACCAATAACCACCACCACCACCATGAGTCATACCATACCCGAGCATGGTTCACCAAGACTCCTATTAATGATCTACTAGAGTGGATTTAGGACCGAGCCCTGTGGCACTCCACTTAGAACATCCTTCCATTCAGATTTGTATCCATTTGATTAGCATTCCCTTTGATTCCTTTCGCTTACCCATGCTTCAATCCAGCCTAGAGCTTTTCGATCAATCCAATGCTGCTTCAACTAACGAATTTGTCGCATGTGTCGGACCTCATCAAACGCCTTACTAAAGTCTAGGTACACGACGTCTATCCTGCTTGCATCATCGACTGCACTAGTAACATACACCATGAATTCCGAGTTAGTTAAAGGTATTCCAGATCAAAATCTGTGCTGTGTGTCCCGTAATAGTTATGCCTTTAGAGATGAACCTGAATATCTTCCGTGAAAGATTTTTATAACTCTGCAAACTAGTGGGTTTAAGCTAACTCACCTGCAATTTATAACAGCGTTTCTATTACCCTTCTCAATCTTCGGTACTGTATTTGCATTGCTTATTACTTCCATGTTTAGCTTCATTCAGTATGATCCAGCTTGTCTGTAAATATAGGACCACCATGTTCGCCAGAGGATGTAGACATCTCCCTGACGTACCTCCCTCTCTGTGACAGGACATAGAGACGCGCGAGGAGGGCGGCACTCCGGGCATTGTCGAGTCGGTACGGGCTGGTCTGGTTCTCCAGCTGAAGGAGGCTTTGGGGCCGGAGCAGATCCGCCTCTGGGATGACAGTATCGTCAGGTGAGCTCTGGAGCCGTAGCAGATCCGCCTCTGGGATGACAGTATCGTAAGGTGAGCTCTGGGGCCGGAACAGATCCGCCTCTGGGATGACAGTATTGTTAGGTGGCCTCCGGAGCCGTAGCAGATCCGCCTCTGGGATGGCAGTATCGTCAGGTGAGCTCTGGAGCCGTAGCAGATCCGCCTCTGGGATGACAGTATCGTAAGGTGAGCTCTGGGGCCGGAACAGATCCGCCTCTGGGATGACAGTATTGTTAGGTGGCCTCCGGAGCCGTAGCAGATCTGCCTCTGGGATGACAGTATCGTCAGGTGAGCTCTGGAGCCGTAGCAGCTCCGCCTCTGGGATGACAGTATCGTAAGGTGAGCTCTGGGGCCGGAACAGGTCCGCCTCTGGGATGACAGTATTGTTAGATGGCCTCTGGAGCCGTAGCAGATCCGCCTCTGGGATGGCAGTATCGTCAGGTGGCCTCTTGGGCCGGAACAGATCCGCCTCTTGGATGACGTTATCGGGCTGGCTCTGGACTCCGCCAGGCTTCGTACCGCCAGCGCCCAACTGAGGTTATGTCAACCATTCGAGCTCGGCAGGCGCCTAACCCTCTTGGGTAGTCGCCAACGAGTGAGTGGTCTAGGGATAAGATGCTCGTCTCACAATGGAAAGGTTGTGGGTTCGAGTCTCACCTGTCGCTACTCTTCGCCCGCGACTAATCGGCGTGAGAGATTGGCGACGCTACATGACTCAACGGTCGACGTGTCGTAAAACTAATAACGAACGAACGAACTGGTAGTCGCCAAACCCGCTCCCAGCAGAAGGTGGCTCTCTCTCTTCCAGTGGCTACGAAGTTACAGTCTCTGTTGGCAGTCACTACTACCCTGTTGGCAGTCACTAATACGCTGTTGTCAGTCACTACTACCCTTTGGCAGTCACTACTACCCTGTTGGCAGTCACCAAACGCTGTTTCTCACGTCCGCCCTGTGTTCTACTTCCAGCGGCTACCAAACCGCATTGTCAGCAGTCAGCAGTCACGAAGTCTCCCTCTCTGAGCAGCAGAGTTCCGCGTCCAGCGGCTACTAAGCTGCACTCGTATCCCGGCGGTTTCTACTCGATAATTTTCCCAGCACACAGTGCACGCCAATCAAGCCATTCACCGGCCGCGTCTCGTGGCAGACGACGGGGCGGGGGCGGGACGCTCTGGACGGGCCGTGGACGGCGTCCGCGGGCGGTGCTGAGCGCGGACCGGTCGGTACAGTGCGGCGGCGTCCGTGGGCCGACCGCCGTCCCCCCGTGTGCTCTCGGTGTCTGGTGCGGTGGGCTGGGCTCGGACTGTGGGCGGGAGGCTGCCGCACGGGTCCGGCGGTGCCGAGCTGTCGCTCCGAGCAGGCCGGCCGGTGACGTCACAGGCCGGTGACGGCGGCCGCTCGGCGACCAATCAGCGCGCGTCTGACGTCAGTGCCGTTTTTCTAATACTCGGCGCCGCTTGTGCTGGGCTCTCCGATAGTCAGCTGGGCCGCTGAAAGTGATAGTCGTATCCGTAGGTCACAGGCCAGTCAGGCCGGGCTATCAGGACGCAGCAAAAACGGCCAGTTTGCTTGTTTGCCAATAGTGACTCGCCTATTGCTGGCTAAGCTAACACGGAGCAGCGTTGCTCCGCCGTGCGTGTCGTGTCTCCGAGGCTCGTGTCGTGTCTCCGAGGCACAGCGTGCTGCGCCGTGCAGCGAGCTGAGCTGCCGTGTTCCGCTTGGTGAAGTGTGCACGCTTGCCTGCGTCGTCGCCTGGGCGCCAAATAACCCTGTAGTCGACGCGCCCTTAAACCCAAATAATCAGTCAATGCGTCTTCGCCGACCATCATCCTGTCAGTGCAATGGACGGCGGCGAGCGAATGGAGGCGGCCTCCGACTGGCAGCGGACCGGACGGGTGGGATCCGACAGGCGGCGCGGTGTTCAAGAGTCAAAGTCATAAGTCATTTATTAAGGCACTGCCACATTGTGGAACTACAAATACCTAGTCAATTGATCACATTCCTGCCATCACGTTAGATAAAATTTAAAAGATAAAGGATAAAATCACATTATAATTTACGGACGGTGCAGCTTCAAAAATACCGGCTATAAATTCATTCAGTTGCTCATGACATCCAATACAGACAAGCATTGCGACTCGGTATGGTTCTTCACGCAGGTCACCTCACAGTGTTGCGGGAGAAGGGTGCCGGCCACCGGCCGGGCAGTAGCCGCTGTCTGGCTGACGTCGTGTCGAGGCTCGGCTCGAGAACCCCGCCCTGGTGACTTGGTTCGGACACTGTCACGTGGGCTGTGATGAAGGCTGATGTGTGGATGGTGTCGCCGTTGGTTACCGGCTCGCAAAATTGAGCGCGTTTCAAACAGCACGGACGACGACGACTACAAATAGCAATGCTTGTCTCCGGACGACGGGTAGACAAACATTATGGATGCCAGCGACGCTAGAGAATCTCGCTAAAATAGAGCCCTCGAAATTGAGCAACATTGGTGCCACCGTGTTAGCAGCAAATGAATTGACAACGCTGAAGAATACAGGCTCGATACGTCTGCCGCTGCGTGCCTATTAATGCATATTAGAGACTGCTGGACACCTCGGGCGTTCCTGTGTGACTACAAGGGGCGTCCTCGCGCGCTGGGTTCCGGGTCATCAGAGCGGACTGACCTACGTCTGAAGTTGTGCGCAGCCAAAGCAGGCTGAACCGAGTTGTGGGACTCTTGAAAAAGCGCTCACTTTCTGGGTTTCCTGCCACACAAAAAGTATGCCGGCGAAAAATAATACACTTATTTAGATGCTGTCAGCAACAGTTTGGTGACTGCTTCACCAGCATCATGACGTAAATGTGCCATGTCCACATATGATACGTAAATTGGTTAATTGTGCCAATTAAGTGTGCACGAAATATGCTTCCTTCCGCTATTTGTATTGCGGTTTCATTCCGATTTTCATGACGATTTCACAAGTTCCATTGCAAAAATGAAATCCTGGTTTGTCGTGCGGCGACTGTGTGACGTGCGTCGTCGAGTCTGTGAGGTGTGTTGTCGACTCTGGGAGGCATGTCGTCGAGTCTGTGAGGTGTGTTGTCGACTCTGGGAGGTGTGTTGTCGACTCTGTGGGGTGTGTTTTCGATTCTGGGAGGTGTGTCGTCGAGTCTGTGAGGTGTGTCGTCGAGTCTGTGAGATGTGTTGTCGACTCTGGGAGGTGTGTCGTCGAGTCTGTGAGGTGTGTTGTCGACTCTGGGAGGCGTGTCGTCGACTCTGTGAAGTATGTCGTCGACTCTGTGAGGTGTGCTGCCGGCCGTATATAGATGCCTTGCTGGGTGCGTACGGCGGTCGCAGCTGTGTGACATCTGGTGACGTCTCGGTCGACAGTCGGTTTCTGCGTGAGACGCGCGCCATGCCGCAGCTGGTGCTGCTGGGGCCGCGCGCCGTCACCTGCCCGCGCCTGCCGGTCTTCTCCTTCCTGGTGGTGACACCCAGCGGTGCGTTTTTGCACTACAACTTCGTGGCGTCGCTGCTGAACGACCTGTTTGGCGTGCAGACCCGCGGCGGCTGCGCGTGCGCCGGCCCGTACGCGCAGGACCTGCTCGGCATCGACGACCCGCTGGCCGCCCGATACGAGGACGTGCTCACCGAGGACAGGTGAGCACGATGGGCGAGGACAGGTGGCACGTGAGTAGGAGGCAGGTGAGCACTAGAGACTGGTTGTGGTGATCACAAGATGCTGGGTCAGATAGCACGAGATATGGAGGAATGCAGGGCTGGGGATCTCTCACGAAGCCAGTGTGTCGAAGTCCATATTTTCAAGGCATGTTTTCAGATTGAATAGGGAAAATAACAAATTACCATTAAGCAGGGTGCCAAACCAGGGGTGTAGTCATGGAGGAAAGTGAGCTAGAGAGACGGGAATTGGTGAACACGAGATATGGGAGCAGGTAGCAGGAGATGCGGAGGCCGGTAGGCATAAGAGACGGGGGCAGGCGAGCACAAGAGACGTTGACAGGTAGCACGAGAGGTGGGGACAAGTGGGCACGAGGGGCGGGGATTGGTGATCACGGGAGACGGGGCAGGTGACACGAGATGCGGGGGCAAGTGAGTACAGGAACAGGGGGGGGGGTTGGTGGTCACGGGAGACGAAGGCAAGTGTACAGGATGAAGGGCGGTTGGTGGTCAGGAGAGACGCGGACAGGTGTGACAGCCGGTGTGCGTGTCGTCACGCAGTCGGCTGGACCGCACCCACCTGCGACGCCAGGGCGAGTACTCGTCGTACGAGCTGCTGCGGCCCGGCTTCACACGCATCACGCTCAGCTACCTGCTGTCCGACGACGAGCTGGACCACGTCATCACGGCGCTCAGGTCAGTGGCGTCGCCGAGTCGGGTCGCTCGTGTCGCTCCTCGCCGCCTGGTGCGCGCGCTAGGACTCAGATGGCATGGCAGCCAGCCACTCGTCACAGAGCGGGTGGACGGAGTCGCCGCTGGCGTGCTGTGTTCGTCAGGTCGGCGGCATTGCTCGGAGAGTGGGTGCGCGGTTGCCAGTTCAGTTGCTCGTTCGTCTTTTGTCAGTGGCGCGGTTGCGTTAGGTCGGGGGGGGGGGGTTGTCAGGTCAGTGACGCAGCCATTGGGTAAGTGGCACGGTTTTCAGCCCAAATAACTGGTGTATTGGTACATTGATACTATGCTGTAACTGATCGTGGTGTCCGGTTACTACAGCGTTAAAATATTGGTTTTTCGTTAGGTGTGAGATGTCGAAGCGAGTCTACTAAGATGTCGAAATTCCCCATGGAAACGATGTCGTTTAGAATTTCGTTAAAGTCCTTCAAACTCAATTTTGAGCCCATAGCCTGCTCATATGTGCATCTTTTCGTTTATCTTGAGAGATGCCTAATATAGGGATACTTATGTTAATAAGAATGATAAGAATGACATACTATAAGCAAATTGAATTGAATTGAACAGTAGACCATATCATGAGTAATCTCTTCACTTGAAATCGCGTTAGGTACAAGATGATTATGTATCACAATATGTAATGGCGAGCATAAGCATGGTACTTACACACAAACCACCGTTAGAAACGAGGCATGGAAACTTCATAAACACACAACAAGAAGCACGATGTCGATGTTTCTTTGGGAAGGATGTCTCCTCATTGCTCAGTAGGTGGTATATTCCACCCTATTTCACGAATAATTTATCACTGGGTTACTATGCTGTGTTTGGCCGTGGTGTCCGGATACTATGCTGTGTGGTGGGTTGGCCGACCTGTTGGGGTCCTGTGTTTGGCCGTGATGTCCGGTTACCATGTTGTGACTGGCCGTGGTGTCCGGTTACTATGCTATGTGGTGGGTTGGCCGACCTGGTGAGATGCTGTGTTTGGAAGTGTTGTCCGGTTACTATGTATGCTGTGTGGTAGGTTGGCCGACCTGGTGGTGTGCTGTGTTTGACCGTGATGTCCGGTTACCATGCTGTGTAGGCCATGTCGCTGTTGGGTCGGTTTCAGGATAGTGAGTGAGCGCGGCTGGCAGCTGCTGCCCCAGTACAGAGTCAACCCAGAGACGGGCGAGTGGCGACACCACTCAAACATGGTATGTGCGTAGACCAAACACATGATGCGAGCGCCGAGTGACCAACCTCACACTCCAACCTGGCACTGTTAGAGCACTGACCGAGCCTGGTGTGTGTTGTGTGTGCTGAACAAACACTTAGTCGTCGCTTGACTAAGCTTACCTGGTACGTGTCAAAGCGCCACAACCTGGCACGTGTACAAACCAAACACACCCACCAAGTGGCCGCGTGACCAAGCCTACACACTCCAGCGTGGCACGTTGAAGTGTATTCCAGCCTGATACGTGAGCAAGCGCACTGTAACGCATTTTTTTGTCCACACTGTCTTTAACCGCAGTGACACTCATTAGGCGCTCCCGATGCCCAGGCTGGTCCATTGTCTGTCCTGGCGAGGGCTGTCTTATATCCACGCGCTACGAGTCCCACACTTCCGACCCAGATCATCTCATTTCAACGTGCGACCTAGTGTTGCCAGCAACGAGTAACGCTAAGTAGTGTTACCGTTCGTTGAGGTTGTATTGTCATGAGGTATTCATGTTGTATTCCCACATGACGCTGCACGCATCACATGGGCACGGCTGGTGGAGGTTGTCGCGGCTGGTACTGACGGCTAGATGATGAGCGCACGATGAACTGCAGCGCACATGACGGTGTGGTGACGTGCGGCAGGTGCTGAAGGAGCGCCGGTGGCTGGGCGATATCCGCTACACGGCCGGTCGCATGGAGTACCGGCAGCGGGCTACACACACGGCGGCGCCCCACCTCAAGCCGTGCGCCGCTCGGGCCGTCACCCACATCGACAACGCCAGAAAGGTCAGCAGTCGTGGGCGTCTATGGATGAGCGGCTGGTGTTGCCTCGCTAGAACAGCGTCCTGAAATCCATGTTCGTATTTTGTCGGGGAGTGTCAGCTATGCCACCGAAGCACGGCTTGGTGTCGAAGGAGTTTTGTATTATGGCATACTGGAAGTGTCCTTTAAATGCGGTGAATTCACCGCATTCACCAAGTCACCAAGTCAGGTGGTCCGGGCCCTTGTTTTCAAAGCATATTTTCAGGTGGAATCCGGAAAATTATAAATGAACATTATCAGGGTATCAAACCAGGGTGTCCAGACTGCGACCCACCCGGCCCGTTCAGCCGTAGGTGAATGACAACTTCGGGAGGATTTGTGTGGTATTTAAGTCTAGTATGTGGTGGTAACATGACTCACAACTAAAATAGTCGAGTGCTGTTCATTTTCATGGAAGGCAATTCAAGATGTCGAGGCCCTTTCCCGTGACACCGAACTGAGTTTATGTTGGTTTCCACCCGACTTAGAATTTCAACACATCTGTATATACCCGTCATCGGTTCAGTCTGACCAACTAGAATTTCTTCGCAGTTGACTGCGCTGGGTTGGTACACCAATTTGTCGCTCTAGATTGTGTTCGAGTGCTTTATTCTTATTCACTGATTTATTGGTTATTGTTTTTTTACACACTCGACCGTTGAGCATATAGCGTCGCATGTCCGCTTTATTCCCCCCCCCCTTATTCATTCTGAGATGACGAAGACAGTTGGATCAGTGTGACAGTTGTCTGGAGCTTCTTTGAGCGTGTGTGATGTGGCCGGTATTCACATGTCAAATTGGTCCACGGCTGCAGCAGCGATATATCCGTGACTTCGGATCGGCCCGTCTACGGAACCGTTTCTAAGGGCCATTTCTCTACCGAACCGAGTCGATGCGCCCTAAAACTCAAATAACCAACCAAGGGCCATTTATCTGGAAGCATACGCGTCTGCACTCACTACACTCTTACGTGCACTGGTTTGATGGTAATACGTCTGATGCCGGATCGTCAAATTCTCAACTCGTGGACGCAGGCTGGTCTGAGTAGACACTGCACCGTAAGGCACCCCAAGGTCACGTGATCAGTCGACCATTCAGTTATTTTGTATCATGCCATCCAGTGCCGTGGCTGCCTTTCAACAGACGGTGTTGTGTACGGTTACGACTGACGCAGCCCAGGCCTTCGAGCATGTTTTCGTCGCCAGCTGTGATGTCCATGCGGTGGTCGAATATCTCATCTCGATCCCACCCGACTGCTGTGGCGACACACCTCAAGACTGTCGGCGCCAGGTTCTGTGTCGCCGCGCCACTTATGATCGTGGCCGGTCCGCAGAACTGTCCGCACCAAGTTCCGGACCATCGCGCCATGTTCGGCAAGGAGGCCGCGAAACTGCGCTGGTTCCTCCTGCCGAACGAGGCCAAACTGATGCTTGACGGCACAGCGGTGGCGCTCAGCTCACCCTTCAGACCGCGGGTAGGCGCCATACCAGTCCACCCTTCAGACCGCGGGTAGGCGCCATACCAGTCCACCCTTCAGACCGTGGGTAGGCGCCATACCAGTCCACCCTTCAGACCGCGGGTAGGCGCCATACCAGTCCACCCTTCAGACGGCGGGTAGATGCCATATCGGTCCACCCTTCAGACTGCGGGTAGGTGCCACGTGCTATATGAGACCTGATTTGTTGTGTTAGAGTGAGCGAGTGTCACTTGATGTTCGATAGAAACATGAAATCCAAGGGCGCTGTCATATGTTCAAATTGATCGTGCACTAGCGCAGTTTATGATACTGTACAACTAGGATGTGTTTATGTGACGTCTTAAGGCATGAGTAGTGTCGAAGAGCACCTTGTATCAAATATCGGACGAATCCTCTGTCACGTAAGGGCACTGGTTCAGCAACACTAGTGCCGTGTAATATGTATCCGTCCCGTTGTGTAGACATCGCCGATTGGCCCGGATTGCGTATCGGAGGCTGTCATTAAGTTTCCACCGTCACCCTTGAGAAACACCCACGGCACCATCACCGGCAGACGTTGTGCGGAGTTCGGTGCGCCCGCCTTGTCCGGCTGACGGGCGTGCGTGTGACCGCCAGGTGTACGGCAGCGGCAGCCAGTCGCGCCCCGCGCTGGGCCGGCGGCGCGCGCTCTCCGAGAGCAACGAGTCGGCCGAGTCGGCGAGAGCGAGCCGCTCGCCGGCGCCGGTGACGCCGCCTCCGCCGACGGCGCCGCCGACCGCCACGTACGCCGGCTCGCTGGACCGGGACCGGGAGCGCGGCCGGCCGCCCGCGTCGGCGTCGGCGTCGGCGTCGCAGCGCACGCCGACACGCGCGCCCAACCTGAAGCAGCGCGCCGTGAGCGTGTCGTGCGGCGCCGACCGCCGCCTGTCGGACACGCGCTTCCTGGCGCAGGAGCTGGCCAACCTGTTCGCGTCGGGCACCAGGTCGGAGGCGCTCCGCCAGAGCTCAGCGGCGGCCGCCGCCGCCGACCGGCGCCGCTCGCCGGACGGCGCCGAGACCCGGCCGCGGCACACGCGCTCCGAGAGCGAGGCGGCGGCCGCCGTCACCACGGTGGCCGTGCGCCGTGCCATGGCCGTGGCCGTGGTGCGGCCGGTGCGCTCGGAGCCGGGCCCGCTGCTGGCGCCGGGTGTGCCGGCCCCTCCACCCGCACAGCCGACGCAGGCGTCCCCGGCGTCGCGGTCGGAGCAGACCCCTCCGCCGGCGCGCGGCGTCGTGTTCTCCGTCAGCGGCGACCTCCGGGAGGACCTCGCCGGGCGGCATCACCTCACCGGGGCAGTAACGGCCGGCGGCGCGAGGCCGCCGTCGGCAGGCGCCGACCGCAGCGCGTCGCCGTTGAGTGACATCAGCGAGCAGACGGCCGGCGACAGCGGCGCGGCTTTGGTCCGCGGTGCTGCGCCGGCCGTGAGCACTAGCTGCAGCACGAAGGCTGCCGACGGGTGTGCATTGAACACCGACGTGGGTGGTACGTCATCGGTCGGGGACGAGGGTGTGTCCAGGTCGTGCGTGGGCCACACAGTAGCGGTGCCTGCAGTCATGGATAACAATCGCGCCACAGCTAGTCGGAACACAAACTCGCCAGCGGTGAACAGTTGCACGCCGAAAATTACCGACAGAATGATGAGCAATTACATCAGTAATGTGAAATCGAGTAGTCTAGTGAGCAGCAGCGATGTTAGCTCGAAATGCAGTGACCAGATGTATAGCAGTGAAATTAAACCGGAAATTAGTGACGAAGTGGACAGTAGTAAGCTCAAGACCAGCAGTGATGAAGTGGACACTGGTAAGTACAGTACCCCGAAAGTTAGTGATGTCAGCAGTGACAATAGTATACCGAATAGTAATCCTGAAACCAATGACAAAGTGGTCCAACCGATCAATAAGTCAACCGGCCAACGTGGTGACGATAGGAGCCTGAATATCAGTCGTGTGGTGAACCGTGACAGTAATAAGCTGAAAACCGGTAACAACGTGAATAGAAGTGACAATACTAAGCCGGAGACCAGTGACAAAGCGGTCATCGGTGAAGGTGTTAAACCGAAGACGAGTGAAAGTCCACACAACAATTCAGCGCCATTGGTGAAGGCAGCAGGAACTGGGGTGTCCGGACCGAAATGGCACGCTCCACCGCGATCTATCTACAAGAAAGCCGCAGAGGTAGGTCCTCCAAATGTGGTCCGAAGTTTCCTGATAACTACTCAATGGAAGCCAGAGGGCTGTCCAGAGCCGAAACTTCTATGTGGGTTTTAGGATGTAATGCATCTGAATCTCCGGTAATGGCAATCGATATCATTAACACGACTGTGTCCGTAAGCGAGTCTAAAAGTCTTAAATTTGCTGGCGGTCGCTGCTGCTAGACTAATTTCAGAGATGTATTTAGCCCACGGATAGGACCCTTGTCATCCAACTGAAGGATTGTGTGTTC
Source organism: Ashinkailepas kermadecensis (assembly GCA_034440615.1). NCBI lineage: Eukaryota > Metazoa > Arthropoda > Thecostraca > Neolepadidae > Ashinkailepas > Ashinkailepas kermadecensis. The sequence goes on along the minus strand of JAOTOM010004796.1, from coordinate 71,538 downwards.
GACAGCTGTCGTTTATCTTTGCTCGCGACCAATCGGTGTGAGAGATTGATGATGCTATGTGACCAGATCAGTATGTGCGTAATGGACCAATAACCAATTAGGCTGGTCTAATATCAGGCATAATGTAAAATGTAAAACTCGGATATCAGATTTAATATAAGTTAAACGCAGCTCAAGAACGAGCTGGTAGTTATTTTTTAAAAAAATATTTTGATCGCGAAGAAGATTTGACAAAGATTAAAAAGGGCCTGTTTGATCTTGATTTTCCTCAGCTCTGGCATGGGTCTATTTGACTGCAGCAAGGCTGCCTCATCTGGCTCACACAAAAAGCATATAAAGTATTTCAGCTGGTCACCTGCGGCGTCACCAGGCGATGGGCCAGTTCTCCACACCGCTGCCCAGTGGCGTGACCTGACCTGCTACCAGGCGATGGACGTATTGGACATGCTGCGGCCCGGTGACATGACCTGACCTGACCCGTCACCAGGCGATGGACGAGTTCGATATGCTGCGGCCCGGTGCCGTGACCTGACCTGGACTTGAACTGGTGACTTGACCCGACCCGACCCGTCACCAGGCGATGGATGAGTTCGACATGCTGCGGCCCGGCGACCGGGTGCTGGTGTGCCTGTCGGGCGGCAAGGACTCGCTGTCGCTGCTGCACGTGCTGCGCCAGCACCAGTTCGTGGCGGCCAGCCGCGCGGCGCCGTTCCAGCTGGCGGCCGTCACGGTCGACCCGCAGAGCAGCGCGTACGACCCGCGCCCGCTGGTGCCTTACCTGGCCAAGCTGGGCGTGCCCTACTTCTACGAAGTGCAAGGTGGGTACGCGGCGCCGTGATCTCGGGGGTCGTTGGTGTGGCCGGGGTGACAGTGGCGCGGCTGTTTGCCTTGGGACGTCGAACGGTGTGGATCTTTCAGCGGGATGGCGCTGGAAAGGCCTGTCGGATGCGATTTTGTGAGAATATTGATGTCTGACCCGACCTGATGCCCGGCCGACAGGTACAGTGTGGTGAGGGTGTAGTGGTGACCAGAGTGTAGTGGTGTCTGACCCGACCTGATGCCCGGCCGACAGGTACAGTGTGGTGAGGATGTAGTGGTGGCCAGAGTGTAGCGGTGTCTGACCCGACCTGATGCCCGGCCGACAGGTACAGTGTGGTGAGGGTGTAGTGGTGACCAGAGTGTAGCGGTGTCTGACCCGACCTGATGCCCGGCCGACAGGTACAGTGTGGTGAGGGTGTAGTGGTGACCAGAGTGTAGTGGTGTCTGACCTGACCTGATGCCCGGCCGACAGGTACAGTGTGGTGAGGATGTAGCGGTGTCTGACCCGACCTGATGCCCGGCCGACAGGTACAGTGTGGTGAGGATGTAGCGGTGTCTGACCTGACCTGATGCCCGGCCGACAGGTACAGTGTGGTGAGGATGTAGCGGTGGCCCGAGTGTAGCGGTGTCTGACCTGACCTGATGCCCGGCCGACAGGTACAGTGTGGTGAGGATGTAGCGGTGGCCCGAGTGTAGCGGTGTCTGACCTGACCTGATGCCCGGCCGACAGGTACAGTGTGGTGAGGGTGTAGTGGTGACCAGAGTGTAGTGGTGTCTGACCTGACCTGATGCCCGGCCGACAGGTACAGTGTGGTGAGGATGTAGTGGTGACCAGAGTGTAGCGGTGTCTGACCCGACCTGATGCCCGGCCGACAGGTACAGTGTGGTGAGGATGTAGTGGTGACCAGAGTGTAGCGGTGTCTGACCCGACCTGATGCCCGGCCGACAGGTACAGTGTGGTGAGGATGTAGCGGTGACCCGAGAGTGGCGATGTCTGACCTGACCTGATCCTGGGCCGACACATGCACTGCAGTGAGGGTGTAGCGGCGGTCACCCGAATGTAGCAGTGATCCTCGGCCGACAGGCAGCCTACGACATCTGACCTGACCCGACCGGCAGATGTCCTGCAGTAGTCGAGGTGGTTAACTGCACCGCACCTCACCTCACCTCGCGCAATATGACCAGTGCAGTCGAAGCGTCCGAAAGCCCAAATAACTACCTCCCCTCACCTCACCTCGCCTCGCCTCGCCTCGCCTCGCCTCGCCTCGCCTCGCCTCGCCTCGCCTCGCCTCGCCTCACCTCACCTCACCTCACCTCACCTCACCTCACCTCGCCTCGCCTCGCCTCGCCTCGCCTCGCCTCGCCTCGCCTCGCCTCGCCTCGCCTCACCTCACCTCACCTCACCTCGCCTGACCCGACCGGCAGGCATCCTACAGCAGGCCGAGCAGGTGGACTGCAGCAGCATCTGCAGCTTCTGCTCGCGCATGAAGAGGGGTCGGCTGTACGCGGCGGCGCGACGCCAGGGCTACAACGTGCTGGCGTTCGGCCAGCACCTGGACGACATCAGCGAGAGCTTCCTCATGTCCGTCTTCCACAACGGCAGGCTGCGCACCATGAAGGCCTGCTACACCGTCAAGTGAGAGCAGCTGAGCGGGGCGTCGGCGGGGACAGGAGTCGGCTGGTGGGGCCGCAGCCAGGGTCACGTGCCTTGGTGTGCCGACACTGCCTGGAATGGTGAGGTCACGTTGAGCTGTCGGTCGGTCGGTTATTGGTTTTACGACACATCGACCGTTGAGTCATGTAGCGTCGCCAATCTCTCACGCCGATTGGTCGCGGGCGAAGAGTAGCGCCAGGTGAGATTCGAACCCACAATCTTTCGATTGCGAGACGAGCATCTTACCCCTAGACCACTCGTCCCCCACGTTGAGCTGTCCGCAGCACGACTCCAGAAGTGGCCACGTCCTTCCGGGCGGTTGATCGGTCCGATAAAGTCTTTGTTGTCGGCGCTGTGAAGCAGCGGCGGCGACACCAGCTGATGACAGACACCAACACGTGGACGGTGGTGTCGACGCGACGTGACCGTGCTCTCGACATGGCCCGATGTGTAGTGCCGGCCCGCTCCACCGCCTCCCAGTGCCATTGCCGCCATATGCCTCCCGGAATGCTCCACAACACCCCATGCCCCCACCTGACACCTGCCCATGACCAGCCCTGTTGGTGTATCGCTGTGCTGTGCTTCACTCACGTCGTGACCAAGTCGTGACCAAGACCAAACACCGGAGTACCCGAGTGTCGGCAGGAAGAATGGTCCTCAAATGAGGAGGGAATTATATCTGAAGCTTCATACCCCGACCCAGATATAATCTACCCTTGTATTCATGTGAATGAGCATGCAGGTTCATGCATGTACATTGATGACTTGTCTACACCGATCATAATGTTTTTCTTGTTTTTATGTCAGTATTTTACTGGTTTTATGTTTTATGTTTTAATTATACTCATGTCCATTGCTAGCCGTATTGAACGTGACCTTGGTAATTGGTTGATGCGCTACTGTCCCCGAGTGCCATGACGGTGCAGCTGTGTGTATCATTGCTGAATAGTATCTGAAACTGTGCACACTGCACAATTTTCGGCCCCGATAGCTCAGTTGGTTTGAGCACCGGTCTGCAATAATCTATCCTGGCCTGGCAAGACAGAGTTCGAGTGGTAACACTCGCTCCCATTTACCCCCGGCTGAGAGGGCAGCTGACATGTGTTCCGATAAAGCTGTGGGGGTGGGGGGTGGGGTTGGGGGGCAACAACGGCCGTGTCGGTGTATTGGTCGTATATTAAGCTCTTTTAATTTTTGCTCGTTCGCTGGAATTGTCGGATCGGGCGGTTCAGTATGGGTCTAAGTAGCAAGTTATGTTTCACGCAGGACCCTATTCTGCCAAGCTAGCCCAGAGGGACCTTCGTGTTAGATCGATCTTCCTTTAATGTGATGAGGTGCACGCAGTACTTGCATGGCGGCGGTACGCACCCCTGCGTCAACAGCAGTGCGTGTCGGCGCGGCAGCCGGCGTCACTCGTGCGCGGCCTGTGCCGATTGACGGTGTCACGCATCAGCCGGCGTCACTCGTGCGCGGCCTGTGCCGATTGACGGTGTCACGCATCTGAGGCAGCCGCGTGACGGTGTCACGCATCTGAGGCAGCCGCGTGACGGTGTCACGCATCTGATTGACGGTGTCACGCATCTGAGGCAGCCGCGTGCACCACTGCAGGGAGGAGGATCTGCGGGTGATCCGGCCACTCATCTACGTGCGTGAGAAGGAGCTGCGACAGTTCGCCGAGTCTCGCAAGCTGCCCGTCATCCCCGAGAACTGCCCGGCCTGTTTCGAGGAGCCCAAGGTAGGCCGTCCGGTCGGCACAAAGCCGACGACTCTGGGCAGAGGCAGTGTGGAGGTGATGGCTCCGCCAGCTCATAGCCCGGCGAGGACGAGTAACAAGCCTGGACCAGGACTAGCTTGGGACTCTGGCCGTTGGCGCTGTATTCATGTCAAACTACTCGGGTTTCAATCGCTTGACCGATGAACTCTTTCTCGCCCCGAGTGGCGGCGGCGGGGTCTGCTTTGTCTGTGTAAACTCTGGAGACAAACGGGCTTTCGCGATGGTTTGGAACAGAGAGCGTTCGAAAGCGATTAATTTTTAATTCGATGACCATGACCAGACTCGCCCAACAGAACTTTCACTTGGCTTCTCTGTGACTGCTCTTTTTGATGGCATAGGGAGTGTTCTTTGCCCATAATGTGCTTTGTCCATGTACTCGTCTGTTTATGAGAAAAAGTACACGTATATCTATTTCCGATATGCTATGGGTACAGGGGTTTAGGTGTTTTGTGACGAGGTTTCCAAATTATCCTATTAATTTGTCCAGGCCCCCAGGATGAATAGTATCCATACTTTTAAATAAATTGGTTTTACTATTAGATATGTGTAAATTGTACATTTACCTTGTATCCTTGACTTAGACATTGTGAGAGCGTAGTCCACGCACGACACTGGGGCTGGGTTCCGTGGTCTGCAGTACATGTGTGAGCCGTCCTAGTAACAACAGTCTCCACTGATACGTTTGCCGGTCACCGGATGGGTTCCGTGGTCTGCAGTACATGTGTGAGCCGTCTTAGTAACAACAGTCTCCACTGATCCGTTTGCCGGTCACCAGGAGCGGCACCGTGTCAAGCAGCTGCTGGCGCAGCAGGAGGTGCTGTTCCCGCACCTGTTCGAGTCGCTACGCGCCGCAATGCGCCCGCTGTACGCCATCTCGCGCACCGGTCTGGAGAGCCGCCTGTTCGGCCGGGCGCCGGCCGACGACGACGCCAGCGACGACGAGGACGGCCGGGCGGGCAGGTGCGGCGCGGCGGACCCGTGCGCCGGCGGGGCGGCCACGTGAGGTGTGACGTCACACCGCGCCGACTCCGACTGGCGACCAGCTCGGCCGACTCGGCCCGATACGTGGCGCTGTGGGCGAGTGGCGCGAAATCGGGCGGTCGATAGTGCGCGCCTGGAGCGACCGACGCCACCCGACGGAAGTGGCCACGCTCGACGAGACCGGCTGTCGCTGAAGGTGCGGCGGCCGAGTCCGAGGGCAACGGCCGCCGGTGGGGCCGCACCGCCCGGCGCCGGTTCGGCGACACGCATCCGAACGGTGGCGTCTCCTCCGCGGGCCGGCGGGTCGGCTCGGCGCGCGGTGACGGCGAGCGGCTCGCGTGCTGCCGCGAGTGGTGCCCGCGCGGGCCAACTTGCCCCGACGGTGCTGATCAACGCACAGTTTACAGACTGTCCGACTGGGGAGTGGGCCGGGCCGCGCGCCTCACGTGATTTGCCCTGTCGCCTGTGACGCCAGTTGCCGCTCAAGTGCGCGTTGGTGGCGCCGAGCGCAGCGCCAGTTACGCGCCGCTCTGTTGAGTATCGCGACGACGCCATTCAGAGAACCTGTGTGAGGTCGCTGACGGTCGCGGCGACAGTGGAACTGGCACGCAGAAGTTAGCCGTCGTTGATGAGGCGCCCGCCACCAGTCCGATGGGTTCTGGTTCGCTACTCTTCGCCCGCGACCAATCGGCGTGAGAGATTGGCGACGCTATATGACTAAACGGTCGACGTGTCGTAAAACCAATAACCAACCAACCAACCGATGGGTTCTGGTGGTGACGAGACTGCAGTTCTGGTGGTGACGAGGCTGCAGTTCTGGTAGTGACGAGACTGCAGTTCTAGTGGTGACGAGACTGCAGGTGCGGCCCCGCCGCCGGTCCGGCTGTTGTGCGTGCGTGAGTGGACCGGCTGGTGGCGCGTGCAGACCCCACCGTCCGTTTCGATCAGTTTACACGTGTACCTGTCGCGCGGCCCGACCGCCGCGGTCGGCAGCCAGCGACTGGCCGGCTTCGTTATCCGCCGGCGCGATGCGTGGCGCGTGGTCTGATTGTGATACATGCAGTGTGTGTGTGTGCCGACATTGTGAACCAACCGTGCGGCGCCCTCGACGCGGGCGTGCCGTCCCGTCCGTGTGTTGAACAAAACCTGTGCCGTGTGGGCGTGGCCTCGTCAAGGTGCGGCCCGGAGCGCAGCAGGCAGCCGTGGAGGTGGAGGGTGTCACACGACGCCACGCGCGTCTGGTTTGTGCGCACCCGGCGACCGCCTGCGCTGATCAGTGCCTGAGCGGGATTGCGCTTCGATTACGAGCTTACCGGTGCGTGGTGTGTGGCGGCTGTGGTGTGCGCCGGGCGGCGCTGCCGCTGTACTGTGATTGGAACGCTGCGCACCGCGGACCGTACGCTGAGCGCCGACGCTGCCGACCGGCGCACTGGAGACGTGTCAGCCGTGGCCGGCCGCGGCTGGGCTGCCACAGCGCCGCGGTCAGACCGCCGGTGATGAGCGGTGTCGCAGTTTTGGGATCAGACTGTGCTGCCCCCCGGCACAGCGAGGCAGCCGCCCGGCCAGGGCCGGAGGTGGGGACCTCGCCGTGTGCTGTTGGCTGTCGTGATGTCGCGTCGCGCGCGGGCGTGGTGAGCTGCTGGACTTGCTGTGCTGTAGTGGAAATAGAAGAGTCGCCTGTGGAGTCGTGACGTGGCGTGGGGGAGAGAAGTGGGCGAGTGTCGACGATAGTGTATTGGCTGTTTGGTGCCGCATGCTGAGTTGCTGACTGCATGCCGCACGCAACAATCAGCTGGGACCGCACGGCGTCGCCTGCCTCTCTCACCCTGGCAGGAATCGCGGGCATCGCGGGGAATCGAACCCCGTATTTCTGGTTTTCCAGACGCCGAGCTTAGCCACTGAGCTACTGACATCCGGTTTTGCACGCGCCTCTGGAGGAGCCGCCTGCTGGTCAGCTGCAGCCGGAAGCCCGTTCAATGAGTGGGTTCACGACTGTAAGGTCGTGACATCTCTCATTCCCGTGCTAAAGCCACCGGGGCATCCCCGTGGACGCTGGAGCCGATTTTCTCAGTACGGAAAACTGCATTGGCTGCGACGAGCTTTCTGTGTCGGACATGTGCGCAAGGCACGCAACGCGCTTTGCGAACTGCTACAGCTAACACGCCGATTTTGCACCAGGTGCGGCGAACGTTTGGCACAATGAGCTCGGTACGGTTCACCAGGGAAACGTTAGCCATCCTACCCAAGTTTTCCGTTCTCATCAATTCCTAGAATTAAATATGCAAGGTTCGACATATGATTCAACACCGGGACGCCCTATCATGCCACCAGATGTCGGACCTCTTGCACCCCGCGGCATGAGGATAGGGTCACTCGATGGTCTGTCGTGTCGTGCGCCGACCACCGAGGCAGTCAATTGTCTACTCTCCCCTTCTTACCCCTGCCTACCCTGACCAGACCCGAAGACGGCGAATGCCGAAAATTCGTCCAAGTCTTCATCATCTACCTCTACCTCTTCGTCTGCATCTGCTGGTCTGGCATAATCTACTTCTGCTTCACCAAGTCTTCTTTACCTGTTATGGCATAGCGGTCACATAAATTGTACAGAAAACATCAGCATGCCGTACATCGGCGTGGGGATCCACCATCTCCGATCTCCTGGATCCTGTCGCAAGGTGTCCGAGGCAAAGTTTTTAGACAAAAAGAAATACCACAGGTCGAGCGTGACGGCCGACGCCCAGCAGTGGAACGGACATCATGCACGTGAGCAAGGCATGGCATGCAAAACATCGTACGTGACCAGGCGAATTTCATTATTAATTTATGGGATGTATATACGAAGATCAGCGTAACTACAACCGACTTATGTGAGGCTTGCCGCACGATAGTTTGCCGACAAATTTTGGGTTCGCGAGCCTCGTAGCCTCGGGTTCAGGCGGTTGCAAAACAAGGGGAACTCCACGTCCGCACATGACCTGGTGGGTAATCTTAAGTGACAGGCATATTTGACTGGCTGGAGTGACAATGCAGGTGAAAGATAACGTCACCCCTCGGCAGCCAATCAGCGACTTCGATACATCGCAGGTGGGTATCAGGCGCAACAGGCATACCTGACTGACCGACGGGACAGCGCCGGTGAAGGGTACCGGCGTCACTCCTCGGCAGCCAATCAGCGACTCCGATACACCGCAGGTGGGTACCAAGCGCGTTCGGTTCAGCCGGCTGACGCGCGCGGCGACTGCGCAGTGCTTGCGATTCGTCAGCGACAGCGACGGCGACACTACACGTGCACGGCTCGCTGCAACACTGGTGGGGATGCATGCACACATCGGTGGCCGGGTGGTGCCGACGGCCGTCTGGATGCGTGTCCGCATCACGGAACTTTGACCTCGTGCTGCCGGGGTCACCAGGTGGGGTTGAGCGGCACTGCCACGTAGGTGTGCGACCTGAAACAGACGTCTGACGTCAGGCCGCTGGCATGCCGACCTCAGCCGACCCTGCTGCCGGGCTGTGGGCAAGGCGACGTTCGGCACGGATGTCACTTGCGTTGTCCAGACTCGTAGGTACTTTGGCTCTTTAAAGACGCATCCGACTGCCGGGCCATATGGCGCCGCCAGCCTCTCTCGCCCGTTGGTCTCGGGTGGACTCGGTAATGCCGCCGATTGTGGGATTCGAACCCACCATCTTATGGCCGCGAGTCCAACTCCCTACCGACTGGGCTACCTCAGCCCCATTGTCCAGACACGTCCTTACTCATTTTACAGAAAGGAAGTGGCAAGTCGATTGTAAATTGAAGCATTGGTTCCCCATGTATTTTCATTTCCCTGTCAAATGCCTGGAACGGCTATCGAACAACACTGCTTGACATTTGAACCCAATTGCATCGTATTCAGCAATTTGGCAGGCTACGTCACCCAATTTCAGAAGTTGTCAAGATTCAGTGTCAACTTAAGACAGTTGCAATAAAGAGGCGTCGCAGTCCGCATAGCTTTGGCACAACGATGCACCTATTTTTGATTACACCCTCACAATAATTGTTTATGATACCCATGCATAGCATTTTGCCACTTTCCCCACGCAAGGTTGTTGCCACCCCCTAGCTCTTCCGAACGGATCTCGGTAGCGGCATGAGACGAAAACCAGCGTATTGCGTGTGGGACGTCGCGATTCACACCTGACTGTTACACTTCAGATTGATGGTTGACCTCCCAAGTCAGTTTAATGGGTCAATGTTTAGCAACCATCGATCATTCTTACCTGTATACGTTGTATGTGTGCACGTGACGAATGGGACACACTTGAAGCGTTCAGAACAACATTATTCGGTATCCTGGGATACCTATTAACGCCATGTGGTACGTAGATACAACATCCCAGGTTATGGCCTAACCGTGTCATAGCCGAGTTCAATCAATCATTTCAGAAACGTACCGGACGTTGATATTGTAATCGGCAGGCAGCCATGCTTAATTTGACTTCATCAATTTGACTTAATTTGACCAATCGTTTTTGTCAGCGACACATCATCATTCAGTGATAAATTATTCATGAAATAGGGTGGAATATACCACTTACTGAACAATGAATCCACATCCTTCCCAAAGATGTGTCAACAACCACAATCGATCGACATTGGTTCGCCATGTATCTTCATGTAAATTCATGTAAAACTCTTCATGTAAAACTCAATTAACATAGACATCCTTCCAAAAGATGCGTCGTTTTGAACAGTACCCCATTTATAAGCACTATGGTTATGTTCACCACAACGGATCCGGGATCGTGATATCGAACAGCCTGTAGCGCAATTTCAGTCAAAAGGACCATCTATGATGTGTTATGTTATGCAATGTCAGTTTATTGCATGCGTATTTGTATCGTTATCGTTGATATCAGCATCCCCAAATGAGGCACCTCTCAAAACACGCAAAATAGGTACAATTATACGTACTCCATTGTCTCAAAACTGGGTTCGAAGGAATTGATAAGTATTTTAACTAACATTATTTCCATGGCGATTTCGACATCCTGCTGCACTCGCTTCAACATCTCACAGCTAACGAGAAATCATTATTTTAACACTGAGCAGTCATCATGATGCGTGATATCTGCTATTGGGCAAAACAAGCACCAATAGCTACATCAACACAGCACGTCATATGCACCGAATAATAGCCGCCTTTGATACTGTGCAAGTTGTGTTGATCTCCCTTGACGCGTTGGCGTAGGCATATACGCACCTACGTAGGATCGCATCAGTTAACTTAGCAGGGGCATGCAGGCGGATCCAAAAGCTGGCATTGTGCAGCGCTTTCTGATCCAGGTGCTGAGAAAAACGGAGACTGCGGAAAGTAATTCACGATCAACACAGCCTTCTCTATTTCAGGATAATTATTTTAGTGATCAAATGATAACGTATTACGTCTTAAAATATGGCACGTTTCTACGCTAGGTCACCATCAGAAGAAACACGAAAGAAACGATTGTTGGAATTAAAAGTATACAAGTAGGCGGTCAGCAAATAGTCGTTTCTATTTGCACCCGGCCTTGCCAGAGTTTGTCAGCGCTGTTTGTAGCAGCGTCTGCAAACCAATTGCCTGTGCTTTTTAGGAACGGCTACCCGTATTGCATCACTTCAGGGGCGGATCCAGGAGTTTTCATGGGGGCACATGCCATCTGAGGGGCACCTTAGGCGAAAAATCAGTTGAACGGGTGGCGGGGGAATACACTCGATCCTTCCTGAACGGAAGCCTTTCCCGGCCGGAGTGGCGCCACCTCTCCATCATGGAGAGGGGCACATGCTCTCGGTGCCCCCGTAACCGTCCCTGTATCATTTGCATTGATCACGAAGCGCAGACATCCCACCAGCTTACCGAACGCAGCGCAACGGAATCGGCGCTCTGATCACCCGGTCAAGCACGTGGTGGTGCCGAAAATGGCGCCACGAACAGTGGGCAGCCGAGCCGGTCGGCCAGATACCGAGCGCGGTTCCTACGATTAGCTACACCTGGTGCGATAGGTAGACGACTTATACCGCCTCTGAAGTTTGGGACGAAACCGGGACCCAAAACTGTGGTATTACTTGCCTATCTGTGCATATATCGTGGCTTACAAACAGTTGACAGCCCTTTCACTTTCGAGGGCCCATTTTGGGTAAATGTGTTAGGGAGGTTGAGTCGGCTCTTAGTTGGGGTATTTTAGCTTCCTGTTGCTTATTGCCTTCCTTAGGTCGTGAAATGCGCTGTCTGTATTGGTGAGCAGTGACTATTCATTTGTCTCGTGCTCTTTGATTTCAACTTCCAAACTCAATTTTTGTGGTACTTCTTATGATGGCCCAGCGCCTAAACGTCCAGTATTTTACTGGTATAGTGGGTCTGTAGGACTCATGGACGTCGCCACTGCGGAAAACTGGGGGGGGGGGGACACGTTCTCCCGCTCAGACAGAGTGGCATTTAACGTTACGCATATAGCGTTGCATGGGAAAATCTAACTAAAAACGCTCCCGCTTCCCCCCCCCCCCCATCCCTGTCGAAATCCGCGACGACGCTTATTTTTATCACTAAAATAACTATCCTGCAATAAAGAAGTACATGTGCATATCAATTTATCACCACCATAAGAAGTCAGAAGCTGATGAAGACCATCTGGCATAATACGGAGCAAAATAGAAAACTTTTCATTCAGTGGCGAGAGCTTAAAGGATTCAGTACGTAATTGTTGTCTGAAAAAGATGTTTGCTTTGCATTCTCCACAACAGCTGAAATAACACCAAAAAGCCATCATTCACCTGCCGAGCTAAAATCACACCATCACACCATCCCTCTGTAAGCGGCCCCATCCGACCGAACGTCCCGTGCCGAGTTTCGGCTCACCGTTTCCGCCTGGCCAGGCAGCAGCCGGCCGCGGTGGAGCCGATGAGCAGGGCCGTCAGCGCGATGGCGACGCCGCCCAGCAGCCAGCCGTCGTGCTGCAGCAGCCGGCGCGCCGCCGCCAGGCAGCCGGCGCTCAGGTACGAGTTTGCGTTGGTGGGCGCCAGCCGGCAGGCGGCCGCGCTGCCGTTACCCAGGAGGCGGCAGCAGCTGCGCGGCACGACCGCCGCCGCCGGCAGCGAGCCGTTGCGCGCCCAGTCGAGCCCGTTGCCGACGCCGCAGCAGTGGAAGCCGGCCTGCAGCAGGTCCCAGGCGCGCGTCACGTGCTGGTCGGCGCCGTACGCGGCCAGCGAGCCGGTCAGCGCGGCGCCGATGCTGTCGGCCAGCGGGCCGGTCACCAGCATCGCCGCCACGGCCGCCAGCAGCGTCACGGCCAGCAGCAGGCCGCTGACGCAGCTGAAGAGCAGCGTCAGGCAGCGGTTGGCCAGCAGCGCGCCGCCGGCGCCGGCCAGCGCCAGCAGCACGACCAGCGCGCCGGCGGCGGCCAGCAGCGCCGCCACGCCCCGCACCACCGGCGCGCCCACCAGCACGGTGGCGCGCGAGCCGTCCGACACCAGCGCGTCGGCGCCGACGACCAGCAGCAGCACGCCGCCGGTCAGCAGCAGCAGGTTCTCGACCAGCAGTGTCGCCCGCAGGCAGCCGCGCCGAGAGCACGCCATCCAGCCGCCCTGTGGCAGCCGGACTGGTCTCCAGCAGCCGGACTGGTCTCCAGCAGCCGGACTGGTCTCCAGCAGCCGCACTGGTCTCCAGCAGCCGGACTGGTCTCTCCGCCGACCCCCGACGGACGAAACAGCGAATACGCCTGCAGGATAGTGCTGACAAGCACCGCAGGTGCCGACGTCTGCTGAAAGTGCGAACTTGCCTGACGGCTGTGCTGAGCGACGAATTACTCCTATTGGACGCTGAAGCCGCTGCACGCACTAGGACGTCATCGCACAATCACCACGCGGCATTGAGCCGAAGTGCTCCAGCCAGCCGCCGGCGAAGCTGCGGCGCCGTCAGTCGCCTGCGGACGGGCCGAACCGTGACGGCGTGCCGGACGCCGGGACGTTGCGCCCGGTAGGGCGGCCAGGTTCAGAGTCCGCTCGTGACGGCGCCGGCGCCTCGACAGGGTGGCGGCGTGGGCACGATCCGTGCCGAGCGTCACGCGTGTCGCCCGTCACGCTCGGCACCGTCGGCACCGTCGGCACCGTCGGCGGGCCAATCTCGACCGGAACACTGATGCAACAGCAGCGATCGTTCTCGTCGATCGCCGGGCAACGTCCACGGACGGTGACGAAGCTTGCACAATCACGGGCTCGGTTGCGCCCAGATAAGCGCAATCAGCGAGCAGGCGCGGCGGCGGTGCAGAGGCGAGGCCGGGTGGTGTGGAAGTGCGGGTGTGGTGATGGTTTGAACGGTCTTTACCGCCGTCATGCCGACGTCGGCACGCTGTCCGCATGTGTCGGAGCGAGCTCGGCGTCTCGTGAGCGGCATGCCGACATCGGGCCGCTCTCAGCCCAGCATAGGGGAACTGACCTGGAATATCAGCATGTGTCTAGTTGAGTTCGGCATATCAATAGCGGCCAGCTGACGTCAGGTCGTTGTCGGACCGACAGCGGCAAATTCATATCGATAGCGGCGTGACAATCTCGGGCCGCCGTCAGGTCGACAGCGACACGACTTCAAAAGGCGCTGGCACACCATAAGGGGGGGGGGGAAACCGGCTCGAAGTTGGCACGGACCTCGACCAAAGAACAAAACTTCGAAGGGGTGCACTCTGACCTCCCACCCAGTCAACATGCCGACTGCAGAGCGAGCGTTGGCCGGATGGCGGGGGGAACGTCGGCTGCATATCGGCATGGGCGGACATTTCACTCTCCGGGGCGGAGATGGCCGAGTGGTTAAGGTGTTCAGCTCTGGGTACCAAAGGTCCCAGGTGCAACACTCGCACCACACGGAGCATTTCCCAATCCCGCGGCCCACCGGCGAAACGGTGTGGGCGGCGCCATGAGCCGTGATCGTGCATAAAGTGCGCCGTGAAACACACAATAAACAATACACAAACAATAATTCCACTCTCCAGCCGACAGCGGGCCGCTAACGTCCCGACAGCTGCCCGACATCGGCCCCACGTCGGCTACATGTCGGCTGCATGTCGGCATGGGCGAGCATTACACTCCACAGCCGACATCGGGCAGCTAGCCTCCCGACAGCGGTCCGACGTAGGTTGGAACATCGGGCCGCTGTAGGCATGTTCACTTGGGACCTGGGACGATTTTTCATGAACAGGTCCCGGCGGATATCCGCAGATTTCGCGCTGCTTTCAAGTTCGGACCCAAATAGATGGCGAATTATGCACGATACTGTGGTGAAATCCATACCGCCGTTCTCACATTTAATTCGAAGTCCAACGAGTGCCATGGGATCCTTCCAATGGCATTTACACGCTCATGGGCGTAGGTTTCTGAAAATTATTAGGGAGGGTGGGGTTACAATACATGAAGGCAATAGGCAGGTCGAAATGGACTGGGCGAGGGGGTACACCACATAGGGTCCCATGATGATAAAAGTTGAAATTATTCGGGAGTGCAGGCGACATTGGGGGTGGGGCAAGCCCTCCAAAAAGCATACAAAGCTACACCTCTGCACGCGCTCCTATGTTGGTGAAGTCAATCCACACAGTGTCAATATAATTTTTGTTGTGTGTGTGGTGGGGGGCAGCAACAATTTGCGGCCATGTGGGACAAACATCAACGCTGAATCTGAAATCAGTACTCACAATCACCCTATACAACCAGCTTTAATCCACTTTGATCCCAATGTTCCTGTGTTGACCTCTGGTTAGCAAAGGTCAAAGGAAAGTTCACCTGAGCTTGTCCAAACCATCCCATGGGGTAAATTTGTGTGATGAATTTACCTTATTGCTATTTTTTATATTATTGCTACCTTACTTTTTTTTCTCTTATTGCTTATTGCTATCCTTAATTAGGGCCCACAATTATTTCCTTTAGGACTCCGAAACCCAAACCCAATATTGACCACGCGTGAGTTGACCTGACCTGCACAGGAGCACGTGAATGCTATAGGATTACGCCAACCCTCAATTGACATACAATTGAATGAAGAACGTACGGGGATATGCAATATCTGTCAGGGCAGCCCACGGTTAGCCCACCTTGGCGAGCTGCAGGGGTGTTGTTTTGCATACTTGTGAGTGGCTTAAGGGCCCCTCATTGTTGGCTTTGCCTTCCACGATAACTTCAACTCTTAGCATGGGATCGTATGGAGTTTTTCCCACCGAATCCATTTGGGCCCGACCATTGCCTTGCTGTATTGTGCCCCTCCCCCCCAAAAAAAAAAGAAGAAGAAGAAGATGGAATCATCGACCGTGACGATTGTTCCGGACTGAACACAATTCAGTTCATACACAGAATCCTCTATTTCTAACTAGATTTCCCCTTTCCTGCTCAAACTTCAGTTACTCCCAGACGACTCAGTCCTTCCAAGTACTTCGGATTTCGTGTTTATATCTAGACTACAATGACCTACATACATGGCTGTAGATCCCGGGAGGATTGAGGGGTCTGGACTCACTGGCGTACCTGAGATTTGCGGTGACATTTTGTCCGAATTATTGATTTTGGGGGCCCACCAGTGGCGCAACCAGGATTTCAGTTCGGGGGGGGGCAGGGTTGGAGAGCGGGCCCCCTCGCAAGCGGCCCCACCCCCCTTCATGTTTTTAAAAAGTCTGCGGAAAACATGCACTTACTTTTGAGCGGGCCCCTATGTTTGCAAAACTTCGCAGAAATAAAAGCACTTTTCCTTTATCAGGGGCCCCGGTTCGAGGCGGGCACTGGTTAAAACGGGCTCCCAGATTTTCAGTTGGTTCAAAGGGCCCCTGATTCGAGCCACAGATCCGCTTCGCGGGCCCCTAGCCAGGGCTCTGAGTAGGGTGGCCCACTCCGAGCCAGGGGCCCGCTTCGCGGGCCCCCAAAAAATTTCGGGGGGCCATGGCCCCTTGGCCCCCCCTGGTTGCGCTACTGGGGCCCACCATGACTTTCAAGGAACCTGGATGACTTCTTGGTGCCCCGGCGTGATTTGGAGGGGCCCGGTCAGATTTTTGGGTCCCCAGCGTGATTTTGATGAGGGCCGACGTTACTTATTTGGGCCCCGGAGTAATTTTCAGGGTCCAGGCCCAACCTTTTGGCGCCACCAGCGTGATCTTCGGGGCCCCGACGAGACTCTTTTTGGCCCTAGGATGACTTTCGGGGGCTCTGGTGCGACTTGTTATGGCCTCAGCACGATTTCCGAAGCCCAAAGAGATTTCCAAGGGCCCGACACGACTTTTTGGGAGCCGTCAGTGTGATCTTCAGCGGCTTCAGCCGGTGCGACTTTTGTGGCTCCCAGCGTCATTTTTAGGAACCCTGACACAATTTGTCAAACCCCGGGCGCGATTCTTGAAGGCCCCACACACTCTCAGGTGGGAGCAATATCCATTGGATTCCCTTATATTCTCTTGGATCCATTGGATTCCCTTATAGGACCAACATCAATGACATCCCAGACTGCAAAGTATGGCACTTTCGACGAAATTTGAACGGTGCGGTGCGGGCGACCAGCGCGGCGGTGCGATTGTGGTGCGGCGATTGGTGCGGGGTCGGGTACCTGGTGCGGGCAGGCCGATAATGCGCTGAGACTTAACACACGAGTTGAAAAGTCACAAGAATGTCCATAAATGGAGACAATCACAAAAATAAACCGAGTGATCTACACTTGTCACAGTTTAAATAATAATAAAGCTGCCAAATTAGTTTCCTGCTAATAAAAACTCTGCTGCCAAATCATGTCAGTGTCCCATTCAGTTCGGGAAATAGATGAGTGGGGAGTGCTGGAAGTTGTTTGTGCTTAATGACTTACCCTGGGTGGTAGCTTTTCCGAAAATGTCGAAGTCACAAAGTCCAAGATCCAAAGCCCAAGAATAATAATGTCCAAAATTCAAAAGGTCCAACGTTCATGAAGCCCAAAACCTAACATGATTCTAAACGATCCAAAACCTAACATCCAATGATTCTAAACGTCCAAAATAAAAAGTCAAAGACCGCAAAGCCCAAGATTCACAAATCAAGAAGTTCATGTAATCCCGACTACACTGAATAACTGTCTTCTTTTGGCAAGCATGCTCAAGGCAACAATGAAAGCTTTTCTCTGTTTCAACAGATGGCAGCACCTTCTGATAGATATTGTAGAATGTGGAGAAACAGGATTGGCCGTATTGATCTGTCAGATGCAGTTGCAAATATTCTGTGTGGGAAATGAGTGTGGAATCAAGCTGAAAAGTTAGTGTTTAATTGATTGAAAGAAGAGTTGACTTTCTTATTTACTAAAAGGTTACTGTTTTTCTTGAAAAGCAGATAAGTCTACCTTAGGTCAGGCCCAGCTAGATTTTCTCTCAAGTTGGAGATATTTGAGAAAATTGCTTGATACTTTTCCAAACTAAAAAGAACATCTTAAAGGGGAGGATTGGTTAGGCTAGGCTAGGCTAGGCTAGGATAAGATAGGATAGGCTAGTCTAGTCTAGGCTGGGCTAGGGTAGACTAGGCTAAGTTAGGTTAGGTTAGCTTTGGTCAGGCTATCTTACTTCTTTTCATAGTATTACATGTTAAGGTAATTATTCAATTATGGGAGCAAAATATTTCAATTGGATGTTTGTTGGTCGAGCCATGTTAGCCAAGCTGGGTGCAATTTTGGCTGCAGAGAACTAGACCATGCTGTTTTCTCATTACTGCAATCCTAGTTTCATTAGGTTTTGTGAGTTGCCAAGGCTCCTTTCTGTAAAAGGCATTTCTCTCTTTGTTTGTCCAATTATCTTTACCTTTTGACTATGTATTGTACCATGGGGATGAGTGGGCTAGGGGTAAGATGCTTGCCTCACAATAGAAAGGTTGTGGGTTCGAGTCTCACCTGTCGCTACTCTGCCCCCGACCAATCGGCGTGAGAGATTAGTGACTACATGACTCAACGGTCTACGTGTCGTAAAACCAATAACCAACCTATGTATTGTACCATTGGCTCATAATAAATATTTCAGTGTACTTCTAAACTACATTGTGATGAGATTCTTGTCTGACTGACCTGTTCCAACTTGATGGCCAGCATCGACAGGATTTCCATTTTTAGGCATGATCCCTGATCAATTATAAGGAGGCAGGCCAAATTTCAAAGTGCTTGAATAATGGGTGCCATATGACCAATGCATTTGATGTACCCCTAAGCCCAATTAACCAACCAACCAAAGAGTTTGAATGGTTCAGTAAGTGCCTTAAACATTAGTTATTTGAGTGGCATGCTGACAACCTGCACTATGAGAGAAGAATGTGAGTCTTATTAACAAGGTCAGCAGGTATCATGAAATATTGTATGTAACAACATCAGAAAAAGCAGTTTTTAACCAATATTATGTCAGATTACTGCTTGGCTGTTGATACTCAGCTTGTGTGCAATTTTTATGTATGCACACAGGAATCTGACAGTTCCTGTGACCAGTTCTCTGACAGCTCCTTTTTTCAGATTGATAGTCAAATCAATGAGGATTGCAGAGAAGATGTCCCTCCAACAGTTATGCATATCGGCTGATGCATATTATGTGTGCCTCACTCATGTTCTGTGCACAGAGAGCACTGAAGTTATGGGCATTCTTCTTGGAGATGTGAGTTCTTGTCTCCTGGTTTCCAGTGCATAGCTTTGTGCATTGCCAGCCTCTAAGGATCATTCAGTAGGAGCTCTAGCCCCATTAAGTTTATTTTGCATTATGTGTTATACATGCTTCATACATGAGCTTCAAATGGAAGCCAAAATGGTGACAAGCTTGTTCTGAGTCAGACCTCAATCGATCACACCTCATGGATTTGCTACATAGAACATTCCAGGGCATGTACCATTGATTGGACGTGTGGCTGACGAGGCGCGATGACCGCGACACTGGCACAGCGCGACACCACGTGACGCCACCCTCTCTCCAGACCGCTGACGAGGCGCGATGACCGCGACACCGGCACAGCGCGACACCACGTGACGCCACCCTCTCTCCAGACCGCTGACGAGGCGCGATGACCGCGACACTGGCACAGCGCGACACCACGTGACGCCACACTCTCTAGACCGCTGACGAGGCGCGATGACCGCGACACCGGCACAGCGCGACACCACGTGACGCCACCCTCTCTCCAGACCGCTGACGGGGCGCGATGACCGCGACACCGGCACAGCACGACACCACGTGACGCCACCCTCTCTCCAGACCGCTGACGGGGCGCGATGACCGCGACACTGGCACAGCGCGACACCACGTGACGCCACCCTCTCTCCAGACCGCTGACGACGGCACGTGTCGCGTGTGCGCGGCCAAGGTGCTGGTGCGGCTGGACAAGCGCAAGGACCGGGTGGAGATCTCGCCGCAGCAGCTGCTGTCGTCGACCGACGAGGCGGAGCGGCTGTCGGCCGAGCTGGACCGGCCGGTGCGCGTGGTCGGCTGGTACCACTCGCACCCGCACATCACCGTCTGGCCGAGCGCCGTCGACGTCGCCACGCAGGACGCGTTCCAGATGATGGACGCCAGCTTCGCTGGCGTTGTCTTTGCCGTGTTCCATGGCGGCCAGGTGGGTGGGTGGCGCTGCACGAGCGGGTGACGCCTGTCGGGCATGGCCGCGTGCAGGTTGCTCGGAAGCGGTCTGGTGCATCTGGTCGGAGCAAGCAGCAGACTCGGAAGCGAGCTGGCTGCATCTGGCTGCAGGTTGACATGAGTAAAGGCTAGCTGTTTTGCTTTATGATATCGCCTCTGCAGTGCAAAAAAACGTTTTTAGCTTCAGAACAGTTGTATAATGATCTGCTTGCTGAGGCCAAGTTGACCTGAACAATTTGCAACACACCAGCACTGCACGCTGGTGTGTCTCATTCCTTGAAGTCCCACTCATTCAGCATCATGCATTTCATATTTTGTGGAATGGAGGATATTCAAGGAAGACGTTGAGTACCGCGATGTCGTGGAAACAGATTGACAACTTGACTGTCATACTATTACGTTCAAGTATGATGAAGGATTTGTGGATAATATATCAATGCCATGCATGCTGTTTGTTATTTGAGTTTTAGCACATATCAACCAGATTTTATCATTTAGCACCCATAATGTCAAGCATGTGAGAGATCAGATGGGATGAAGGTGGGAAATGGGATCACAGTTGAGTGTTGTGATGATTCATGGAAGCTAATTTAGGAAGTAAAAATAAGGCACCTAGGAGGTCAAAAAAGTTATATCAAGTATTGATTCCCATATAATGTGGAAATTACAGGATGTTGTGCTCATTCCACTCTGATCTCGTCACTATCTCTCTTCACCGACCAATTATCATGTCCACATCCACTTTCTTTGTTGTCCTGCTATTTCCATGTGTGTTTGATTTCCTGCCATTCCTTCGACAATGTAATGCTTTGCCCTTCCAATCCAGGTCTAAAGCTGGTATACTGGTATATTGCTAGTCGGGTGTGCCCCCCCCCCCCCTCTTTCCACACACACGACACTGGTCTGCCTGTCTCCCGTTGGCTTGACCTCGTGTGCCGGCCGACAGGATGGGCGCGTGGAGACCGCCTGCTTCCAGTCGGTGCGCGACGACTCTGGTGTACTGAAGCGGCGAGACGTGCCTCTGCAGATCTCGCCCTCGCGCACCATCGCCTCACATTGTCTGAGGGTGAGTGCTGCGGCCCGACTTGGCCAGATCTGACTCGGCGCAGTTGTTCAGGACCACGCTCGACGCTACAAGCCTCTTGGGATTCGTGTAGTTTCGTGTACAAGTGAATGTGTGAGTCAGGTTGAATTACATGCAGGCGATCGCTGGCAGTTCTTATTTACATGTAGGTGATCGCTGGCAGTTCTAATTACATGTAACGATCGATGGCAGTTCTGAATTACATGTAGGCGATCGCTGGCAGTTCTTACTGGTCGGATTTTGGTGAGGTTCCATCAGTTGAAATTTATCGGATTGAAATGTTCTGATTTTATGCTTCGCACAACAATTGATTATTCGTGCCATGCGAATTTTCGCATGGTTTGTACCATGCGTACGGTGTGCCGAGCTCCAGTCCGTCTGTTGTCTCCAGCCACCATATGGTGTGCCTAGCCCCAGTCCATCTGTTGTCTCCTGTCACCGTATGGTGTGCCTAGCTCCAGTCCGTCTGTTGTCCCCAGTCACCGTATGGTGTGCCTAGCCCCAGTCCATCTGTTGTCTCCTGTCACCGTATGGTGTGCCTAGCCCCAGTCCGTCTGTTGTCCCCAGTCACCGTATGGTGTGCCTAGCCCCAGTCCGTCTGTTATCTCCTGTCGCCGTATGGTGTGCCTAGCTCCAGTCCGTCTGTTGTCCCCAGCCACCATATGGTGTGCCTAGCCCCAGTCCGTCTGTTGTCCCCAGTCACCGTATGGTGTGCCTAGCTCCAGTCCGTCTGTTGTCCCCAGCCACCATATGGTGTGCCTAGCCCCAGTCCGTCTGTTGTCCCCAGTCACCGTATGGTGTGCCTAGCCCCAGTCCATCTGTTGTCTCCTGTCGCCGTATGGTGTGCCTAGCCCCAGTCCGTCTGTTGTCCCCAGTCACCGTATGGTGTGCCTAGCCCCAGTCCATCTGTTGTCTCCTGTCGCCGTATGGTGTGCCTAGCCCCAGTCCATCTGTTGTCTCCTGTCACCGTATGGTGTGCCTAGCCCCAGTCCGTCTGTTGTCCCCAGTCACCGTATGGTGTGCCTAGCCCCAGTCCGTCTGTTGTCTCCTGTCACCGTATGGTGTGCCTAGCCCCAGTCCGTCTGTTATCTCCTGTCGCCGTATGGTGTGCCTAGCTCCAGTCCGTCTGTTGTCTCCAGCCACCGTATGGTGTGCCTAGCCCCAGTCCGTCTGTTGTCCCCAGCCACCGTATGGTGTGCCTAGCCCCAGTCCGTCTGTTGTCTCCTGTCACCGTATGGTGTGCCTAGCCCCAGTCCGTCTGTTGTCCCCAGCCACCGTATGGTGTGCCTAGCCCCAGTCCGTCTGTTGTCCCCAGCCACCGTATGGTGTGCCTAGCCCCAGTCCATCTGTTGTCTCCTGTCACCGTATGGTGTCGCCCCAGTGCGTCTGTTGTCCCCAGCCCCAGTCCGTCTGTTGTCTCCTGTCACCGTATGGTGTGCCTAGTCCCAGTCCGTCTGTTATCTCCTGTCGCCGTATGGTGTGCCTAGCTCCAGTCCGTCTGTTGTCTCCAGCCACCGTACGGTGTGCCTAGCCCCAGTCCGTCTGTTGTCCCCAGTCACCGTATGGTGTGCCTAGCCCCAGTCCGTCTGTTGTCTCCTGTCACCGTATGGTGTGCCTAGCCCCAGTCCGTCTGTTGTCTCCTGTCACCGTATGGTGTGCCTAGCCCCAGTCCGTCTGTTGTCTCCTGTCGCCGTATGGTGTGCCTAGCTCCAGTCCGTCTGTTGTCCCCAGCCACCGTATGGTGTGCCTAGCTCCAGTCCGTCTGTTGTCCCCAGCCACCGTATGGTGTGCCTAGCCCCAGTCCGTCTGTTGTCTCCTGTCACCGTATGGTGTGCCTAGCCCCAGTCCGTCTGTTGTCTCCAGCCACCGTATGGTGTGCCTAGCCCCAGTCCGTCTGTTATCTCCTGTCGCCGTATGGTGTGCCTAGCTCCAGTCCGTCTGTTGTCTCCAGCCACCGTACGGTGTGCCTAGCTCCAGTCCGTCTGTTGTCTCCAGCCACCGTATGGTGTGCCTAGCTCCAGTCCGTCTGTTGTCTCCAGCCACCGTACGGTGTGCCTAGCTCCAGTCCGCCTGTTGTCCCCTGTCGCCGTGGTGTGCCGAGCCTGTGACGCTGCGACGGCGGCCGCTCCGCCGCAGGCGCTGGTGCGGCTGCCCGAGGTGCTGCACGAGGAGGAGGTGTGCAGCTACGACCGGGTCGAGAGCGCCACCGCCGCGGACGAACTCACGCAGATGCACAACCAGGCGGGTACGGGATACGCGGACAGTGATGGTCGTTCGTCAGATCGGCGGCTACGCTGAGACGCGACCTGCTCCCCGTCGAGGCACGACGCCGCACGTGGGATCGGGGATCAGAGTACTGCGTCCTTCGCGGGATCTGAGGATCAGAGGACGCTACGTCGCGCGGAATCACGGGATCAGGGTGGCATGATGCGCCATTTCTAGGTATTCACAGGTGTCTGGTACTGTCCGATTAAATATGGATGCCAATTCGGGTAGTCAAACCTGTGTCCAGAGGTGTTAACGTGCATCCGTTCAAGCACATTCATATTGTGTTGTTGGCGGAAGGTGTCGGATTTATCTCGCCATATTGCTGTTCCTTTGATTGCTCCTCCCACTGGTTATTACCGCCGCCGCCGCCCCCCCCCCCCATGCTTACCCAGTTTGCTGTTGGTTGACTCACGGGCTGGGCGACTCCGCAGTTCTGGTGCGCAACACCACACAGTCGCTGGGCCTGCTGACGCTGCCGCTGTTGGAGCTGCTGGAGAACCGGCTCACCCACAACCAGTGTCGACTGCACCGGCTGCTGGCGGAGCGCGACTCGCTGGGCGCCCAGCTGGCCAGCCGGATCAAGTCGGAGCCAGTGACGGAGCCGGAGCCGGATACGGAGCCGGAGCCGACCAGGCGACCGCCCGGCAGCCCCGGCTCGCGCCGGCAGGCCGCCCAGCGGCGGCGGACACCGGCCTCGCCCGTCAAACAGGAGCGACGTGACACCGACGAGCGCGGGAGGGCCGGACCGCGCCGTTCGGTGATCTCGGGGGGTGCGGCGGTGAAGCTGGAGAGACGCGACGACAGCTCCGACGAGTGGGATGCGTCGACCGTCGGCACCGACAGCGCCGCCGGTCGGCAGCCGGCCGGCTCGCGGCAGACGCACTGTGGATCGGATAGCGGGCGGCGGCGCGAGGCGACCGCTCCGAGTCGGGTGGGGCCGTGCGCGGCCGGCAAGCGCGCACGGGAGCACTCTGTCGGAGACGAGGCCGACCGTGACGGCCGTGCCGAGACCGTGCGGCCGACGCAGGCCGGGCGGGAGGTGGCGGCGCCGCCGCGTGCGGTGGAGACGGCCCGGCGGAGGCGGTCGACGTCGTCGGTGTCGGAGGACGGGTGCGATGCGGTGCGGCGCGGCGCGCCGCCGACCGCGGACCGTCGTGTGCGGGCGGCGCCGTCGGAAGGCCGGACGAGTGGCAGAGAGGCGGTGTCGCCGATTGTCGAGGTCGAGAAGCTGTCGCCGAAGCGCGCTCGTGACCTCGGGTGCAGTGATGGCAGCATTGAGAGATGCTTCCCGCTCGGCCGAAGCCTAGCGAGCTTCCGGTGAGACGCCATTTGGAGTTTTGGCGAGGCCCCCGACGGGAACTGCCTGTCTGCGATGCAACGGTGGGTGTTTTCTCATTTTGTTTTGTGCGCGTGCCACATGTGCTTCTAGGGATATTATGACGCTGCAAATTTTTGTGTTCCTTTGTATAAGATGCACGTTCCTAGCGCACAACTGTCAACTGCAGCCAAAAGGTGCTGTTGGTGTACAGGCTCTGTTCGAATGGCACTGGTGAACATGGAAGTAGCTGTCTGGCTGTATCAGGTGGCGCCAGCGGTAGCGGATGGGTGATGGTAAGCACTAGCATGTTTGAACTTTTGAGTCCTATCGATGTTTGGAAGCCTGGATGCAAACGTTTACCTGAGGAAGATCCCGAAACGGTGTGGATCTTTGTTCACTTGCCTTCCATGAGACTAGGAGACATCGAAGAATCGTGTTATTATGTTGGTTTTTGCGGTGCGTTGCATTACATGATTGGTCACCATCCTCCGCCATTTGTGTTTAGTGCCTTGTTGAAGTATTTCGTTCTTCTCAGGAGCACCATCATTACATAGTGTACCTGAGAGGCATCGACACCAGTGTGGTACCACGAACAAAAATTATGCAGGGTAGCAGCTTAGCTACGACTGGTACTTATCAAGTAGCTAGCTCACTGTATTTTCCAGTGATCTTCGCGCATTTTTATAAAGCACAATCAGTTTGTAATCATTGACAAACAGTACAATGAAATTCTTTAGAAGGATGAAAGTATAATTTGCTGGAGGTAATAATGTTCTGGATGACAAAAATCTAGGACTTGGTCTTTTCCAACCTTCGTCAGTCTGTCTACCCGCTTGGTCGGCGTCTGTATAACGTCATGCTTGCCACGAGTGTGGACAGGGTTATATTTATGGTTTGGAATTCTGGATCAGAAGACCATTTAGGTGCATTCCAGGTCGGAGAGGATGGTTTTCCTTCTGTCTAGATGCAAAACTCAGATGTGTTTGCTAGTTTTATGCATGCTTATGAAACAGCAATAAGGCTGCAGTCATTTTAAGGTCACTCAATTTGTCGTTTGACAAAGAGAGTGGATAATTTACTGGAGAGCAAGATGTTCCGGATGACAAAAATCCACGACAATGTCATATTTCCAAGCCCGGGTGTGGGTGCCGTGGTCCGCTGAAGTTCGGCCTCGCGTCAACCACCTGGCCATTACGCGGTTCACAAAGCAAAATATCCCAGCCGCCTCTGATCTTCACGTCGTCCGATTCGCGCACAATGTCTAGGTCGTCCGACGGAATATATTCGGCCCGCTCTAGAGATCCATGACACTGATACAAATCCAGAGCAGCACACACATTCGTTCAGATCGCGCGCACACTGTACAGGACTAGAGTTGGTGCAATCGGTGGCACGCCCAGGCGCGGGGCGGTGGGGTATGGGGAGGGGGGGGAGCGGGCGGAATTGCCCGCACGATCACAACGGAAGAACCCCGCTGGAGGGAAACGAGAAGGCGCCAGGTGAACATGTCACGTTTTCCGTGCTGTTCGCTGCGATCTGTTTTCCCCTTCACATTTGCAAACGTTATTGTGACGTTTTTGCGCGCATCTTTTCAATGTGCGTGGAAAGACGCACGTCTTTTCAATGTGCATCACTACGTAATGCTACAAGCGTCGCCAAAAGCTTCCTCAATCTGCGCAACGAGAATGCGAAACGAGACCGCTGAAACAGTGCCAAAAACGTTATAGAACGGGCTGTCGTGACCTCAAGTCCGCTCAGAAGGGACGCAGAGCCGGAATTTACGCACTGGACTGGCCAGTCGCCGAGTTGCGCAAGTGTCGATAGTCTGATGTCGGGTCCACTCCCCGCTGACGTAAGCTCACGCTGACTTATTGCTTTGTACATGGTATCTTACACAGGCGGCGCTGGCGCCGCGTCGCGGCGGCGCGCTGAACTAATCACACAAGAGCCGCACAGATCATCGAATCACGACTGCCGCGGCGAGCGTCTCCCGTCGCTCGTCTGCGCAGACCACCCGCTCTGAGTGTGCAGAGGCGCTGCGGAACACCGACTCGCGGATCACGAGGAGGTCCTCCGACCTCCTCCACTGCTCAGCATTGTCGCAGGCACGCACGAGACTTGAAAATGTCCGCCTCACCGCCAGTGCAGGCTTCGCTGTAAGTTCTCAGTGCGCTCGCTCACGCAAACATTCACACTAAATGTCCGCTCGCTCGTCAATTTTTGGAACGAATTTGATCTCGGCGTATTCGGTGCGGGCGGGCTCGTGTCGGCTGGTGGCCGCCAGATGTCTCTGGTTGTGGTGTGCTGGATGCCGCTCTTGTCGGTGCTTCCTCATGGAGCCGTTGTTTGACGTCTTTGGTAGCTGGAGGTCGGCGTAGATGATGCCTCCTCGCGAGGTATCGCTTTGCCCGCTGTCTCCGTCTTCACCATGGTGCTGCGAACATAGCGAACGTTATGTTTACCTCTTATCGTCGGCCCTCCGTCCATTTTCATCCGCCACATAAGCGTTGAAGCACAACACTAATACCACATCTTCCCTACCCTCTCATCATGCCCGGATCCGAATCCTTCTCTGTCGAAAGATACTCTCACTGCGCCTGTTCGTCGGTACTTATTGAGGTAAGGGGACCCTTTTCCACTCGGCAGTGGGGGTCGAGCTAGGGTGAATTGCTGGGCTTGGCTTTATTGCTGACAATTATCATTGACCATGGACTCATCTCCTACCGACGCATTGACTGTTCTTGAGTTGATTTCCTATGTTTGCTCGTGAGGCATGTTTCAACTTAATCTGCCCTCAAAGCGCAGCATGTAGCACACCTTACACCCTGTTTGACCCTATCTTTGGATGCCTTTAGTCTCTCTGAAATCTATAAATTTCCCTATCTGGGAATTTTGGACGTGGCAGCTCAAGCCGCAATCACACAATTACGCAATTACGGACAAAGCAAGCGCATGCACATACATTGGTCGTCTCACCAAGACATGGCGTGCACGGCTAAAGAAGGCGGCAACATGTACATGGTGCATCTGTCGAGATAACCACATGTGGCATGCCATGTGATTAAGTACGCAGCTTCGAAGGGCATCATGCAGAGTTCCAACATCGGCCATTGCCATCGCGCTTGCACACCTTGTGGACATCGGCACGTGGGCATGATTGGCATCGTCGACAAGCATGCCAAATGTACCTTGTCATCGCCGACAAACATGCCAAGTGTACCTTGTCATCTGGTAGTGTCTGACAAGAGGTTGCTGATGTGAGCGTCACCAAGTGACCATTGCGAGTTGTGACCACTGCTCACGTTGCCGGCACGGTGCGCGTTGACTGCGTGCGCAATTGGTGGCTGGTGCAGTGAGCTAGGGTCAGTGGTGCAGTGGTATAGGGTGCGCAAATGGTGTCTGGTGCAGTGAGCCAGGGTCAGTGGTGCAGTGGCTTAGGGTGCGCAAATGGTGTGGTGCAGTGAGCCAGGGTCAGTGGTGCAGTGGCATAGGGTGCGCAAATGGTGTGGTGCAGTGAGCCAGGGTCAGTGGTGCAGTGGCATAGGATGCGCAAATGGTGTCTGGTGCAGTGCGGCTCGTGGTTCGGGTGGGTGCTTGTGTGTGGACAGGGGCGGATCCAGACATTGTATTGGAGGGGCGCCATCATTTCTCCGGGAAGGCGGCACTGATTGATGAAATGCTACGGTGGAATGGTGCATTCAAATGTCACAAATCTCAAATGTCATTCGGAAGCGCCTTCGACTGAAAAACAAATTCAAGGGTTCTCGTTTACAAAATTCAAGTTCTAGTTGGGGCACATTGGGCTGACACATTCAAGACTGGTGCACTTGACCGTCGTGGAAGGGAGCCGTTTTCCAGTCCGATTGTTTTTGCCCAGTTGTGAACCGAACAGTTCCGCTTTGATCCGCCCCCGTGCCTGAACACCCACCCATATGGCTGGCTGAGCAATATCTGGCGCACGCTGTCAGGTGTTGACCTGGCAGTGCTCCGGCGGCCAACAGAGCCGTTGAAGAGCGACAGGCCGTGACCCTGCTCACGGTGTGTCGCCTCAGGCAGTGCAGCCAGGCCACGACACCGGCGCACGACCCGTGCGCCGGTCGGCCGTCCGCTCGGCGGCGCCGTGCGCGCCGGTGCTGCCGCGTGGCGGTGAGCCGGCGCACCACGCTTACCTTGGCCGCCTCGTACTGGCCGGTGCCGCCGTGCGCCGCCTTCTTGGGGCCCGAGTAGAGCGCGTCCGGCGGGATGGCGCCCAGGCCCTGGCGAGCGGCGCCCTCCGCGCGGCTCTCAATCTCACTCTTTTCGCTGCAAGACCAACCGCAAACGGTACAGCGAGCTGCGGGCGACAGCCACGCGGGCGGCGCGTGCTCCAGCCTGGGCCGCGCGACATCCACGACAGCTGCCCGTCTCGGAGCTCACCGGCATGCGCGGCGCCACCGGGCACACAAAGAGCTGGCCCTGACCTGACGTTTGGCATGACGCCAATGGGCGCCGAGAGCACGGATAGCCCCATAAACCGCGCCGGGCCGCGCGCTGTTCGCCGGTGGCGCCGCTCACGTCGACTGTTAATGATGAAAGCAAACGCAACCAGACGGAAAACAATGGCGGCTGCAGCCAAATAAAGCACCAGATGGTACGTCAGGCATGATTTGCTACCTTGTTCAAGTCAAACTGAAGAATCAGCAAGTAGCTCTACTTCCAGGCAAACTACACGTGTAAAACTTTAGCAAGCCACGCTCTCAGTCATTCCCACTTACCTCTCCAGGTCTGTTGGCTTAAACCCTCCTTTCTCTGCAATCAAGAAAATAAACAGTTAGCGTTGGTGTAATTTGCACAGGTGACCCGCAAAGATAAAAGCATAAAGCACGTCGAACAATGTAAAACAGACACAAGGAGGAAAAAGGCGTATACAAATAATCAACTTATTCATGCGTGCTGCCTCTACGAAGATTGAACATTTACCTTTGCAAATTATCCTCGATAGTGCGCATGCAAGAAAATAGCTAATTTGTGTCACAGGTTTATTGCAAGCCAACAGTGTGAGAGACGACACAGCAATGTGGTGAGACACACGTCAGAACTGACTAGCATAGTGAGTGCAGAGTGCTGGTGCCCGCGGCAACCGCACGTGCGTTTTTACACAGCGAACCCCCAAAGTCAGCATTGTCACTCCAAACGTGGAGGATGTACGCACATTGAAAATCGCACTCCGGCGTCACTGACGTCGGAACAGAAACAACACGGAACGCTAACAGAAGGGCGGCCAACTCCGAGAACGTCAACAATATCACCTCTCAGCAATGAACATTTTAAGATGCTGGAGCAACACTGTTCGCGCTTCCAATTCATGAAGAGATCCGAAGCTAAGGAGGGTTAACGGGCGCTCTAGTCGGCCGCGATCTGCAAGCTGGGGTTGAGGGATGACCTGAGCGCCCGATGTCGGGAGTGGCGACAGCACCCTTAATCACCCAACATCGTGTCTGAGCACTGCTTCACCACAAGGCACTGTCGCAACTGTCCGTGTCAATCTGCCCGGTACCGAGCACAGCCCAGGCTCTCCTAGCGCTTGAAGCTCATGGGCATGGGCGTAGTTAGCGGGTGAGGGGGGGGAGCTAGTCTTGATCTCAAATTGAAAATTGAAGTAGATTTGAAATTTCAGTGAAAGGTGCTCCTCTGAGTACAGAAGACACCATTCGAGTGCACTCCTCCCCCTTAACATTTTCTTACTCAGTAGCGCCGCCTGAAAATGGCCACCCCACTTTCCTGTCGCCTCTACGTCCCTGCTCATGAGCGAGGAAAGAAACACGACATGGTCCATTTTACTCGCTCTGATGCAAGCCTACCCTACGCAGCAGTTACGCTAGAACATTGCATTGCACTAAAATCATGAGTGGAGTAGCCATACACTTCTGGATGGGCACGGAAACACTGGCGATCTTTTGGAGGTTACAGTGAACTCATTGAAATAAAGATAGACAGGGGAGAGAAGGTGTATGTTCTCCTCAGGCTACGCCACTGGCCAGGGGATAATTTTGAAACAACACCAGATTCCCAGGTATCTTACAACAATAACTTCGTCACAGAAAAAGTACGACAGCGCGAGCGAGGGGATGAGGGACCGATAGAGGGGAGAGAGAGGGGAGAGCGAGAGTAAGAAAGAACGAGGGAAAAGGGAGGACGGGAGAGGAGAGTGAAGAGATGGGTTGGGAGGGCAAGACAGACGGAGAGAAAGAGCAGTAAAGCTTGAGACATCTAAAAATGAATGCTACTTTAGCCCTCACAATAGCAAGTGCACATCGCTCGTCGACCGTCCCAGCACGCAGTTCGGTTTCACTGTTCAGTTCCAACAAGACACAAGCACATTGTCGTTGTGCAGCTGGGCGGACCTCTTGGCCGACCACTACTTGGCGACCCGAGACGATTCGAACGCGAACAACAGGTCTCGACTGTGCAGGGCTGATGGTGGAGAGTCGTGGCCTATGGAAGTGAGACAGCACTGACTGTGACAGCGGTGAACACTGGAAAACTAACTGTCTGTGTGCAAGTGCTGAATGTGACATTGAGAAAGCTGATAGGATAAAAATGGCCGTGTGGAGGCTCTGGACGTGAGACAACTACCTGAGAAAGCGTTTGTGAGACAAAGATGACCATGAGACAACGGTGGACGTGGGACAGCAGGTAGCGTCTTTATGAGACATTGATGAGCGTGGACTACCTAGATGATCGAGGTCACCATGACCGTGAGCCAGTCATGACCCATAACCGTGAGACCGCCAACCCAGGGATACCTATGGCCTTGGCCACCATGGTCGTGAGCCAGTACCCATAGCCGTGAGACCGCCGACCCAGGGTACCCATGGCCTTTGCCACCACAGTCGTGAGCCAGTACCCTTAGCCGTGAGACCGCCAACCCAGGGTACCTATGGCCTTGGCCACCATGGTCGTGAACCACTAGCTACCCATAGCCGTGAGACCGCCGATCCAGGGGTACCTATGGCCTTGGCCACCATGGTCGTGAGCCACCAGCTGCACATAGCTGTTAGACGGCGCCGGCCGAGGGATCGATTGGCGGAATGACGGCCCAGTGGGGCGGCCACTATCAGCGGCAGCGCTCGTGTGAAGAGCGCGCCACGTGACAATGACGACGTCTATTACTCCAGTCGAGACTAACGACCTCGTTGACCGCCCCCGGTGGGTCGAAAGAGTGGTCGAACGGTTTAATCGAGACGCAATTAGCGACGAAACTTATGGCGGCTGGTTTGTCGCCGACCCCTCGGATATCGGGGAACCACATCTGCCCAGACGCATTGCTGAAGTCTGCATTTTAACCTGAACAAACTTTGCATCTCCATGAAGCGAAAACCGGGCCCGCGTGGAAGACGCCAGTGTTGTGATGGGCCGACTTGGTGCTAATCCAGTTATCAGTGACGCGTTATTTCACTTGCACATCTGACAAAATGGCCTGTGGGGTCTACAGCTGCAGTAACACCCGAATATGAACCAGTGTCAGAACCACCAGAGCAGTGGATGTTGCTAAATACCGTCCTGTTAAAAGCAAAAATGTCTCCCTACGTGAACAGCTTAGAACCATAAATTCTTACTCAACACTGATAAAACATTTACATCCTACACCTTCGGATAATGAACCCGACAGGGGTAATAATCCATGTCTGGGTGTTGTTGGAGCTGGAACACACCTTGAAAGAACAGCGCTTCCACACAGGAGAAACTTAAATGCTGTTGGCGTGAAGTGTTCCGAATTACTCCTGCATGCAGCACGATGCGGATAGGTTTAAGGAAATCGAATTGGAGAAGATAAAACGTGCATTAGATTTCGGAGAACAGGGTAGGATAGAAGCGGGCTGGAACAGATTTGACGAAATGTATACTAAATGAATAAATTTGATTGTGCTGATCCGGGAAACACTCATGCGGAGCAGCGTTCGGAGAATCCATCGTGGAGAATCATGACGCCATACAAAGGAACACCATTGTGTATTCAACGCCTCATTTCCTGTCGCGATACATACGACAGATTGCAACGGGACACACCACCCAATTGAAATGGCAAAGCCAACGGGCGTCTGGGGCTATAATATATCGACTTACATCCTTGCGGCGGTCTCCCAAAATGAACCGTAACACTTCATTACATGAAATGACTCGCCAAAACATTGCAACACCCTTTGTCGATTTCAAGACCCCCGTATAGGATTTGTTTTTCATATGGTAGGTACGAATGAATCTGGGTTGCTATTATTTCCTTCATCGGGGAGGGGGGGTAGATCCAGAGGCAGGACAATGGCACCATTGCCAGCGGGAGCTCTCAAGTGGAAGGCGTGTGCTTTGCCTGTGCTCGTTTTTAGTTTTTTTTTCATTCAGGATCTTATCTCCAATGTTCAGTAAATTACTGGTCGGCCTCCAATCTACTCTATCTGGTTGAAGTGAGGGCCGTGGCACTCCATCAGAGCAATACATATCGTCAGAGCCGAAGTAGAAAGTTCAATTATGTAACGTCACCCGAATTGTTGCATCCTCCGCATCGCCACTCATTGGGCGCTGCGGGAGGCACTCGGCAGTGCACCACGTTCATCCCGCTGTGGCTGTGACTAACTGCGCAATTTTAGCAATTCAACTGGCTCTGTAGGTCGCTAACCAGTATGCTCTGAAGCTTCACCTGGTCGGATGTGCCAGTGCGTGGTACGGTGCATGCATTTTTTTGGGAAAGAGGTTTTGTTTTGACATGCACGCTAGAGGGGGAGGGGGAGCGAATTCGGCTCTCCCAAGATCTCGAAAACTGCTGGAGCTAGAGGCACACAATTTGGAGCGTAGGTTACAGCGGTAGTGAAATCGCTTCAGTATAAATTTCATGACACTAGGTCAATGCTTGCGGAGTCAAATGAGGTCGAAATCGGGCCGTGGCACCACACCGCTGCTCCACTACATCGACGATACATGTGACCTTGAACGCTTGGCTAGGCGGCTGGCCGGTCGGTCGACTTTGCAACCTTGCAGTTTTTATGTGTACAAACGGATTAAATTTGTTCGCGTAGGATGCGCTTATCAATTTGTATCATAGTATAAAAATTATTACCATATCCTTGCCCGTTTATGAGATATCGTCGTAAAACAAGAGGCGTGGGCGGATCCCCCTGCGGTGCGAATGCAAAGTGCATTAATTGTTTTACAAAAAACATACGTGTATAGGGAGATGTTTTTGTAGGCGCGTTTCCGTCACATTTTCGGTAAAGTTATACCGTTTGGTACGCCGACGCCGTGGCGAGGGGTGCCGACGCGCTTACATGGTTGCCAGTGGTTAATCAGCTAGATTGGTCTGAGGCCCCTTTTGCGCCGCGCCACCGTACCATAAGGCTGGTGGTTGAGCCTCTTCGTTATTGTTCCTGCTCCATCATCACTGATAATGGCGGCCGAACAATGCCCGAGGAGCCACTATTGCGGGATTTCGCGGTGGTGTTTGATCTAGGAGGTGGGGATGATAAATGCCTGGTCTGTCGCTAACATTTCAGAAATTACAAAGACCTGCCGCTTCGCAGTGATGAAGCCCACCAGCAATTCACATACAGCTAGGAGTACTGTGAGAGAAAGAGCAGCCACAGTGATTATACGGAGGGTCAGAAGAAGAATGGCCTACGCTGACATGGATGAAGAACGTGTTTTTATTACAATTAATATTGCAGAACTATCATCACGGCAATACCGACTCGTACAAAAAGGCTGTACCACCAATCTGTCAAATCCGAGCTGCCCCATCCACCATCGACATACCTCACCTACCCTCATAGCATCACACCCACTCTCAAAACGCCTCACGCAACCTCCGGCTCAAGACGTCAGGAGCCAGGTCACTCTTCCCGAACCACTTGCTTACCTTCCCAGGCGTCGACAGCACAGCTAAATTACACCGTGGAAGTACACCGTGAAACAACGCCACGCACAAGGCGGCGGACGGCCAGGAAAACAAATGGCTGCAGTGTGTTCCCGCCACACACAGCCCGGAGCGGAGGACACCCGTACCACCCGGCCGGGAGACACCCACCCCCACCCGGAACGGAGCACACCCGTCCCGCTCGTAGCTGAGGACACCCAACCCGCTCGGAGCGGAGGACACCCATCCCGCTCGCAGCTGAGGGCACCCATCCCGCCCGAGCTGAGGACACCCATCCCGCTCGGAGCGAGCGTGTGCGCCGCGACCGCAGTGCAGCGTGCAACGGAGAACGGTGCACGGCGTGCACACTGCACGGTCGGCCGCCCAAGCTCGCCTGCCACCCCAGCGTGTGCGACCGGCCGGCGCGGGAGGCGTACTTACGCGAGAAGCACCACTTCTCCTTCTTAAAGGCGAACAAGATCAGAGCTACGACCAGCACGAGCAGCACCAGACAGCCGCACACCAGACCGATGACCGTTGTCATGGTGACCGGCTCTGTAAGCAGACGGAACCCTGAAACAGCGGACCGCAGCTCTACCGTCTGCCCGGGCGGTGGCACGGACGACACGTCAAAAACCAGCGGAGCGACCAACACGAGCCCATTCGGTTCTAACCACCGCCAGGACGGAGATGCAGGCCGGTCACGTGCAGGGTTGGAAAGACAGCCTTGTCTTGGGTTTTTGCATTCCAGAGCATTGACATCTCCAGGAAATTGTCCTCCCTTCCAACTGCCTAAAGATTGAATGGTACCGGTTCAAGTGACTGCAAGCTGCCAAAATACCTGAAATACACTGAAGGTACAAAATGGTGTTTTTGACATAAGAAACAGAAAGCTCTTCACTCGAAATTTGATGGGCCAACATTTTTAACAGAAGTTTTTCTCCTAACCGAACCGAAGTTTTAACCGAAGTTAAATCCCAAATCCTAAAACATAAATTCAATCCTGGTCAGCTGAGTGCTCACCACGCTTGGGCGCAGCACCAGGTATGCACCCTGATGTGGAACTACTCGTTCCCTTTTGTCCTGCTGAATGGCTAAAACATAGCTGACCACATTTTCTTCAGGCACAACGTTCCTGAGCCCGCGTTGGCTTACTTCGAGAGCTGCTGGTGCCCGGTGTGCGACCACTAATTCCAGGAGGAATATTTCGCTTTGAGATTGATACAACGCAATTTAGTCTTCCGACGAGTACTAAATCACGGAAATGTTTGAGCTCATTTATAGCGGCGTTCAAGCACCACTACCGTCCGATACAGCGCTTCCGGTGATAATGAGCACTGCCACGTGACCAGCCTACATCCGCGTCGACAGGCGTCAAGCGCAGGTCAAGCCCGTCACATGGCAGACATCGGTCAATTGGGCTACGTGACGAGAGCAAATAAAACCGTAGCGTTCACAGAAGTGCAGGCATCAGACAGGCACGTTATATGTAAGCACGTGCAAGAATAGCTGATGCACCGCATGGGACATCGAAAAGCTGTACGGTGAATTAATGAATACAGTGGCGAAGGTGCCAGTTGTCTATAAAAAAAGTTTCTACGAAAATAAAATCACTGCGGCAGGCAAGTATACCGTGGCATGCATATTTCAACCGAAACATTGTAGCTCAGCATCAATGGCTACACCGTAAGCAAGCATGATCCATATTTATTGAGATCCAACGACCATATCAATGACGAATATACGCACCAGTCACATGCTCGAGGATATCTTCTGAATACGCAATTGGTTGACATGCGCATGGGAAAATACGGCACACATTTCAAAATGCACTGCATAATTTTAAACAGGGGAACTTTTCACCGGTGTTATGCAGGTGTTAGTTTGTTCCTAATTGATCGCGAAGGCTCGAACCAAGGTAGGGATTACGGCGGAGTTCGTGCTTCAACTATACTTGGGCACTGCATGTTGTTGAATCATGTACATTCAAGCGATGGATAGCATATGCCCAACCAACACGCACACTGGACAACTGTGGACCAGAGGCTACGCTCATCGATTACAAACATGGGAGAAACAAAGAATCTGAAGCATACCACGATCATCGACAAGTGTTTCCAAATTGACAGCCCACCAGCCGACCTGCCTCATTTTCGTCTGTGACTGATCGTGAATCGCGAGCACCGATTCCGGCAAACCGCCGTCAGAGCACGCGGCCATTCACGTCAAGGTCGTCAAGGTCACGCACCGGCCAGAGGACGGCGCCACGGGTCACGTCTCACCTTTGACCCGGAGAGCGACGCCGTAGCGGTCGGCACCGCGGCCGTTCTGCACCTGCAGGTGGTAGTCCCGCTCGTCCTCGGACACCACACGCCGCACCCGCAGTCGCGCCGTGTAGCAGTCGTCGTCGACGCCCTGAGACAGACGCGCCGCGGCCGGGTCACGTGACAGCCGGCGCCGAGGGTCAGGGTCAGGGTCAGGTCGCTCTCTCTCTCTCTCTCTCTCTCTCTCTCTCTCTCTCTCTCTCTCTCTCTCTCTCTCTCTCTCTCTCTCTCTCTCTCTCCCCCTCTCCCCCCCCCTATGTCGCCGGTCGTCTGGCGCTGGCCAGCGGGCATCGCACTCGCTCGTAAATCAAAGGACAACTTTGAGCGTGTCCCACGTGGAGATTGTGTGTCGACTTTCGACTAATGGCTCTTCGCCGGCGCCGATCTCGCGCGCCATTCTGCGGCCGACTGAGACAGATTGTCCGACGTATTTGGGCAGGTGAAATCGTAATGAGGCGGTTTGGATAACACGGAGGATGCGCAGATCGCGTGTGTTAAGATCTCATATAGGTGGCGGCTTTCAGAGAGATAAGGAGATGACCGGTGTAGTGGCGGGCGCCGGTCGCACACCTCACCGGGCGGTTAGGTGCTGGGAGCGGACACGAC
This sequence comes from Ashinkailepas kermadecensis, assembly GCA_034440615.1. NCBI lineage: Eukaryota > Metazoa > Arthropoda > Thecostraca > Neolepadidae > Ashinkailepas > Ashinkailepas kermadecensis. Next base: position 34,238 of record JAOTOM010004796.1, on the reverse strand, counting down.
GCCGACACGGGAGCCGACACGGGAGCCGACACGGGAGCCGACACGGGAGCCGACATGGCGCTGACACGGGAGCCGACACGGGAGCCGACACGGGAGCCGACACGGGAGCCGACACGGGAGCCGACACGGGGCCGACACGGGCCGACACTGGAGCCGACACGGGGCCGACATGGAGCCGACACGGGGCGGACACGGGAGCCGACACGGGAGCCGACACGGGAGCCGACACGACGCCGACACGGGAGCCGACACGGGAGCCGACACGGGAGCCGACACGGGGCCGACACGGGAGCCGACACGGGGCCGACACGGGAGCCGACACGGGGCCGACACGGGGCCGACACTGGAGCCGACACGGGGCCGACATGGGAGCCGACACGGGGCGGACACGGGAGCCGACACGGGAGCCGACACGGGAGCCGACACGACGCCGACACGGGAGCCGACACGGGAGCCGACACGGGAGCCGACACGGGGCCGACACGGGAGCCGACACGGGGCCGACACGGGGCCGACACGACGGGAGCCGACACGGGAGCCAACACGGCGCCGACACGGCGGCCCACTAGGACGCAGCCTGCCTGCCCTGCCTGCCCTGCCTGCCCTGCCTGCCCTGCCTGCCCCCCCCTCCCCCTGCCCCGCCCCCGCCCCCGCCGCCCGCCTGCCCGCCCCCGCCTGCCCGCCTGCCTGCCTGCCCCCTGCCCGCCGCCCGCTGCCCCCGCCCGCCTGCCCTGCCTGCCCTGCCTGCCCTGCCTGCCCTGCCTGCCCTGCCTGCCTGCCCTGCCTGCCCTGCCTGTCCTGCCTGGCAGGCAGGCAGCAACGAAGTGCCAGATGGCACTTCGTTCGACCGTCAGGCGGCGCGGCCGAGATAAGCCGACACAAATCCGTCACAGAGCGACCCGATCTGTCTCATCTCGGGCGGCATTGAGCGCGAGCGCACCGGCCGCCGCCGCGCACCGTCATTGGTGACGCCGTCGGCGGCGTCCCGACAAAGACACCGTCGCCGCCGACGCTGGTGTGACGTCACTGGACGGGGGCCGGCCGGCCAAGTTTAAGCGGTTCGTTAGTGGCCGACGCGCGCCTGCCGTGGCCGTCGGCCGCCCGCTCAATTGCCGGCACGGCGGCCGGCGGCAAAGTTTCCAGGCGCGCCGCAACGCTTGTTGACGGACAAGCAAACGCTAGCCGAGCGGAACAGGGGGGCGGGGGGGCAGATGACGGCGCCGCCAAATCGCCGGGGATGTGTCAGACTTGTTGGTGCAGTCCTGGTCGAGCCACAAGAGCCTCGTAACAGATGTTTGTTGGGACGAAGTGGTTCGACAAAGTTGGCTGGCGTCGTTATCCAGGCGTACCTGGCTTGTGTCAGACGTTCCTGAGCTGACAATATGCCTCATAAATTGGCTGAGCTCACTATTAGCTGCTTTGTAGTTTTAAGCAGGCTAGACAGCGCACAGTATACACGCAGTATTTGAGATTATGCAAACATGCGTAATCCTTGCTAAGGCGCATATATCCGAACGCAAATACGTTACTAGTTCGAGCAATTACATTGCTAGAGATGTCACGATAATTCCAGGCTTTGACTAGAAACATTGACTGAACTATACCGCGGATCACATTGTACTCAATTATGCTTGCAGGGGAAATGTGTCATTCCACCATTGAAGATAGTCATTGAAAATAGTAATAAAAAGCACAGTCGATTCAGATGTGATGCTACGTATTGTAATCCACTAAGACTCTTAGCATGATCCATCTAATAGTACTTAAGTATTTTGTTCCATTTCATTTCAAAGTGTCCACACGTTTAGCTAGGCATGGCCATTGGTCAGGCGCTCTTCAAGCTCGTGTCAATCATTTTGAAGAATCATCTATGATATGACATGATATGATATGTTATCGACATTTTACTGGTCCGTTTACTAGCACCCTACCTCTGGAGTTGCTTTGGTATTTTGCTTTGTTCTGACTTTGCGCACTCGGCATTTAGAGAATTTACTTTGGAATTTACTTGCTCTGCTTTGATCTTTTGCAACTGCGTGGCCTTCTGGCACACGGCTATAAATTGGAACACCTCACTGGACCTCCGTGGTGCTTAATCTGATCCACACCCAACCAAGTGCAGTTCGTTACCTCACTTGTGCCCTCTGACGCTACCTGACCTTTGTGACTTCTTGACGTCGAATCCGTCACGGGTTGTCCTTCGTGACCTCGGTGTTGCACACATCCCGACCCCTTCTGACTACATCCTTGACAACTATGCCATCGCACCCCCATGCCACCTGCTGACAACCATGCTCTTGATTGCATCCCCGGAAGACTGATCCCAATGACCCCAGCTGGTTGTTTGTCTGACCTGCGTGATCTACCCGGTGTGGTTAGCTGATGACTGACCTCTGTGACCTCCTCGGCGTTGTAGCGGCCGCTGCTCTGGCCCGCCTGCAGCTGTACACTGCCCCACCGCCAGACGGCCAGCGTGGGAGGCGGGTCAGAGCAGAAGGCCACCTCCAGCAGCGCCTCGCCGCCCTGCTCCGCCTGCAGGTGGGACGACATCTGATTCCGCATCACCTGCGGCGGACCTGGAGAGAACGGGGCGGTTAAGACTCGCGGAGAGTGGTGTGCGTGGGGGGAGGGTGATCAGAACTCACGGCGGGCCTGCGAAGACCTCTGGAGAAATAGGGAGGGCAGAGGTCAGAGACTGCGATAGAAATACAAAGCAATAGGAGGGGTGGGGGGTGGCAAGAGGGCTCTGCAAATATTGGGAAGTATGGAATTGATAAATGAGAGCAATACACTCAAGGGCATAGCCAGAATTTCGTCAAGGGGGTACAAGAAGTTCAAGAGCTCCGGTGGTTATCAAGAAGGTCTAGGAAAGATGACAAATATCTGATCAGACTCCCCTGTTCTAAACGTTTTGATATACTGAATATTTTCACGACCTCCTTTTCTTCCAGTTTCGAAAGGTAATTCAATGTATTTCGTTATTTCTCGGTCTACCGAGTGTATCCTCGGCACTCAATGTTTAGTTTTTGGCTTACACAACGGCCTCTAAGAGAATTCATGGGCATGGGTCGAATGGCCCGCATGCATCACAATGAGAAAATCACAGCCGTGAGGGAGTCCGTTAGCCAAGGGTTCGTGAGGATCCTTGGCACGAACTCGCAAAAGGTCCTCGCGAGTTTCCGTTTGCACTGGATAAAATCCCTTCCGTCCTGAAATACGAACATAGGATGTGAAATGGATTGTGGATGTCCCTTGGGCGCCTGTGTAATCAGGGCCTTGGGCACCAAAGGACTCTTTAGGGCCTTGGGCACCAAAGGACCCTGACCTCCAAAAAGGGAAGGGATATTGACCCCTTGGCCTACCTTGGTCACGCTAATTATTGCATTTGATTAAAGAAGCGAAGTGCAGGTTCATTTCAATTATAATAAAGTAGACAAGTTTCAAATATATTCGAGATTCCTGTCATGTTTACCTCCACAATTGGCCATTGGTTTTAGGTCTAGATGTTTCGTGTTCATGTTCATGGGCATGATGCCGAATTTCAAAATATTAACAGACAATTCCTGTTACGAACGGTGGCGAACCACTCGGAATATTCCAGAGCTGAAGAGAACATGTATCAAAAACAAGACAGCTGTCTCGTGCTGTCGTTATTATCATTTGTTAGACTAGCATAATGAAGACGCTGGCAGCCGAATGTGTGTGTGTTGTGCTGTGACGCTACCGGCGTCCATTAAATAGCCGTCACGCATATGGTAATGGCCTCAAATCGCATGACAAACTGGCTGACAGGCGAGCACGCACGTCCCCCATCGCCTACATCAAAGATTGGAAGGACAGAAATAATAGCCACGACGCGCTGTGTCGGCTCTGGCGGAGAGCGCCTTGTCGGCCGGACGACATCACCGGCTGCTGCGGACGAGCCAGCGGTGGCGGGAAGCCGCGCCGGACCGGGCCGACACCGCGGTCATGTCCGCGGGCACCAGGCTGGCCGTGCCGTGCCGCCCCCGGCCCATCCCCGGCCCCGTCCCCGGCGCGACAACCTGCCATCGACACACTGCCGGTCGGCTGTGCGTTTCATCAGGCGGCGGCGGGTCGCGCAGTCTCCGCGGACGACGGCGGCCAAGGCGCGTCCGCACAGAACCGACCCAATTTGCATGACAAGCGCTCCGGGGAGCTTTAAAGCGGCGCCGTCGCCGCCGACCGACCGGCCCCCGGCCCACTTTGTCTGTTTGCCGCCGGTATTTGCATAATATTAGTGACGATTGCATGCTACCTGACTGACAGCGGGTCCAATAACGCTGCGTGTTTTGCCACGACCAACCGCTGCCGCGCGCGGACAGATCGAGAATACGGATCGGAAGCGCAATATAGCGGCCGACGGGTGCCTTGGCCGCGGCGGCTTCTTCTCGCCGCGCGTCGCCCTCGACAATGCTCCGCCGGCTGACAGCTACAATGGCGGCTGACGCACGGCCGGGGGCGACAATGGCGCTGCAGATGTCGCCGGATTTGTCGCGACATCTGTGGACGTCAAATAAGAGGCGGCCGATACCGCCGGCGCCGGCCGACCTGCCGCGGCCAAACACGCAATTTGGCGCCGACGATAGATGAGCGGTGAAGGGCGCCGCAGACATCGCTGACGGCTCACGTCCCCCCCCCCCACACTTCGGTGCCGTTCCGGCCCCACTGACGTCACTCGGACCCCCAGCTAGACGTGACGTCACTAAGGCTCTAAGCCGGGCATCGCGCTTCAGCCGACCGATTACTTAGTCAAATTCTGGAAACGCAGATCGACAGTGTGCTCGGGCTGCTCGGAACGTCAGCGGAAGTCAATTCAAAAGCCCACCGAATTCCTCTGCATTCCGGGTAATTCGGCCTTCGCCGGGCCGTCGGCCATGCTCTGGGGCTGTGCGCTCATTACAATGATTGCAGCACAATCATGTGGCGTTATTCATGCGGATATTCTTCCTCAGAGTACTCGACCCGAAGGGGGGCGATGAATATGCATTTCGCTTCCGTGATGCCTTTGCCAGAGCGAGCTTCAGCACAGCGTGCTGGCGTCCGACGAGCAGCCGCTCTGGTGAAGAGAGTATGAAGAGAGAACAGCCGCTCTGGTGAAGAGAGTGTGCCGCATGGGCATCACGTCGACGCCGCCGCCAACGGGATCATCATGGCCGGCGGCCATTTACATACGCCCCAGCAGAGCTTCCACTCGCGAAGCGTGCCGTCGAACGGCATGCACGGTCAGGCAGATGGTCTGATGACTGAAAGTGGGGTGGGAGCAAATTGACTGAGTTCGACTGCAGTGATTAATAATGTTTAATACAACGAAGAATGGCTCTTAGATGCTCCTGGGTTTTAGACATTACGTGTAAAGAAAATATACGACCTTCAATATACCAGGAGTTGCTGAGTTGATATCAAAAGTAACGATAAAGGTTATATTTTATTACTCAACGTTTCGGCCAGGGGCCATCGTCAGGAGTGATGAAAAAAGCTCCAGCTTAAACAATTGAAAAAGCCACGCGGGAAAAAACGTGCAAAAAGACACGTGGAATGCAGAAAAGCCTCCTCAGTGGTGCAGACACTCACAGAAACTCCAAACAAGAAACAAACTATGTCAAGAAGGAATCCTCTGAGGAAGCCCGAGCCATGTGTACATATACATATCGATACATACACTCACGCACATATATAGATATATATCCAATATAACGCGTAATACATACTATATATAAGTTATGTTTATGTATATTGTATGTGATATACCAAAACGTCGTTTGCGTGTTTAGTTGCGGCTGTAGATTACGTATATGTAGAGATTCGAGGACCTTCAGATCAGCGTTGTCCCTGGCTGTTGCTAGAATTTCTACTTTGAAGTTTGTGTTAGTGTCGCTGTGTTCCATGTTAGAATGTTTGTCGATCATGTGTTCGCCTAAAGGTGTGTATGCTCTCCGAAGACTGGCATCTCCTAAGTGCTCATTGTACCTATCCCTGATGCTACGCTTGGTTTCACCGACATAAAATGTTCCAAGACAGCGATTGCACGTTATTTTGTAAACTACATTTTTTTTCTTCTTTTTTTTCTTCGTGTGCATCTACCTTTGAGCCCGTTGATACAGGTGTGGCAAGTTCTCCTACCAGCAGGGCATGGCGGAATTTCCAGGGCTGAGCGGACCAGGTAAGATTTCAGCGTAGGTCCGCTAGTCCAGGCTACCCTAACATGGTTTAGATGAGACGAACGGATGGCTGCGTTTACCTGTCGACATAGTTGGTCATCGACAAAAGGAAGTCTCATGTAAACATAGCTGGGATTGCTACCCGCTCGATCCTGACGTTGCCCACCTATCCTACTACTGTTGTGAGGATGAACAGCACAAGTGGCGGAGTGTACCCGATGTGCTGGGTATCCGTTTTCCACGAAAAGAGTCGTCATCTTCGCAAGGCTCCGCTCGCATGAAATAGTATCGGAGGAGACTCGTGCTGCTCTCCTCATTTGGGATGTTAAAACGGCCTTTTTAGTGGCCATCGGGTGGGCCGAATCATAGTGCAAGATGATGGGGGCTGCCATTGGTTTAAAGTACAGCTCGGTGGTGTAGCTCCCATCAGCCTGAACTACAAACAACATATCAAGGAAAGGAATCGAACTGCTATGACCAGTGTGTTCTAAGGTAAACTTGATGCTGGAATGTTGTTGGTTAATTTCTGCAAAGAAGTCGAGAAGAGAGGCGAAGCCATGTGTCAAAACACCAAAAATATCGTCTATATACCTCATGTAGAGAGCTGGTTTCAAATCATACGAAGCTAAGAAGATCGACTCAAGGCGGTGCATAAAAGCAATCGCTAAAGGAGGTGCACATCGGTTACCCATAGCCACTCCTTTGGTCTGCTTGTACATGGAGTTACCGAAACGTATGTGGTTATTGCTGAAAATATGTGTTAGTAATTTCACACAGTCCTGTACACCAATCCCGAAAAGATAAATATCATCCAGATTGTCCTCGATTAGACGAATCACAGCATCTATTCCATCCTTTATCGGAATGCTGCCATATAGAATTTTCCACGTCCATGGTGAAAACAATACTGCCTTCCGGAAGTTTGGTAGGAAGCGTTTCTTTCACCCTCTGTAGGTACGACTCCGAGTTTGTCAGATGGGCGGGAACCAACGCTAGTATCTGGACGAGAATCTTACTCAAGAACCAAGATAACTTGTCTGTGGGGTCACCACTCGCCGACACTATAGGGCGCAGTGGAACCTCTAGTTTGTGATTTTTGGGAGCCCGAATAATTTCGTTGTGCGGCTGGAATGAGGAAGGAGAGATAAAACTGTGTCTTTATGTAACTTTCCTGATAAAGTTTCCTTGATGATAGTACATGTTTCGATTTCGAGACGTTTGGTAGAGTTTGGTTGGGAAGGAATGCTCTGATAATCGTCCGTTATTTTCCTGGCCTTTTCAATGTAATCAGTTTTGTTTAGCACGACGAACCCTTTGCATTTATCTGACGGCTTTACTCTTACATTCTCGTTGTTTTTTATTTCCCGAAGTACTTCCCTCTGTTTCGCATAATTGTCCGACATTTTGTTCGATGCTTTGTTGTGATATTTATATGCTTTTAGCACTTTTGTCTTTAAATCTTTCAACTCAGATTCTATTTGAGGTGTGGCTTTCGGTGGTTGGCATGCAGGAGTGTCGGGGAACATGGGGCGAAGCTTTAAAGAACCTGTGCTAGAGGTGCTTCGTGATAAGCCTGCCTGCGGTACCTGAGGTACAGTTTGCTGTTTTGTCTCCCTCACATGCCTCCACCGCAAACCATAGATCGCCCTTTCTACGCCTTATTCTGCCTTTTCCAAGCAGCTACGATCCACTTTCTGAGCTAACGCAAAATTGGGCCTTTGTCAAGCAATCCCAAGATATCTGAGTCTAGAGGTAACTTACTTAGATTAGACGTGCGATTTGTGCGATATTGTTCAGTGCCATCACCATTGGTGACGTTAAAAAACCACCACCCCTCCCCCCCCCCCCCCCCGTGTTTTTTTATATTATTTTTTTTTGGGGGTGGGGGGTTTGTTTTTTGTTTTTTTTTTTTGCCTAGGGTTTTTTTTTTTTTTTTTTTTTTTCTTTGGTCTGCTCCCCCCCCCCCGCTGTTTTTTTTCCCCCGAAAAAACGGGGGTTAAAAAAAAACCACCCCCCAACCAAACCCACCCAAAGTTCCAAACAGTCACAACGCTGGGCACGAACGCACCAAATAACGAAGCGCACCAGACCCTGCCCGCACAGCAGCGAAAATCGACGACACCACATGGTGACGCACCAGCATCCTTACAAACAGCTGTTTCCACTGGGCCGCAGTATTTGTCCTCCTCTGTCTCCTCAGGCAAGAGATGACGGGTTTCTAGGGGTAGTGAAGTGGAGTCCCTAGGGCTCTGATTGGGCCGAGCCGTCAAACTGGAGACTTCTTCTTTCGTTGCTGCAACACTTAAACAAACAGAAGACTCAATCCTCTGGGCATTTCCAGGCAAGTGACTTGGACATGGTATATGCAGGAGGGTACTTCCCGGGAGACAAGTGCTTGACAGAGTCCCGTGCCCTGGTGCAAGACCACGGCCTGAGCCGCTGCTGTCTACTAGACTCTGCTTCTGAAGCGATTCAAATTTCTTGACTAACTTTTGTCTGCAAGCGCTTCTTTCATGACAAAGGAGAGAGTGGCACTGCTTTAACAACCAGCACCAATCTGGAAAGCTGCAGGACAAACACCGCCCAAAACGGCGCAGACTTCTTCTCATATAGGCCCGATGTCTGTAAGCATCAGAAATCTCTTCTCGTAGCATTATATCTTGAAGTTTGCTAACCTGTTTACGGACCCGCTGGCTGCTGGAGCTGTGATGAATTGAAACCTTGGAGACTATGAATCTGGGGTAGAGCCTTTCCTGTCTGCAGTTCATGAGGAAGATGATCCGTTCTTCGACACGTCCTAGCTTTTGATGCAAAATTGCAAATTGGGCCATTTCTTCCGAGAGGTTGCCACTGGTATAACATAGTTTAATACAACGAAGAATGGCTCTTAGATGCTCCTGGGTTTTAGACATTACGTGTAAAGAAAATATACGACCTTCAATACACCAGGAGGTGCTGAGTTGATATCAAAAGTAACGATAAAAGGTTATATGTTATTACTCAACGTTTCGGCCAGGGGCCATCGTCAGGAATGATGAAAAAGCTCCAGCTTAAAAAAATGTTGATATCAACTCAGCACCTCCTGGTATATTGAAGGTCGTATATTTTCTTTACACGTAATGTGATTAATAATGGTGCAATTTGAGGTACACTTTGAGGTGTGCGACCGAGCAACCTGGTCATCTCTTGCGCGGTGGTGGTGTCGGTGTGGGAAGGTCTCACTTACCCGTTGCCGAGTATTCTGTGATCGGACACATGGTGGCCAGGTGCCGGCAGTACTGCCGACAACCTTACTGTGGTGGCCAGACGTCCGGACGGCAGCACGCAACGTTTTATGAAATCCGATTAGGATGCAATGCACATATTAGTTATGAAGTTCTCCAGTGTTAGGGACACTGGCGGATCTAGCCCACCGGTTTGGGGGGGGGCAACTTTCGGTTTTCGGCGTCAGCCCCCCCTCCTCCCCCTCCCCCAGTGGCGTACCGAGGAATTGCATCAGGGGAGGGGTCGAACGGATTTGGAGGGTGCCCATTCTCCCACTATTGTTGGTTAAAAGCACCGGATTTCGACCACTATTTGGCAAAGGGGCCCATTAAAAAAAAATTGACAACATAGTTTCCTGTGTAGGGGCCCCAGCCTACCTCCACCGTTCCTATGTTACCGGATTTTTGTTCTTGTTTACCAAACGTTCACGTTCACGTTCAACGTCTTGTACCACGTCAACGTTCGTGCACGTGTACACTGGCGGATCCGATTTTGTCAACTCTTGCTGTAAGCAGAACTTGAACAGCATGGAACCCTCGATATGTGTCAGAATCTACTATGCTACCATACTGGCTTCCAAACAATTATTTTTACAAAAATCCTTTAAAATTGGAGATTCTTTCATCGAGACGCTATTTTTTAACCTCGGCAAAGGTTACTGCATTTTAATTTAATTGACTTCTGTTGGTTTCGGGGGGGCCGAAAGACACTATGCCCCCCCTTTCAAGCGCTTCGGGGGGCCATGGCCGGACTGGCCCCTCCCTGGATCCGCCAGTGGTTAGGGAGGACGGTTCACATAGGACTTGGCGTTAAATAATTCGTAAGACACGGAGGGAAATCTATAAATCTACATTATCTAACTGTGGAGGGGCAGCAACCCTCTTAAAAATGCACAAAAGCCTGGCATGCTTGGTGTTGTGTAATGAACTCTAGCACATCTGCGAGATGAGGTTGAAATTAATAAGAACCATAATAATTCGCATTGACAGATGCAGTATTATTCCATAATATACTGGCACATGTATTAAAAAGCACATGTTTTCTATGCCTTATTTCATACATGTTTGCCTTTTGAAGGGTGCTTGTTACAATACTGACGTATGCACGAGTTACTGGATGTTTTGTCGTGTAGGCAATGATTCCAAGCGTATTAATATTTGTGTTATGCTCTAATGTCGTGCTCTGCATGTGGAACAGCCTGAGTCGCGAGCTTCTGAGCATACAAAATAAGGCTAGTTTAAAAAGGGCGTAGATGAGACACTGACTGACTTGACGACTTGATGACGTGACACAATGACTTGATTATTTACAACTTTGATTGTATTTTGAGAATTCGTTATATTTAAAGCTGCGCTTCTGTACATATTCTACGACTTACTGTATGACTTCGTGGTGCAAAAGCCAATATTGTTTTGGATGCCACAACGAAATGCAATACCATGTGGTTGGTTGGTTGGTTATTGGTTTTACGAAACGCGACCGTTGAGTCATATGCGTCGCCAATCCCCGCCGATTGGTCGCGGGCGAAGAGACAGTGAATTCGCCCAACTTCATTGCAGTTTCCCCTACCCCTCTCCCCTCAATACCATGTGGGTAAAACTGCAGTCCGTCACAGTCCGTTCGTTCCTGTTGCAGTTCGCCACAGAGCATGGCGCACACCATGAACGCCGGAGCCACGAACGCCATGCACGCCGAGGCCGATTTTCTCATGGAACACACCAACTCGGCGGCAAACTCCACACAAACACACAAACACAAATGGCGGCGTGCTTGGGAAGCAGTCGAACGAGACCGCATCGGGACGCTTCGCTGCCCACCGCTCACCACGCGGCCCGGCGCGACCGCTCGCAATTCCACCGATCGCGGGTTGTGGGACACGAATCAGTTGCAGGGCGTTTCTCTGCTTGCAACACGGCAGCCTCGGCGTTCCGCTTCGCATGCATGGCAGACGCGTCCCAGCGCTCACTCCCCGCACGACGGAGATGGCCTCGAGGCGTGGCCGGTGGCCGGGACGTCAGGGACGTCAGGGACAGTGACAGGGACGACAGGGGCGGGGCGGCCACTCACCGACCACCTGGACGTCGACGGTGTCGCCCTGGACGCGCCGCTCGTTGCCGTTGATGACGTTCTTGGCGACGCACACGTACGCGCCCTGGTTGGCGTAGGTGATGTTGTGGATGCGCAGCACCTGGCTGGTGCCGCGGATGAAGACGGTTTCGTCGGCGTTGGGCAGTCGCTGCAGCCACTGGTAGGTGGGCGCCGGACTGCCCTCGGCCTCGCACGTCAGCTCGGTGGTGTTGTACAGCGGCACCGTGACGCGGTGCTGCGGCTGTACGCGGTGGATGAGCGGCGCGTCTGGAACGAGCCGGCGCGTGTTGAGGCCCGACGCACGCGCCACGTTGGCGCCGTGCGCGGAGCGGCGGTCACGTGACGTGCGGCGGTCACGTGACGTGCGGCGCCTGGACACTCACGAGATTGAGCACTGACCACTGACGGGGAGCGTTTTCGTGTGACGCCTGTCCAACTGCAGCGCTATGCAGCTAGCGCGGACGACTTTTCCGTGACGTTTGGAGGTGAAACAGGTACGGCAACGTGTGACTGTGCGACGCCTAAAACGGATAACAACTTTCGCATGGAAGGCATCCATTATCCATGAACAACATCCCGCTATTCTTATCATCTTCGCTTAGGGGACGAGTGGTCTAGGGGTAAGATGCTCGTCTCACAATCGAAAGGTTGTGGGTTCGAGTCTCACCTGTCGCTACTCTTCGCCCGCGACCAATCGGCGTGAGAGATTGGCGACGCTACATGACTCAACGGTCGACGTGTCGTAAAGCCAATAACCAACCAACCTATCATCTTCGCTTATTAACATATAACGCTGCACCGGTGGCGCGTCTTATTCAAGCCATTCTGCACCGCCGCTGCCACAACTCACATTTGACATCGAGCGTGGTGCTGAGCGGGTCGCTCTTGCCGACCGTGTTGCCCGCCTCGCACTCGTACGTGCCCGAGTTCTTCTTGGTGACGGGCCGCAGCTCGAGCTTCTCCGCGTAGAAGTTCTCCGTGCGACCGGTGTCCTTGGAGACGAAGCGCCAGAACACGTTTGCCGCCGGGTTGGCGTCCACCTGGCAGCGCAGCACCACCGTGTCCACGTTCTCCTCCACGTCACGCTCCGGCCTGCCCAGCAGCTTCACCTCCGGCGGGTCTGCCGGACGGAGGGGGCATGTCATGTCGGCAGGTGAGACAGGTCTGCCGGGCGGGGAGAGGTTGGGTCGGCAGATAATCGTGCGAGTCTGCCAAAAAGGGAGGTCGGGTCAGGTCAGCACGCTGAGTGGGTTTCCCGGATGAGAGCAGATAGACGCACAGGTCTACCAGACAGAGATATAAGGTCAGGTTAAGTCAGCAGGCCACGCAGGTCTGTCGAATAGAGAGGTCCGATTTGCTAGGAGGCGACATATGTCTGATAAAGATGGCTAGAAGGTATTGCCGACTCCGGTCAGAGGTGAGGGAGAGGGAGGAGCGCAGAGGGGGGGGACGAGAGAGGGAGAGACAGAGTCAGAGACAGAAGAGAGAGGGAGAGAGAGAGAGAGAGAGCATAGAGGGAGAGGAGGCGGAAGTGCAGCTACAGCCAGGGATCGCAGGGGACACGATACGACACGCTTTGACATGGGGCGGGCACACGAAATGTAATTGAGTGTAAGCCATTATGTCGCGAGCTGTGATGAATTTATAACGGGGCGGCCGTGAGCATGGCAGCACTAGGCGCCGACCGATGGGGAGCCGACGGAATTAAACGCCATTCAGAACGGGCGGTGGGCCCGCCGGCGATGGCCCAACCCGGCGCGGAAGCACGGCGACGCCGCGAGACGTGCCGGCTGCTCCCGGGCGACCCGTTCGTCGGCACCGACGCGGCTGTCAATCACACGTCGACTGCCGTGCCGGAGCTCATCGGCTAATGCGGCCGGCCGGCCGGCCGGGCCGCACCGGCCTCAGAGGAGCGGATCGGGTGGAGGGGGGGGAGTCGCCGGCCAGTTGGGTCCGGACTGTCCGGTCAGATATAGATGAGACTGCGTCGTCAATGTCGACGGCATATGGTCGGTTACGGTGACGTATCTTTGACGCCGCCGTTTGGTGGAGGGGTGTGTGTATGTCAGGGTGGTGTGGTGACGGCTTTAGCTTCCAAGTATGCTTCCCGTTCAGTAGAGTTTCATTTTGGCTGATGACACTGAAGATGAACTTAGGACGATATGGATTGGCATTGCACGTTTTGCGTATCTTTTGGTCGACGTTGAAATTGCTCTGCACGTGATGAGCCGATTTCGTTGTCTTCCATTTCCAGTGTAGCCTCATTCCTGACGAGTGCGATGATAGTAGAAAGAACTAAATAAAATAAAAACACAAAGTCGTCATGTTGGCAGTCCTGGAGAACAATGGCTGGTCACGAATGGTCCAACACATTTGTCGCAAGACGAACGGCTGCGCGGCGAAATTGTCGCGCTTCAATCGCAGTAGCCGAGCGTGGACGTCTCATTCGGCCGCGGCCTGGAGGCAGCGGCGTGACGTCCAAATGTCACGCTGGCGACGCTGCCGAGCCGCGGGCGCCGCAGATGTCACGCCGGCCGTCCGCCGGAGTCAGCGTGACGGACGGTCCGGCCGGGAGCCGAGCCGGGCCGGGCCGAAATTACCGCCGGAGCCGCGCCGCTAAGAGCCACCACTGGCCGAAATTACCCTGCCGGCCGATCGTCCCGGCAAGTTCGGCTCTCAAGCGCTGGCGTCTGGCCGACGCGTCTGCCTCAGACGCCAGACGTCAGACGCCAGAAGCCGATCTTCCCCCCCCCCCCCCGCTCGACTGCCGTCACCGCGGCGGTGCGAGCTGAAGCCGAGTTCTGCGAACAGCTGGCGGGCTGTGCGCACAGCTTCGAACTCAGTCTGTTGTAGTTTGTCGGTGTCAGCGACACCGGGTGCCGGCCACTCGATCCCCCGAGTTCCGATCTCAGTCTGTTGTAGCTTGTCGGCGGCAGCGACACCGGGTGCCGGCCACTCGATCCCCCGAGTTCCGATCTCAGTCTGTTGTAGCTTGTCGGCGGCAGCGACACCGGGTGCCGGCCACTCGATCCCCCGAGTTCCGATCTCAGTCTGTTGTAGCTTGTCGGCGGCAGCGACACCGGATGCCGGCCGGTCAACCCTCGAGTTCCGATAGACTGCACCGGAGTCGGTCTCCGAACTCGAATTTGCATGCAGTGCAGTGGAGACCGGCGAAACTTTGTCTATAACTGAGCACGTCAAAACGTCAAACTCTTCTCTGGCGGACACTTAGCTGGCTCGGCATGCGTCATTCAGCCAATGGCTGACTGCGCCGAGTCCCAGATCTCCCTAATTACAGAGCGAGCCACTAAAAAACGCCCCAGCAAAGCCAACGCAAAGGAAAGAATGACAAACAGCACATCGCTCGTATGTAGGTGGACAAATGAAACGGGCTTGAATAACGTGATTACAGAGAAGATATCAGGTCGTCGATTCGTGAATTGGCACCTTGCGTATGCATAAAAACAGCTCCCGCAGTCCTCATGCAATGCCGTTGTCACCCGCATCAGCTTCATTGGCCCGTTAGCGTTTCATTTGTAGCATAAGTGGTGATACAATATCGGCCAATGAAACAAATGCCTTCCCATCCACCACGTGCAGGATTTATTTTTGTGCTCAGATATTTGGTTTTGCTCGCGAAGTCCGTTAACCAACTTGGGAATACTGTAAATGAGGCAGTACTGTGGCGAGCATTAACAATGACCTTCGTCAGTGCAAGAACTGTCACGTGTGCCTTCTTGGTTTACAAACGGTGTTCGAGGGAAGGCATGGCGTGATGCCGTCGACGGAGCGGCACGCACCGGAACATTGCATCGTGCGCCGCGACACGCCAAGTATGTCGTGGTATTCATCACTCAACTGAACACGCGAGGCTTGCCTGACTTGTTGACTTGTAGTCAACGCAGATGGTGGTCAACAAACGACCCAACGACCCCCCCCCCCTCCCCCTCCACATACACGGCAGCGGCAAATGTCACCGTAATCGGCGTGTCCTGTGCCAACAGTACCCCCCCCACACACGGCAGCGGCAAATGTCACCGTAATCGGCGTGTCCCCGTGTCGGCTCACAAATACGTCACTTATGGTCGTCGTTCTCCAGTTGGCCGTGACTGAACCCCATGTCCGTGACCCCGCCAAACCCAGCTGTCAGTTACCCGCCGTCAATCGCGTGGCGAAACACTGACCACAGAGCAGCTGCCGCTCTGCGCTGGTTCACAGGGGGTGGGGGGCGGGGAGTGTGGGGGGGGGGGGGGACAAGGCCGCGTCTCGAGTGGGCCGACCCATTTTAGATAATTAAGTGGTCGGGGAGCAAACATGGCGCCGCCCGCGCCCTACAATTACGTCCATTAGCGACGAAGAGAGCCGGGACAGGTGACGTGTATTTCAGTGACGGTTAGTCCCCCTCAGTGGGAAGCCAACCACAGACTGAACGCTTGCCACCAAGTGTTCCCCGGTGAAGGCTGAGTATTTCCATGCCAAGCCGACCGACTAACCAACCCCATCGCTTGTGAAACCAGAGCGAACCACAGGCCATTGCAGCGGACTCGCTGGGGTCCGACGGAAACCCACCGCTCACTCCCCAATCCCAACATCCCGACTGGTGGTCACCGAGACCACGGCGGCGGCGGCGGCGGCGGCGCGCATGCTGCCCAGTATTCACGCCAGCAGGACACCATCGAAGAGCGCGTCGTCGCACGGTCGGCTGGTCGGCGCGACGGTGACCGGTCGGCGCGACGGTGACCGGTCGGCGCGACGGTGACCGGTCGGCGCGACGGTGACCGGTCGGCGCGACGGTGACCGGTCGGCGCGACGGTGACCGGCCGGCGCGACGGTGACCGGTCGGCGCGACGGTGACCGGTCGGCGCGACGGTGACCGGCCGCGGCCGAACAGCCGAAACTGCACCGCTGTAGAGCGACGAGTTGGCCGACACGTGTGACAGCCCGTCCACCCGGCCCGATCGGTCTGACCGACCACCACGGCCGCCGCTCCGGCGTGGAGAGGTCACGTGGTCAGAAGCCGGCACCGCACAGTTGGGGCGTCAGCAGGTCGCCGCGCCCGCCGCCTGGTCTGCCGGCGACGGTCTGTGGTGACTAGCCCGCCCCTGGTCTGCCGGCGACAGTCTGTGGTGACTAGCCCACCCCTGGTCTGCCGGCGACAGTCTGTGGTGACTAGCCTGCCCCTGGTCTGCCGGTGATAATCTAGTCCACCTCCTGGTCTGCCGGCGACAGTCTGTGGTGACTAGCCAGTCCCCTGGTCTGCCGGCGACAGTCTGTGGTGACTAGCCCGCCCCTGGTCTGCCGGTGATAATCTAGTCCACCCCTGGTCTGCCGGCGACAGTCTGTGGTGACTAGCCCGCCCCTGGTCTGCCGGTGACAATCTAGTCCACCTCCTGGTCTGCCGGTGATAATCTAGTCCACCTCCTGGTCTGCCGGCGACAGTCTGTGGCGGCTATTAGTCAGTACGTGTAGTTGTGGCCAGTGTGTCTGAAGTTGAAGATCGGTGAAAAGAAGGGCTTAATGGACGATTTGTATCCAACAGTTACTTGCATTTTTTTTCTTGACATGGAAGGAATTTGGTCACGTCGAATTCTTTGCTGACAATGTAAAAATGACACCCCTTCGATCTGTGCAATCTAAAGCATGAATCAAACAAATCTTATAATGACAACAGAGTAATCTGTTCAAGTTAGTGAACTATTGGTGGGCTCTCTTCATGAACACGATTTCCAACCTTCTCTCGCACTGTTGACTTCGATTAAAAATACATCTGGTATTCAAATGCGAACAGATTCGGACATACCGTTCGTCGCTGGTCCGAGGCAGAACTCGTCAACACTCAATGTGTGACGATGCACGGTCAACATCGCGGCCGATGTTGACGCTGCTGAGCAGCCGCTGCCCTGGAGCCGCAAACGTGTGTCTGGCTCACGGCAGTGGCGCATCCAGGGCTATAATAACCAAGGGTGGAAAGCAGTGGCGCAGCCAGGATTTTCGTAAGGGGTGGGTGGGCGTTGGTGGCGACGAAAAAAACATGAAGCAGAGAAGGCTTTCGGCGCGCGGAAAATTTCTGGTTTGGCGTCGTGAAAATATCAACGTCTCTTGTTTGATCTAGTCTGCCGGCGACATTTTTGGTTCCTAAGGGGTTGAGGCGGGACCCCCCACTTGGATGCACCTCTGGTGGAAAGCCTATGCTGGAACCCCTGACAGGTGTCGCTGTTGCTTGCATCCACTAGGTGTGGGCACTGGACAAGCTTGTTTACCGGTTTTATATCGTATTATTTATTGGAAAAGTTCACTTCTTACATGCCTAGAGCATTCCCAACATTTTCCGCCGAGACCACCAGCGGTCTGCTCCCTGTGCCGTCCCGTGATGGCGGTGAAGAACGACTCGTAAAATGCCCCATCTGGATCCATTTCTGGCTGACAATCTGTCCGATCCGATCAGATAGCACCAAACTGGCGGCGCCGCACGGTGAGGTGACAGACACTGGCGTCCCGTGCTGTCACAAATCGCGCGTGCAGTGAGAGGCACGAGCCCGCCGGCTCTGTAGTGGGAGAGATGGCCGAAGCTGGCGGTCACCCTGCAGCTGACGGCGCCGTGATCGTCATGCGAGTGGCCCGAGACGTGGTGTGCGGTGCCGGAGGTCGGAAGGCGATGGCCGCTCCGACAGCGCCAGCCGCGGCGAACCCCTCAATCGCCTCTTCCGACTCACCGGGGAGTCCTAGAGCGAATCAGGGCTGCGGCCTTTCCCACATCGCCGATGTTAATGGCCACGACGCCTCGTTCATTCTTGTTACGGCTCCGTAGGAGACGCCCGCGCCTGCAGACACACACACCTTGTTGTGCTCACACACAATCCTTGCTTCCCTCAGTCTGCAGGTGGAGGCTGGACGAAACTCGTGCAAAGTTGCTAGCACTGACTTGCACGGACATAAGCAGCGGAAAGCTTCTCTGGTCGGCACGCTGGCACCTGCGCATGCAAATCGAGCGCTGAGATGCTTAACCTGAGGCAGCCACTTAGTCTGGTGGCGTTTCAGTACGGTTAAATACCCATGGGAACCAGTCCACCCCTCTCTCGAGATCCAGTGTTTCGGGAGGTCACCTGGGCAGCGTCCGGGACGAAGCCGGTGGGTGGCGCCCGACCTGGGACGTCACTGACCAGCGGCACTGACGTCATGTGCCACTGACGTCACATTGGAATTGTGTGTACTCGTGCTCTTCGTCTTCTTGCTTTTCAGACGTGGCCTTGACTTCCAGTTTTGGGTGCAATCCAATTCCATATCGCATCGAAGAACACTATGCATTGCTAAGTGTTGCTGGGAAAGCAATTGTGCTGTCGAGTTATGAACCACACGTTGCACGAGATCGAAGGTCGAGTGCAAGGTATTTTTGAGAACAAGACGAAAAAATTCCTTCGCCAGCACAAGCTTGGTAAGGTATTTTTCATTCCGTTGTTTGCTTAACTCAATGGATGAAGTATGTTAACGACATATCATTGCACTGCTTTCGGCTCTCAATTAAAAATGTCATGAACTGTACGGATATCATACAGGAATAAATGAGATGTCGCGAAATGTAATTAGGCGTAATATAGTTGAAACGACTTACTGGATGATGCATAGCAAAAAGCAGAATTACATTAGTTTTCACCCTCTTATTCTGCATCTTAGAATATGCTATTTAACACGAAGTGGTATTCCAACGGCGTGAGGATTGCCTTACTAAACTTGTGCCGGAGAAGGAATTTTGCCGTCTCATTCTAAAAATACTTTGCACTCGACCTTCGGTCTCCTGCATGTTTTTTTCCTTCAAAATTCGGCAGTGAAATTCCCTTCCTAGCATCGCTTAGTAAAACATACTTCCACACTAATATTCTAGGTACATCCTAGAATCAGCCATTTAACACCTATTGGAGTTTTCATGGTATGAGAGGAATGTATTAGGAATCATCCAATGGTGTACATTTACACCTAACTAAACATTGATCTTCTTTTTCCATCTCGCATCTGGCATCTGGCATCTGACATCTGGCATCTCGCATCTCGCATCTCGCATCTCGCATCTCGCATCTCGCATCTCGCATCTCGCATCTCGCATCTCGCATCTGGCATCTGGCATCTGGCATCTGGCATCTGGCATCTGGCATCTGGCATCTGGCATCTGGCATCTGGCATCTGGCATCTGGCATCTGGCATCTGGCATCTGGCATCTGGCATCTGGCATCTCTCTCTCTCTCTCTCTCTCTCTCTCTCTCTCTCTCTCTCTCTCTCTCTCTCTCTCTCTCTCTCTCTCTCTCTCTCTCTCTCTCTCTCTCTCTCTCTCTCTCTCTCTCTCTCTCTCTCTCTCTCTCTCTCTCTCTCTCTCTCTCTCTCTCTCTTCTCTCTCTCTCTTCTCTCTCTCTCTCTCTCTCACTCTCTCTTTGTCTGTCTCTCTCACTTTCTCTCTTTCTCTCTCTCACTTTCTATATCTTGTTCTCGCCCTCGCTCTCACTCCCTCGACCCATATGTCTCCATAGAGTCTGCTTCTCTCTTAACTATTTCTGTTTTACTATTTCGTCTCTCAGTGCAACTCCACCTCGCCGTCGAAGCATCTGTGTGTCACGGTGCCCCATTTGCTCTCCGTAACTCCCACTTCAGACTTCGCACGGCATTATCCATTTTGCCGTCTGAGGCCTTTTTTGCGGAGTTCATTTCCAGGAAAGACACGTGTTGGAAATGAAACTAGATAAAAGGAATTGACTGCCGTGCTAACATTAGGGGGAGAGGCGAGTTTGTAGGAGTGTATATTTTAACACCGCCATTTTGTTCACTCCGCCAGTCGCTTTTTTCATGCTACACCAGTAGGGGAAGGCGGCGGGCAGATGTCGTTTATTAACGTTTAATGGCACATATAACGAACGAGGGCCGTTTCCATCGGACTCCTCCCGTAAGGCAGCCAAGCTGTTACAGCACTTACAGCGCGAAATTATAGAAGGGAATCCACGCGCTGGCGCCCGATAACAACACGATCCACCAAGTAGTCTCGCATGGTGGCGTCAAGGACAAGATGTGCCGAGCTGTGGACTCACGTTAAGCGTGAAAGATGCTGAGTCTGTGCGTGAAATATCCTAACAACATGCACATATATGGTGCTGGTAAGAGAGGGGTTTGGGGGTAGGGTTGGAAAAATAGGTTATTCCAGGATTTTGGCATCCGAAATATTATTATCTCTGGAAACATTATCCTCTCATTTTCTCAATTGAAGTTGAATTCTGATCATGGACAATGAACCGTTCCTTGATGAGGTGTTCAAGATCCACTGGAACGTGCAGGCTGAAATTCTGATGCATAGGTTTCAAGAATAAAATCTTCTGCGTATTTAATTACCCATAAACTTTCCTGTCCGCATCCCGGACTGCCAAATACAAATCCAACTCTGAGGGTGTGGGGGCGGAGGATGATGCCTTAAGTGTAATCCTGTGAAGCAATGGTGGTGTTCGCAGTTTGGTAATCAAGGGCGCGCAGACTACTTGGTCATTCTGTACATGCGACAAGGGCACACTGTGAAGCAAAACTAATAATTTGTACAAATTGAATAGAAGCCGTAGATGTTTTCCCCGAGAAGAGATCCCCCCCCCCCCCAGATATTTGTAAAACCTTTTGTGCTGTGCTGTTTTATCTAATTAACGCGATGTTGTAATAACCAGAAGTCCATTGTGGATTACCTCAATACAAGTATGTCTTGTCTGTCTGTCTGTCTGTGAAGAACCTGGGGTAAATGTCTTCTCTGGCTTGGTGGAAAGCGATATAATTATCTGTATTGTGTGAGGAAGACACTGTTTCCACTAAGGCCGTGGAGTACGGGCGTTGGGCGCGCCTTTATCCAACGGCTGCAGTCATGCTAACGTTCTCTGATCTTGTTTCGGCTTTGGGTTCGGTCTCTGGGGAGGCCATGAGCTCTGAGAGGCCCATCGTTCCCGACTTGGGTTGAAGAGAGGCCGTGACAGAACACGGTCTGGGGGTGCCCTGGGGAACTGACCTGTCAGGGATTCTGGGTCGGTTAGGGTCCCTGCTTCGGCTAGGTGCCTTGGTCTGGTGGGGACTCAGCAACGCTGAGGCAAGGGCCCACCCGGGACTATTTTTGGAGGAGGTGGGAGCAAAACGGGTGCGCTGAGCGGAAGGTTTTGCGTTAATTGATACTTGCATGGTTTTTGTTTGCAACCAAGTTTCGAAGATGATTCGCCACGGACCCAGTGAATGGCAAAAAACGTTGTCAGAATTGCACGAACAAACGCGGAAAACTGCTCCGACTAACGTCCGGTGCTGTCTCACATGTCATTAAGTGTGCCACACCAAACCGTCGACGTTCCTCTCCAGTGTCGACTACTCACACTGGGCGACGCTGCTCTCCAGTGTCAGCTACTCACACTGGGCGACGCTGCTCTCCAGCGTCAGCTACTCACACTGGGCGACGCTGCTCTCCAGTGTCGGCTACTCACACTGGGCGACGCTGCTCTCCAGTGTCAGCTACTCACACTGGGCGACGCTGCCCTCCAGCGTCAGCTACTCACACTGGGCGACGCTGCTCTCCAGTGTTTGCTACTCACACTGAGCGACGCTGCTCTCCAGTGCCAGCTACTCACGCTGGGCAACGATGCTCTCCAGTGTCAGCTACTCACACTGGGCGACGCTACTCTCCAGTGTCAGCTACTCACACTGGGCGACGCTGCTCTCCAGTGTCAGCTACTCACACTGGGCGACGCTGCTCTCCAGTGTCAGCTACTCACACTGGGCGACGCTGCTCTCCAGTGTCGGCTACTCACACTGAGCGACATTTCCCTCCAGTGTCAGCCACTCACACTGTGCTCCTCTGCTCTCCAGTGTCAGCTACTCACACTGAACTATGCTACTCTCCAGTGTCAGCCACTCACAATGGGCTACGCTGCTCTCCAGTGTCAACTACTCACACTGGGCGATGCTGCTCTCCAGTGTAGAGCTACTCACACTGGGCGACGTTCCTCTCCAGTGGCGTCTACTCACACTGTGCTCCTCTGCTCTCCAGTGGCGTCTACTCACACTGTGAGTAGTTGACACTGAGTGACGCTACTCTCCAGTGTCAGCCACTCACACTGGGCTACGCTGCTCTCCAGTGTCAACTACTCATACTTGGCGACGCTGCTCTCCAGTGTCGGCCGCTCACACTGGGCTCCTCTACTTCCAGTGTCAGCTACGCTGCTGCTCTCCAGTGTCAACTACTCATACTTGGCGACGCTGCTCTCCAGTGTCGGCCACTCACACTGGGCTCCTCTGCTCTCCAGTGTCGGCTACTCACACTGGATGTCGAGTCTGGCGATGGTGTCGCGACTCTTGGTGTCGTGCGCCTCGTGCAGCGACACGCAGCGCAGGTAGGCGCCGGCCAGCTGCCGGTCGAACTGGTGCCGCAGCACCGACAGCGCCGCCCACGTCTTGGGGTTGTCCAGCTCGGTCTGGTTCTGCTGCGTCGCCAGGTACGTCAGGTCTGTCTCACCTGTCGGAGGCCGGCCGGTCAGGTGCCGAGCTGCAACAATGCCGTGGTCTGAGAGGTGGGCATGCCAACTGGAGCCATGGGCGGAACACAGCGGATATACATCCATGCATGTGCCCATGTATATATATATATGTGTGTGTGTGTGTGTGTGTGTGTGTGTGTGTGTGTGTGTGTGTGTGTGTGTGTGTGTGTGTGTGTGTGTGTGTGTGTGTGTGTGTGTGTGTGTGTGTGTGTGTGTGTGTGTGTGTTTGTGCATATATACATACATATCGACATAGTATGTAAATATATAGGATCAATTCATCCATTTATGCATACACATAAAATATATACACATGCATGGTGTATAGGATCTGGGTGTATCTCATGCATGACAACCAGCACATGGTTGACGCAATCCTAGCTTATCAGATAACGAACTGCTGAAAGAAGCCTAGACTGAGTTACGACCGTTGAGAGAAGCCTTTTACAGAAAGAGCAACGAGAACGACATACATTTCCCAGCAGACGCTTCACTTTCAAGGCTTCCATTCTCGCCAGTGTTGTCCGCCAAGTTAGAGTGGACCAGTGAAACACATAAACAATAAATGGAGATATTTCGGTGAGCCCTCAGTAAATTCCAGTAGTGTTCCCAAACGCACCAATTCGCTACCATAAATTGCAAGCTCAGCAGAGCTGACGTGCACACTTTGTTTGCTTTGTTGTTTGCGTACGGTTCTGTCCATGTACGGATGCAGAATGCTATATGAAATAGCACTGGAGCTTATTTGCCAGTTAAGATGATACGATCCTAAATCACATATGTAAGGGACGTGAACAAATCCCAAAGAGACCCTTGCCTGCTTATACACCGCATAAACCAGCTTGGGTGAGATATGGTGGTGGGGAGAGCGCGTGGATGCCGCAAGTACGTCACGATCAGCTTGAGCGCTACTGACGAAGAAGCTTTTCCGGCTTCCCCACTCAAGCTTATTTTCATTATCGGTTTTCATTGCACTATATATCAAAGTTTGTGTCGACCAACACATCACCCCACCACAATTTAGCCCAATTCATCTTGACCCGAACGAAACGCACATAAAAGTGAGAAAGGGGCGGCGGGTGCGGTCGTACATTCGGCTCGTTGGTTGGCATCATACCTCAGCGAGCTTGCCGTTGTCACATTGTTGACACCACTGACATATCCTTGGCAATATTAATGCCAATAATGTCACACTAGTGACAACCCGATTTGTGAACCATGAGCAAGAAAAATTTCGCTCCAGAAAGCAGATGATATTCTGAGACAAATTTGATGTGGTCTGGGGAAAAACTATTGCGGTGAAAGTGATGTGTGAAACTATTGCGATGATAGTGATGATGATAGTGATGATAGTGATGATAGTGATGCGTGAAACTATTACGATGAGGCGGCATGAAAAGCGAATTAGCAGTCTGTTATTAGTCGTGATCGCCCCGCAATCCGAACCGACCCAAACGCGCCGAAATACAGGAAAAAGTATCTCGTGAGTATTGGAAAAGTCCCATCACGTTTAAATCCAACCAGAATACAGCATTAGTAAACTCAACCGAAATTGCACCTCAAGCTGGTTTCAGATGTGCCTAGAATATTCCCCTAACAGTCGAAGATAAATATGCGTAAGTCGAGCAATGAACATGTCCAAATAACAGTAAGAAAGCGTTTCCAGTGCCAGTCCAACATTCACGGTTTACCAATCAAGTGATGCGGTCCTGTGCTTAGGGACGTCTTCCGTGTTAGAGGACACCCGATGAGCTGAGAGGCAGTCAGCTGGGACTCAACGGGGCCCTGGGTCGGGGACTGTGCCCGGGTGACCCGGGGACTGTGCCCGGGTCACCCGCACACCGCCACTGGGGGCCTTCGTGACGGGATGCGTCGTAGTGGGGTACGTCACGGTTGCTGACAACGTCACATCTCCGGTCACTGGGATCGTGGTGGGGTACGTTCCGGCTACTGATGCGGTCACATCCCCGGTCACTGGGATCGTGGTGGGGTACGTTCCGGCTACTGATGCGGTCACATCCCCGGCCACTGTGGTAATGGTGGGGTACGTGTCGGTTTCTGATACGGTCACACCCCCGGTCACTGTGGTAATGGTGGGGTACGTCTCGGTTTCTGATACGGTCACGTTTCCGGACCTGAGGTCGGAGGCACCGCGGTTGGACGGACCAGAGGTCCGGACAAGGTCTCGTGTATGTGCCGGTCCGGCGTCGCGTGCCGAGGCCGCTAGGATGCTCTATCACTCTGATGATGTGCCGGGATCTCACGCATGCTACTTCACGCCGCGAAATGACGGTGACGGTAGATTAGTCCGCTGTGCTGCATCTAATTAGGTAAAAAGGGCTTTCGAGCGGTCTGTAATTAGGTGCAGGAATTAGTGGTTTGCAAGGCTCACCTTTGCCCAATAAATTCGCGAAGCGTGCCTTCTGTTGTAGATGTCTTCAGGCACAAGTTATTGCGATTGCCAAAATTGATTTCATTCTGCGGATGGCTTCGTATTGGCCTATCTCCTGGGCTCATCTGTGAGAGTCCGCATCGGTGGCTTCCCATGCCATCCCATGGCTGGCTGATGGCTTTCCATCCCATCGCACACACGCAATTCTCTCCGTTCTCTTCTTACGTGCCTGGGTCATCGTGTTTGAATCCAATGGTGCCTGTTGTAAAATGTGAGCAGCATCGCATTATAAACTGCGCACAATGTCTAACCATCGGCAGTGGAGCTATATCAGAGTCATGCCGCGGGGGAGGGGTAATGCGCGCGCTTGATGATGTTTTAGTCGTGGTTATTTTGCTGCTCAGGAACTCACTGACCCACCTGACCAGCTCCTGACCAGCAACCGACGCCTGGCCCTAGCCGCACCCCTACGAGCCGCACCCCTACGAGCCGCACCACTAATCACGGTGCCATCAGCATGCTCCGCACCAGCTGACTCGGTGCCGGCGGCTCAGAAGCCGGGTTGATTGATGCGTACTGTCCGGATTCACCTTTCGCTAACTGTGCGAGCCGACGGCAGCCGATCTTTGCGAGACGGTGCGACGTTTGCACAGTCAGGCTGAACACGGGCGGGAAATGTCACGCTGCTTAGGTGCAAAAGAGGTGTGGCCCTCCGCCCAGCCGGCAGCGCCCACCCGTCTGAGCCGACCTCGATGCGCGCCAGTTCAGCGGTGTCACTTCACAAAGTCAGCCGGGTGGGACACAATGAAGCATAACCTCAAGTTAAGGGCGGAACAATCGAAAACTAAGTTACCCTATGTTATCATTACCATGTATGTGCATACACATATGCATGGCATATAGCGACGCATGCAGGTAGTAACTATGCGTGTGTGTCATTATTCATTATTTGTCCTTCACAGTGCTTTTCTCGAAATTTGTGCAATTATTTGCAATGCAAAGTAGTGTGCGAATTATTATCGCGTGACAACATGCATATTAGTATAAAGCGAAAAGCATGACAGCAACATACATCAAATGGCGAGTTTGCAATGGACAATACATCAAACGGTGAGTTTGCAATGAATCTAACTGCTCAAAGTTGAGGTGCAAGCCGCAAAGCGGCGAGCGGCTAGATCTCCACGACAGTCAACTGGACACGGCCGCGTCGCCCGCGGACCGGTGCGGACCAGCCCGCCGACCGGACCACCCACCGATGAACCACTTGATGATGGCGGGCGGGTTGCCGTAGCGTGCGCGGCACTGCACGTCGGCCGTCTCGCCGACGCGCACCGTCAGGTTCTTGCCGGACGCGATGAGCGCCGTGTGGTACTCGATCTGCGGCGGCTTCGGCTCGACTGCAACGACGGAGGCGCCGGGTCAGATCGGCGGCCGGCGGCGACGGCGACGAGGTCGCGTCGGCTCGCGTCGGCGGCCGCGCCCAGTCGGCCGGTGCTGGCCGCGCCGTGAGTGATGGTGACATTGGTGGGACGTGGTTGGGTCGGTCGGTCGGAACGGTCTGCAGTTGGGTGGGAGCGGTGGTTTGGTTACGTTGCTGGTTGCAACTGTGTGCTCACACTGCCGGGTCTCGGACATGACATCCGGAATGTGCATCTTTTACAAATGTGATTTTTTCTGAACAATGAGTGAAGGTAACGTCTTTCAGCACCTTAAAACTAATTTCTTGGTGATGTATCTACGCAAGAAGATGTCATCTCTTCCGCTATGGTACCGTGTGGATTTGTACGTGAACGCTTGTTGTATTTAAAAAAAAAAGAATGAACACACATGATTATATTAAACATTTCGGGCTAAGTAATAATGGAGACTAAATTTAACTTTAATCAAGCTATTCCTATCTCCATTTCTATCCCTCCCTATCTCCATCATTTTTATATCTCCCTCCCCTTCTCCCTCTCTCCTCAGCCGTCGCCCTCTGCCTCACCTTCTCTCACTCTCACTCTTTCACTCTTTCACTCTGTCACTCTGCCACTCTGTCACTCTGTCACTCTGTCACTCTGTCACTATGCCACTCTGTCACTCTGTCACTATGTCACTCTGTCACTCTGTCACTCTGCCACTCTGTCACTCTCTCACTCTCTCTACTCTTCATCTCTCTCTCTCATATATATATATATATATATATATATATATATATATATATATATATATATATATATATATATATATATATATATATATATATATATATATATATATATATATATATATATATATATAATATATATATATATATATATATATATATATATATATATATATATATATATATATATATATATATATATATATATATATATATATATATATATATATATATATATATATATCTCTCTCTCTCTATCTCTCTCTCTCTCTCTCTCTCTCTCTCTCCATGAACATAACTGTCAGTGACTAAAGTATATTTCGGTGCCGCTTATCTGTGACATGGGCCCAGTGTCATCACCTTCACATAAGAAAGTCTCTGACCTTTATCGTAACCAAGCTTCCTAGGAAGCCGCACTCTCGCCCGTACTCATTAAACTCAATCAGTGATAAATTCTGCCCGCGGCATCGGTGCTGCCAGAACCCCATCGCTGCCGATTGCCGACAAATCCCACTCTGAATGTTCAAAAATATCGACCTCGACGTTAAATTTACGTCAAACGCGTCGTTTATTTGACGAATGGAGAACGGGCGGCCGAATGGGAAACGATGCAATGCTTCTATCGCAGTCAAAGTGAATTGAATGGCAGACCTTCCATATTGCGACGCGCATCAAGAAGATTTGTTGATGTCAAGAGTAGTATTTTACCTCAGTCGTAACCGTTGCAAGTTCCAAGCATATTTCGGACCGGCCGGCACGTTCTTCATCAATCGCGGAGTATGAGCATGGAGTACTCTGATTTATGAACGAGATGATTAAATACGTACTTCACTTGCATGAACAATGCCCGCAGAATGAGTTCATCTGTCATACTTACGGTCTTCCATAAATTCAACACCATAATTTACACGACTAAGCGAAACTTCCATCCCGTTTATATGCCCCATCTTAGCACGCAACATTCATTTCGCAGATGGAACTCGCCAGGCGTACTCATACATCAGTAGCAGCTAACACAAAGAGATCTGACAGGGACATGTGCTCCTTGGTGGTAGCATATCATTTTTCTGGCTTCACCACATCCATTTCTAGCTGAAGAATTGCCCAATCGTAGACATTTGTTGTTAGTGGATTATTCCACGCCAACTCAACCGTTGGGGGTACAATTCAACACTCCACCACCTCAGATTTTAGATATGGGGTTATCTTAGGCCCGAACACAATTCTGAGACCTGTGATCTCTCTGACCATCGGTTTATTATGCATGGCAACGATAAAATATTATGTCGTACCACGAGCTGGTCTTTTTACACTTCTACGTCTTTGGACTTGGGATATATTTCCTAGATCCGAGAATTGTTACGTGGTTCCAAAATACAATATTTTAAGACAAATGCACCAGCACATATTGCACGGATTTGCAGGACCGCTTTCGACCAAAATGTTGTATACAATTTCAATTTGTTAAAAAAGTATCCTCGATTTTCTTTTAACATTGATTTTCGAATTATACTCTAGATTTTACCCAGATATGAATAAAAAATACAGTGGGACCTTGACTGGAACAGTGTGTACAAATCCGTAAACATGGTCTCGGAAACATGGACCGCCCTCGGCGCGGTGGAGGTCGGACGGCGGCAC
>JAOTOM010004796.1:0-2500 GCA_034440615.1 Ashinkailepas kermadecensis | reverse complement strand
ATCGCGGGGAAGTGCGGCACACCATACTCCTGCCTGAACTATATCGCGGGCAAGAGCACTCTGTATGCAAAAATCAGCCGGGAACTTCGGTTGACCGCTTCCATGATTTAATCGCCCACTGCGCGATTTTCCACTTGAGCCGGGACAGGATTTCACGGAAACGAGCACCATCATTGGCCTATCGGCTTGGGGCGCTCAGGCGCCACTGGCGCCACTTTAGCGCGGGAGGATCCGCGCCCACCTGATCAGTTAGCAGTGGGACGGTCGGCGTCACGTATGGTGACTCGACCGCTAGCCTGCCGTACAAGCGCGCACTACCTCAGGTGCTGATGGGACACTGCTCATGAATACAGCTGTTCCCAACAAGAGTGGTGATGTGGAAATTTGTTACAGGTGTGTTCTGCATTAGTGCTGATGTGGCACTAACTGTCATTGGCCTAGTCTTACACCATTGATGGTGTGGTTATATTAGTGCAGGTGTGAGCTACACCAAGGCTGATGTGACACTAACTGCCATTAATATAGTCGTAAGCCAGTGCTGATGTGGCAATTTGTTACAGGTGTGTTCTGCATTAGTGCTGATGTGACAATGTCAGTGCAGCTGTGCCTTACATCGGTGCTGATGTGACAATGTCAGTGCAGCTGTGCCTTGCATCGGTGCTGATGTGACAATGTCAGTGCAGCTGTGCCTTACATCGGTGCTGATGTGACAACGTTAGTGCAGCTGTGTCCTACATCAGTGCTGATGTGGCAATGCTAGTGCAGCTGTGCCTTACATCGGTGCTGATGTGACAATGTCAGTGCAGCTGTGCCTTACATCGGTGCTGTTGTGACAATGTCAGTGCAGCTGTGCCTTACATCGGTGCTGATGTGACAATGTCAGTGCAGCTGTGCCTTACATCGGTGCTGATGTGACAATGTCAGTGCAGCTGTGCCTTACATCGGTGCTGATGTGACAATGTCAGTGCAGCTGTGCCTTACATCGGTGCTGATGTGACAATGTTAGTGCAGCTGTGCCCTACATTAGTGCTGATGTGACAATGTTAGTGCAGCTGTGCCCTACATCGGTGTTGATGTGACAATGTCAGGAGCTGTGCCTTACATCGGTGCTGATGTGACAATGTCAGTGCAGCTGTGCCTTACATCGGTGCTGATGTGACAATGTTAGTGCAGCTGTGCCTTACATCGGTGCTGATGTGACAATGTCAGTGCAGCTGTGCCTTACATCGGTGCTGATGTGACAATGTCAGTGCAGCTGTGCCTTACATCGGTGCTGATGTGACAATGTCAGTGCAGCTGTGCCTTACATCGGTGCTGATGTGACAACGTTAGTGCAGCTGGTGCGTGACAATGTCAGCCTGTGCCCAACATTAGTGCTGATGTGACAATGTTAGTGCAGCTGTGCCTTACATCGGTGTTATGTGACAATGTCAGTGCAGCTGTGCCTTACATCAGTGCTGATGTGACAATGTTAGTGCAGCTGTGCCTTACATCGGTGCTGATGTGACAACGTTAGTGCAGCTGTGTCCTACATCAGTGCTGATGTGGCAATGCTAGTGCAGCTGTGCCCTACATTAGTGCTGATGTGACAATGTTAGTGCAGCTGTGCCTTACATCGGTGCTGATGTGACAATGTCAGTGCAGCTGTGCCTTACATCGGTGCTGATGTGACAATGTCAGTGCAGCTGTGCCTTACATCGGTGCTGATGTGACAATGTCAGTGCAGCTGTGCCTTACATCGGTGCTGATGTGACAATGTCAGTGCAGCTGTGCCTTACATCGGTGCTGATGTGACAATGTCAGTGCAGCTGTGCTTACATCGGTGTTGATGTGACAATGTCAGTGCAGCTGTGCCTTACATCGGTGCTGATGTGACAATGTCAGTGCAGCTGTGCCTTACATCGGTGCTGATGTGACAATGTCAGTGAGCTGTGTCCTACATCAGTGCTGATGTGGCAATGCTAGTGCAGCTGTGCCCTACATTAGTGCTGATGTGACAATGTTAGTGCAGCTGTGCCTACATCGGTGCTGATGTGATAATGTCAGTGCAGCTGTGCCTTACATCGGTGCTGATGTGACAATGTCAGTGCAGCTGTGCCTTACATCGGTGCTGATGTGACAATGTCAGTGCAGCTGTGCCTTACATCGGTGCTGATGTGACAATGTCAGTGCAGCTGTGCCTTACATCGGTGCTGATGTGGCAATGTTAGTGCAGCTGTGCCTTACATCGGTGCTGATGTGACAATGTCAGTGCAGCTGTGCGCCTTACATTGGTGCTGATGTGACAATCTCAGTGCAGCTGTGCCTTACATTGGTGCTGATGTGACAATGTCAGTGCAGCTGTGCCTTACATCGGAGCTGATGTGACAATGTCAGTGCAGCTGTGCCTTACATCGGTGCTGATGTGACAATCTCAGTGCAGCTGTGCCTTACATCGGTGCTGATGTGACAATGTCAGTGCAGCTGTGTCCTTACATCGGTGCTGATGTGACAATGTCAG